>QLTV01003663.1:3247028-3310494 GCA_003457575.1 Thermophis baileyi
GTTTGTGTGAATGGAACCAAACGTCAGGCTTCCACTTTCTATACGGTCATTATCTCATTATCTCTATCGGGCAGGAATGTGGAATGAGTTTCAGGCAGGTTCTTTAGCAGCTTGATTTTTTCTTGTTTTTCTGTGAGCCTTTTATTATGAGTACTATTTTATTGGGGGGGGGGTTGCTTCCCACAAAAGAAAGAAAGAAAGGAAGGAGGGAGGGAGGACAGACTACAAACCTGGTTGGCACTAGACACAGCTTCAGAGGATGCTTTGAAACAGCACAGCAAAGGCTAGAAGGGACCTCAGAGGTCATCTAGTCCAACCCCCTGCTCCCTGGCAAAATGGACTGCTAAATTGGCCGCACCCACCCAGTCACATGGCCACGCCCACCTAGTCACATGACCATGCCCACCTGAAGCCACAACCACCTAACCTCCAAGCCACGCCCACAAAATAAGCCACACCCACAGATCCGGTAGGGAAAAATTACACATTTCACCCCTGCTCTAGTGTATCATTGTCTCTCAGCTAAAGCTAGCCTAGAGAGCTATTGAGATAAAAGCAGAAGGGAGAGCTTAAGGTGCCTTGAGCAACTGGAAGACAGGAACAATATCATTTGATAATTATTAAGAAGTAAACCACTGGGATTTCAGTGAGATTCTTAGTAGAACACAATCTCTTAAGTGTACCTAGCATGTAAATGTGTAAATCCAAAGGCATTTCTGAAGATTCTTTACAATTACCCATGGAATAGTTTAGCATTAGGGATGAATAGAAGAGTTCAAATTCTCACCCACCCATGAGGGTTTTTTTTCTGTGTGAGATTATTTATTCCAGTTGATTGTGATATTTTCAGCAATTATTAATATAACCATAGCATGAGAAATATACAGTTAGCATTTAACAGGATCTGTGTATCTTTTTTTTTTATTGAATAGAGCTTTGTTGGAGTGAAATGTTCAGAGACTATTTTGCTGATGGAATGTAGCCCTTTCAAGAATTAATGAACGTTTACTAACTGAAGTTTCAAATGTGATTTTCCTGCAGGCTTTTAAAACAATTAAATCCCTTGTGGTGGTGTTCTTTTTGTGTTATCAAGCGCATATATATATAATTCTATGCACATGGTAGAAACTTCAGTGATTTTGATGAGATTTATTTTTTCAGTTGGGTAACTCTGTCAAACATGCTAAATGTCTCGAGTGCAGCACCCAGGAGTTGCAGAGCCTCAAATTGAAAGCCTTATCTATAGCCAGATGCCACCCAGATGTGTTCGCTACCAATACACATCTGGAAAGTGTTGACTTGGGAAAAATGGGATGAGCAACATCTCAGTAGATAGATTATCAAAATGGAAAGTGATACCAAATCTCATTTTTGGAAACGTCACCTTGTATTCAATTTTGTTTTTGATACTGCTATAGTTGGAAATACTTATTTTGAGGCATAACTTTAAGAACAAGTTATCAGCAACTAGACATATGTTGTATAATGTCATGTTGTATAGTGTCATGAGCTAGAATGGAGAAGAACAGTTTAAAAGGTAGAGTCTAATGCTATCGCAAAAGATATAAAATACGTAACTTGGGAGGTAAATACCACGGCAGAAGAATCTTTCAAATTTTCAAATTTGTTCTTGTTTCCTGTTACTTGACTAAGCAAATAATAGAAAGTATAAAAAACAAGTTGTTTTTTACATACCACATTCAAAATACCTCACGGACTTATTATGCTACTAAATGTACATTCGGATCCAAAGAGATTTTTAAATACAGATGTAGTCACTTTCTCCTTTAAATGACCATTCATAGTTGTAATGACCATTCATAGGTGATAAAAGCTAACTTTATGATAAATTCTCACATTTGCAACTGTTGCAGATCTGTAAAGCAAAGGAAAGCTGAAGTAAGATCATAAGCACAGTCACAGTTTCACTTAGTGACTGCTTTGCATAATGACTGAGTTGCCACTCTCAGTTGTGGTTGCTAAACAAGAACTAGCTGTATGTGGTAAAACATATTTTTTGAATATTCATTAGAGTGATATACAAAATAATATGAGATCACACTCTTTCCAGTGTATACTCTATAGAACAGTGGTATCAAACTCAAGGCCCGTGGGCCGGATCCAGCCCGTGGGGTGCGTAGATCTGGCTTGTGGGGCCAGCCTGGAAAAAGCAAAGGACTGGCCCGCGGTGCCTCTGCCAGTGAAAACGGAGCTCGGGGGGAGGCTCCTTTGTCAAGGGCAGGAGGCCGTCACAGCCCAAAACAGGGCACACCCCCCCCAATGTTCCCTGTAACAGTAGAAAACGCCACGCGGCAGTTAGAAACTGGCGCGCGGCACTCTCTTTTCATGTGCGCGGGCACGCAGGCACGCAGCCTCTGCCATTAGAAAACACTGCGCAGAAGTTGGAAACTACCACGCGGCGTTCTCTCGTTACGTGCACGGCCGCGCGGCCGCACACCTTAGAGGAAACAGTGACACACACACACACCCGGCTCCATTTTCACTGGCAGAGGGCTATCAAAACAAACTAAAAACAAAACAAAAGGAGAAATGTTTCCCCTTTTGCATTTGAGCATGCAAGAAGGGACAGGAAAGGAGAAAGGGAAAGAGGAAAGACAAAGAAAAAGAAGGAAAGATGGGAAGAGAGCAAGGAAGGAAAAATAAGGAAGGAGGGGAAGGAAGAAGAAAGGAGAATGAAGAGGGAAGGAAAAAGAAGAAAAGGAAGGAAGGAAAAAGAAAAAGGAAGGAAGGAAGGAAGGAAGGAAGGAAGGAAGGAGATTATGAGAGTGAGGGAGGGTCTCAGGGGAGTCCTGCCATGGCACTTGGCTACCACAGGTGCCCCTGACACGATTGACGTCGAGCTGGCCACAGCCACGTTCCCCCCCATGCCCCCCCAGCCCTCTGAGGTCAAACACAACCCTGATGTGGCCCTCAATGAAATCGAATTTGACACCCCTGCTATAGAATAACAGTGATTTGGATTTTGAATTCTTATAATCCAAACTTCTTATAATTGTTAAGTGTTGATAATTAATTATCATTTTTATCTTAGTTGATAGATGGCATTTTCTTGGACAGTGAACACTACTGTTGTCTGAAATCATGCTACAAGATAGTACAGTATACCACTTGGCACATGTGTGCACACACTTCGCTGAAGATATGGAAATGAAGCCACCAATGACTGGAATCTATTGCACTGTAGATTTTCTGTCCTGTAAATAAAATGGATTTTTACAATTTTCCTCTGAATTGTACTCTATTATTAATGGATACAACTCAGTAAGTAATATGGACACAATTTGTGGACCACTGTTTTAGATCTGGAATATGAATAGCAGGATACTAATATAAATAAAGCTTTCTTAACCATGGTTTATGAATAAAACACAATAGACTGGTTGCTGCAAAGGGTTAATGAAACACTTCAGAATCCTTATGATTTGTATGAGAGTTAAGCAGCATCTTAAATCTTAATCACTAGAATAAGGGCTTCTTGTGAACTATTAGGATGACAGAGGTTGTTTTATAGCTACAGTAGAAATGTGAACACAAAAAACTAAATGTTTTATAATTCTGTGTGGAGTTTTGTTTACATAGCCTAAAGTTCAAAAATACATCCTTATATAGATTACAGGTTCAACTAGGCCTGCATGAGATTATATCATGATTTTTACTGTAAGAAAGGCCATGCCACCAAGAAACTGTTCTTCCCAATTATGAGAGGGTAGTCCTAAATTGAGAGAATATGTTCAACATTAACTCAACAATTAAATTTGGCAATAACTTAGCACCCAGATTGTTGGGAGCAATATGCTGACTCTGTGAACCGCTTAGAGAGGGCTGTAAAGCACTATGAAGCGGTATATAAGTCTAACTGCTATTGCTATTGCTAGTATTCTACGCAGGGTAGTTATTTATAGAATCAAACATTAAACAGAGGAAAACATCTTCAAAGAAATGGTCCAGTGTCTTGCCTTATGACAGAGATCTTCAAACTTGGCAACTTTAAGACTTAAGGGTTTAGGTTTGTCACCTAAAGAATTCTGACTGACTGGGTCCAGGAAGAGAGCCTTCTCTGCCCATTGTCCACACCCTGTAGAACATTCTCTCCTTAGAGGTGATAGCCCCCCCCCCCTATCTTGATAAAAATGTGGTTCTATGGCCTTGCTTGGAGGTCGCAGAAGAGCATTTAGCCATAGGAATGGTTACTGCCTTGAAAGTCCTCTTCCCCACCATTTAATTAACTTTAATATTAATTTTTATCCTATCCTGGCCTTTTTAAATTGTAAATTGTATACAGTTTTTATGTTTTTATATTTTTTACTTGTACACCACCCAGAGTCCTCTATCAGATAGATGGACAGTTTAAAAAAACTGATTAAACAAACAATAGGTCTATAAATGGAAATGTCAAAACACCTTGGTTTTGGGTACTTTATAGTTCTCTATTCAAGGTCAGGTATTGTCAATAGCCAGGCACTGAGGCAAATACTTTGTGCCTCAGGCAGTTCTTAGTTTTCAGCCTCTTCACAGTCAAGAACTTCTACTCTTCTACTGAGGGGAGTTAAGTGTGCCAATCTGGTGAACTCCACTTCCAAGCAGGCTAGTAAAAAACTCTAGGAGGCATCATTAGAACTTGGGAATGAAGTAATTTGCCACCTAACATTGTCACTGCCAGGACAGCAAAGGTTTCTTTTGGAGGCAAATTCTCCATATAGGACTTTCTGGACCATAATGGCACTTTTGAAAAAACTGTCTTCGTTATAACAAAACGAACTTGCCTCGACTGTCGATGATATAAAATGGTCATGGTGATTTATGAGAGAATGGGATACCTTGGGGAGTCCAATTATAACTGCAGTAGGAAGAATTCAAAAATATAATTTTGGTTTCCTCCCTCGCCTTCATGTTGGCCCTTGAACAAGCAATGATTCTGCTGCTTTCAGGTTCTCAGTGGAAAGCACATTAATGGCCTTTTTACTGGCTCATGTCTGTGCCGGTTGAGATTCTGAGATTTTTTTTCTCTGCTTTTACTAAAACAAATGAGTTGTGCTTATTTAAAAGCTAGCTTTTCCTATACTTATATTTCAAATGATCGCACTTGTATTCTTTGCTCCTTGAAATAACAAAAAGCAAAAGCAAAGCAATTGATTTATACTTTCTCTTTCATGGAAATTTTGAGCACAATGCAATCAGGAACAAGGGGAAAACATAGGCTCTTTGATACAGGAGCAGTGATGTTTCAAATCATAAACTTCACAGTGTGATGACAGGACAGCACAAAACTATTGATAAGGATTGCAAAGTTTGCTGTTCATTTAGAAGTCACTAGGAACACCCTTTTCTCTCCAGCTGCCAAAGTAAAAGAGGATGCAGGATAAAGATTTATCAAATCAAATCAAGGAAATTCTAGAACAGGAACTGATATAGGAAGTAGCTTTCCATCGGAAGAAAACTTAAAAAAAAAAAAAAAGAGCAAGCCAATTCAACAAGAGTGAAGACCAGAAGCAACAGATGTAAAAATATTGTATAGTTTTGGAATTTCCAAGGCCTAACAGGAGGGGGGGGGGAAATTATAACCCTATGGAAGAAAACAAGTCACTGCAGAACAGGAGACAGGAAAGTGAAGTATGGAGTATGCCATCAGCCAATAAGGAGAATCAATTATGTGCCATACCTGTAAGACAAATTTCCATGCTGGAGGTGATAAGTGGACTAGGAGAAAGATCCAACTTCTACCCCATTATATTTTGGTTTTTAACCCATTTAATCTTTATTTTAATATTTAATGTTATAAAATTTTGTACTTGCTTTTACAATGTTGTAAGTTGCTTGATAGTGAGATGGACAACATGTAAATTTAATAAATAAATAAATTAGTAAAGGTATCCATTATTAGTAAAACAGGTGGGTACAAATGACCCTGGAAAGAAGCTACTGTAACATCACTGACTTTGAAGATCTAGGAAGGAAGCTCAAAAACCTGGAGCTTCCTTCCATCCCTTCACTGTAATACAGAACATTGGAAAGGCAAGTGAATGAGGGTTTTCCTGTCACTCTCAATTAGTTTTGACTTTTTTTTCCTTGATAGACTTGGAAAGCCACCTGCCACTTCACCTCCCACCCAAAATGAATGTCTTTAAGAGATATTGAAATCCAGAGACATCCTTGGCAGTAAAGCTGATGCTAAAGGGTTAATCTTTGCTGTGTATTTTGCTGAATATCTCTTAAAATATTTTAATGCTATAATTAAGTCAGGAGAACAAGAAACCTTATTTGGAGTGTGTCTGTTGATGACTTGTTTTCAGTGCCAAATTGCTACTATTGCTTCATTGACATGGCCTATGGAGAGTCATCTACATAACTCTCTTCTAGAGTTCTGAGAGCAATAACATCCTGGGAACTGGCATTTACATATTTAATTATGGTTGATTGGCAATGGAGAAGATGGGAACAAAGCACCTGAGAACTAAGCAAGCTAATTCACAGACACTGATTCACAGAATTTTAGAACTTCAGAAATGTGCTCACAAATAAGAACACTGTGACCATTGTTACATTTTGTAATCACAAAGGATTTGGCATTTTTATCCTTGTGGTTTTTATGTGGTGGGCACATTTTTAAAAACTGGCACAAAAGTCGCATCCCAAATCATTCCCTTTACACTCTTTATGTCCCTTTTGTTGAATCATTTTTGCAGAAGCAATGTGCCTCTGAAATTTAGGGGACAGCAATATTTCACTAGCTATCATTCCAGCCCCGTGCTCTTCATTGAAAGCAAGTCACCTCCTCCCTCACTTTGCTTAAGACTTTATGGATGAGTTTACTAAGCCAGAAATACCTATGTATAAAACCAAACCACTGAAAATAAAGGCCATATTTATCTAAATAAAATTGATATGATCAAAGTTTTCTTGCATCCCTTCTAAGTTCATTCTGTTCCAAATAATAACAGTGGTGCTACTAAGCATCTTTAGTAGTCTTCTCAATATCAGATTATTTTAGATATCATTATCATCATCTCCTTTTAACAATCCCATAATCCCTTGCGGGGTGGAGTCTGAGCAACTGAATGGAGCTGAGTGTTTACTGGCCGGATGCCCTTCCTGTCACCAATGCGGAGTTATATTCAGCAGATACAGTATATTCTCAACATGCCCAGAGAAAGAAATATCTGCCTCTACCTAGGATCGAACTCACAGCCTCCTGATTGTGAGGTGAGAACTCCACCTCTAGGTCACCGCATCACTCTCAGATTCTTTTAGATATGTGGTCTTCTAATTCCAGAAAGCTCTGCAATGGCCATGAATTTGGGAATTCCAAAACTGATATACACTTACCTGGAGGGAGTCCAATTTGACAAATTCTACTCCATGGTGCCAATTGTGTTTGTGGTTCCTTGTACTTCTGAACATTTGGAAGCATTTCATAATGACAATAGAATGCTGGTTAGCCTAGCACTGGGGTGCCTGTTATTGTAGGACACCAATAACAAGCAACCACATTTGGGGTATCTCATTAGTTATGATGCATGTTGCATTTCACTCACATACCTCTTTTATTGTATTCAACAACCAACCTGCAACTCTGCAATTTCATGAAACATGTTCACTTTACCATTGCTTCTCTAAATCAATAAATGTGAGAAGAAAAGACTACCTATCAAACATACAACTTCACTACTTTCCCTAGATTTGGTTCATTGTTATTTCCTGTATCATTTTGTTCAGAGTTCTGCCAAAAACCTTCCCAGACACACTACTAAACTCCCAGTAGTTTCTACATTCCTTTTTGTCACATTTGTCATTTGGGTAGCATTTATTTTGACTCTACTGTTTGTATACTATAGCATTATCATTTCTATAAATCAGACTAAGATGGCATAACTCTTACTTCCCCATAAAAATCTATAATGTATTTCCAGTGTTCCTTCAGAGCCGCGGTAGCGTAGTGGTTAGTATGCAGTACTGCAGGCTACTTCTGCTGCTTGCTGGCTGCCTGCAATTTGACAGTTCAAATCTTACCAGGCTCAAAGTTGACTCAGCCTTCCATCCTTCCAAGGTCGGTAAAATGAGGATCCAGATTGTTGGGGGCAATATGCTGACTCTGTAAACCGCCTAGAGCGAGCTGGAAAGCACTGTGAAGCAGTATATAAGTCTAAGTGCTATTGCTGTTTCAATTTCACCTCAAATTACTTCATTTTTAACCTCATTTACTTTGCTGGAAGCTTCCTATTTGATCGCCCCCTCTCCCCGCTCAACTTCGAAAACAGTATTTTATTTCCATCAAAATTGTTCTGAATTTTCCTGTCTCTTTTAACCTAAACAGTTCCTTGCTCCTTGACTATTTTCTTTGCACATTACTCTGCCTTTATTGATTATACAAAATCTTTATCTCATTCTCATGTTTGTAGCAATCATTGCTGTATATGCAATTTACTGATTCACAACCTCCACTGAGCTTGATTTTTCATACTTTGCACTAGTGTAACTCCACAAACTTTTGTTGCACTCTATAATTATTTTCCTGCTGTTCCAAGAAGCTATCACAACCTCTTTTTTTGTCTGTTTTCTATTTATCCTGTCTATCTACCTACCTACACTTTTCATATAGGACTTGTATCTGTTATTACTGAAGTCATTCATGTTGCATCTTTCACACTTCATTTCCATGCTCATTTTTTTCTTAAGGTCCACTTTTGTCACTTATAAAAAGCGGTCTGTCCCATCTTCTACATTCTCACCAGTCACATAGGTACTCTTCACTAATTATCTGAAGTTTCCATCAGAAAAAAATAAAAAATTTACATTTACATTCATTGCGGTTTTGGGAATAGATTTACATGTAACCACATATTTGAAGCAGTGCTACTTTTCCCAAGCAGATGTCATTAAACAGTTACCATTCTCATTCAGCCTTTGAATCCTTGGAAGGCTCAACTACTTTTTAAAAACTTGTTTCTAATTACTGAATAAGTGAAAGTAGAGAAGGATTGAATCTGGCAAGCATGTTCTCACAAGACAGAGTGCATTAAATAAATATAAATTTTATTAAAAACACCCACATTTCAGCATTATCAGGAATGATATAATAAAACAGCTTTTCAAATAACCTGCATTCATTGCAATACTTACAATATTTATAACCATTCTCAGATTTTTAATGGACAAAATAATTTTTTTTTAAATGAGTGAGAGTAAACAAAGAAATACCCAAACAGCAGAACATAAACTTAGAAATGCACACATAAAAAAGTCAATAATCTTAGTGTCAAACTGTTGGAGTTTCTCTATAAAAGATAGCCACTATGTTTAATAGTGAACTTTAATGCTGTTTCACATTACTCAAGTTGAAGAAAACAATCATTCAAGTAGAGTTGACATCACTCAGAAACATTTCAAGTATGGCTATAATCAACCTGATAACCAAGCTATGTTGTATTTGCTTGTCTTTCTGTCTCACTCTTATGCAAGTTTTCATTAGTATCACAATTTTCATTCACATTTCTCCTCCTCACCCTGACATCTCATCCTCAATGAAGTTGTCTTCTGTTTGTAAGCAATTTGGCAAGGGAAGACACACAAAGATGCCCTTGTAGATATGGAAAAGGCATACACAGATTGCACTATACTTGGGAGTTGACCACTGCATCCCAAAAATGATACTAAATTAAACAATGTGCTTCCACTTATGATGAATGTGAAATTATGTGGAATCTACCAGTGACAAGAGTACGTAAATTGTTTTGCACAAAGTAGGAAAAATTGCAAAGCTGCCTATCATACAGAGGTGTGTCCTTGCTTACCAATGACAATTGGGACTGGCAACTCTGTCTCTAAGTGTTGCAGTCACTAAGAACCATGTTGCCATGCCAACTTAGAACCAGGTGAATCGTTGTAGTTGTTAAGCGAGACATCTTGTGATAGTGACTTGGCAACTTCACTTCCACATTCTCTGTAAATGCAATGGTGGAAGTCAGTTGTGAAGCTCGCAAGTGACAATCATGAGACTGTGGGATGCTACAACAGTCATAAATGCATGCTGGTTTTGAAGCACCTGAACAGCGATTACATAGATGCTTCAATGGCTGTAAGTGGGAGGATGTTTACCAAACATTGCAGTTTTGAATGATTGCTAAAGAAAACAGTTGGTAAGTAAGGACTACCTGTATTGTTTGGGTTTGTATTTTAATCAACATTGCTTTAAGTCAGATAGACCCATGTAAAGAATAACTAAAGTTCAATTAACTTGACAGACAAGTCTTCCAATCCAACAATGCATTATGCATTTATACAACAGTGAATCCTGATTTATTCAAAGGAAGGTTTCCTCGTGGACATCATTTCAAAATGTAACAGCCCTTGCCCATACCAAGGCATCTACATGTACCTCAGAGCTTGAGTTTGGGGTGACTGTGTAAGATATAATTAAGCTCATATATTTAAAGTGAGAGCAGTGGACTTGTGTAGTTGTAGCATTGCATATGCTTGATCATGACATACTCAATTAAGAATTATAATTAGATAAAACTCAATTAAAGAAAAAAACAAAGAGAAGGCATTGGTCCTGCAAAGGTTACTCTTGATGCAACTTGATAATTCCACTGATATCATTGGGAAATTGATTGTGTAAAACAAGGGTGAGGAACATCTCCAGATTTTGCTGATCTATAATTGCTTTAGGTGGAAGCTCAGTAATATCCAAAGGGCACCAGGTTCCCTTAGGCCAGAGGTCTTCAAACTTGGCAACTTTAAGACATGTGGACTTCAACTCCCAGAATTTTCCAGCCAGCTATGCTATGGCTGGAGAATTCTGGGAGTTGAAGTCCACAAGTCTTAAAGTTGCCAAGTTTGGGGACCCCTGCCTTAGGCATACTGTAGCTGGGTTGCAAAAGTCTGGATGAAAAAATAATTTACTGGATGGAAACAAGGAAAGGCAGAAAACCTTTCTTGCAGTCTTTTCTCCATGAATCTCTCTGTTCTTTAAACTCTGTCTTGAAAGCCCATGAAATAAAACAGCAATCACAGTTGAAAACATATTTATAGAATTTGGGAAAGGCACAACCTTCTTGCAAATGGTCAGCTGCCAAATACCTACTTTGTCCTCTTGTCAGCTCAGTGCAATCTATGGTTTATTTTATATGTAACATGCAAAGGGGGAGGATGTAAAATAAGAAACCTCAAACAGAGTTTACAATATTAAAAATGCACTTCCATTGTCATAAAAAAGAAATGGATTTACTCCGCAAAATTTGCCATCAATACATTTACAAGTAAAGATTAGAAGCAGAATTAAAAAAAACAGTTGAGATTCTCAAAAATAAAGTAGAATTTTAAAAAGGGGTTCAACAATAATATTTATCAATCTGTACAATAAAAATTTACATACACATACACAGATGATACATTGGCTTACTAAGGAAATGTGAGAGGATATATCCCTGAATTTTTAGAACAAAACTATATGTTAAAATTCAAGTTACACTTGCTATCAAGTAGTGAGAATTTCTTTTTCCCAAATATTAGCGAAGCAGAAAATCAGGGGAACATGATATCTTATATATCTCCATTTAAAATCCTACTGCCAAGTAAAGTTGAGGTATATGACAAGTAGGAACATCATTCAAACATAATTTGAACATAGTTTTAGCATACTTTTTTTAGAGAACAGGCCAAGTAGCACCATGATGTGAATTCAGTTCCAAATCCATATATAGATATATATATATATTGATATATAATATATATTTATATATTTGTACATTATTAAAATACTAAAACATTGCTTTAAAATTGTTTACAAGTCACTATACATCTGTTTTGCTTACACTTTTATACAAACTTCCAAATTAAAAACCATCACAGCAAGCCAGCTGCCTCTACTGTATTCTCCCCAAGCCCCTAACTTCCTACAGTACAACCCTGTATTTCTTTGTGTTGACTCTTTTCAACATTTCCTAGAAAATATGGCCACATTACACTGAGCAGTGCCATATACCATAACATAAATAATCCATGTTTAAATAAAGCAGTAACCATCATCTGTAGAATGCTATGGATCCTTAAATAGTAGCTCAAAATCATGACAAAATGGTCAAGTTTAACACGTTTTTGTCTGTGACATATATATATTAAAAACTTAAAATGTGTACTATTTCAGGAAAGAGCTTCTCATTAAAATAGTTAAAATTAATATTTACAATATACCTGTGTGAGACGAGCACCAAAACACGAAGCTTGTATTTTTTTTTTAATCCCGTTACCTCTGGTTGAAGAGAGTAAATAAAGGATTTATTCTTTCTCTGTTCTATTAGAGAGTGTTTGAGAAATGGTTTCAGTTTGTGTCTATAATTGGCTTAAAAACTTTCTTCTGCTGTTTGCAGTTACAAATACCTTCTGCCCTTTCCAGTTTCCACCTTATATAAATTTGCCCCAAAGATCAAAAGATTGAAATAACAATAATAGTAATTTGTTGAACGCTTGTAGAAGTTGAACATTTATGGAAAAAGAAATCCGCTCTTATAACAATCTTGATTGGAGCCCTACCTAAAGGATTTACCGAATATTTGGAAACTTTGAATTTATTGAACCTGAATATCTTAATTTTACAGAAAGCTACCTTGCTTGAAACTGGCTACATCCTTAAGGTACTATCTTATTAATTCTTAAGTTCTTCATTAAGTCTTGAATTAATAAGTTTTCACCAATCTTAGACTATGATTCTAACTGCAGATTACTCTTAATAATCATCATAACAATAAGTTATTAAACGTATATACTACCTGACTCCCAGTGATACTGGATAATATTGAATTTAATATGTATATACTAAATACATTTATTCAAATAAGTTTCTTTTAATGTTACAGTAAATGTCTGGAAAGTTTTAGCACCCAGATAATATTTTTCAGTGGCAACACTGCAACATCACCTAAAGAGTTTTTCAAGCACCATTAACAAAATATTTTCTATTGTTTGCTGCTCTTAATCAGATCTTTGCCAAATGAAATAAATTCTGGTGAGATCCAACAAAGCTTATTTAGCATGGAGAAGTAGCAGACTGAGAATTCAGGGCTGCAGCATCAAAGCCTTATTTGCATTTTCCTGATAATCAAGATAAAACTGTTAACTTCAATAGCTTTATCCAAACAAAAGAAGACCAGTTTCTTTTCTGATTTACAATTCTGTGGGGTATTAAGTCACTGGGAAAATATTTCTCAAAATGTTAGCAGAGAATGGGAAAGGATCAGAGGTGGGCGTCACATAATGTAACAACCGGTTCGCCCAGCACCGAAAATGTGAGAAATCAGAAACAGGCAAAATAAAGCCTGATCATACCCAGACTTGCTGTGACATCTGAATCTTTTTTGTTAAAGTTAATTAGGAAGTTTATGTTGCATTTTGTAAACAGATAAACATTCTATAGCACCTACAGAACATGGGTATGCCAAACACATGATCCTAACATTTCAACTGTTCCTGTAGATAAACCAAAATGGATGCATATCCCAGTACTAACTTATAGTTAAGCTTTGTTTGTTTGAAAGATACCATCAATTCCACTATTCAACCATTGAAGTGTGAGGATTGATTCTTCTGGGGCTGAATAGGCAGAGGTCTTCTTAGTTTAAAAAGGTGCCTGTTTGCTTTCATTATTCTAGCTGCTACTGACACATTCCACCTGCAGTGCTCATATGATAGCTTTGTTGGATCTTGCCCTTGTTTCATCCAGATTTCCATGCTTTAAAACAAGTGTGTCCAACCCATAGCCTATTGGGTGGACACCCATGCTTTAAACAATGAGTTGTAGCTGATTTTTTTTAAAAATCAGATTAACTGGATGTCAACACAAATGTAAAGGTTTTGTTTATGGATTCAGGAGAGCAGGATCGGTTTTTATCCTATCTAGTGCTAATAAAAGATATTAAAACCTGTCTAAATGTTGCAGTAGACACCATTTTTGTATATAGCACCACGTTTTAGAATAGCCAAAACAAATTCAGTGCTTTTGTTGTAAGTGTAGCTATCCTGATTAATATTAATTTATATTAAAATCATAGCCAAAACAAAACAAAGCCAAACGAAAAACAAACAAAATGTTCCACATTTTGTAAATGTAAAAACTACATTTCCAGTAAGCATTTCAGTATACCATCAGTTGAGCACCTAGCAGAATCTTCAAATTTCTGCAGAAGAAATACTACAGAGTTTTCACCATTAAAAACAAAAACACTCTCTTGCTTCATCTGCTCTTGAGCAAAATGGTTATAGATGTACATTTTTAAAATTATGGTCATTCTTTTTACCAGTAGTAATAGCAGTATTTCAGTCCTAGTTGGTTGTTATGACTTCTTAATTTTGCATAGGATACTTTGGTTTTAGTTTCGAATTGTGACAGCTCTCCAAATATATGCAGTGGTAAAATTACTTATTTTGCTGGGATGGAGATTTCCTCAATGACAAGTGAAAAAGAAAAACACTGTATCTTGCTCTGACTCTATCTAATCTAAAGGGAATAATTACTAACTTTTTTTAAAGGATGAGGTAATAAACAAAGGTGACTTTTATATATATCTGTTATAAGGCCCTGTAACCCGTGTAAAGGCATATGGAGATGTGGTTACTGTGGAATTTGTGGTAAGAGACATCGTCCTTTGTGCAAGGGACCTGATAAATCTAAAATAGGTTGGTTCCAGGTTCTCGTTTAATTCAGCAGGCTCCCGTTTTACTTTTTTGCCATGTACTTTCTGAGGCACATAATCTGGACCATATTTCTCACAGTCCTCTTCTTTTTCTCTTGCCTTCTCAGCCATTTTTGCCTCCCACAAAGCCAGACCATGCTTTGGCTCATTCATACTTTTGTGTTGGTAGAAGACAAGCGATATCCTTGTAGGGTGATTCCTGTTAGGATTTTTCAATGGGGTTGTAGCATGGAGTTCACGTTTAGCACACTCTATGAGGATTGATCCATGGGATGGGGCCACTGCAACACCACCTATTTCTGGATCCAGAAAACTCTGCTCATTGTCTGACCAGACATCATCAGGATCCTCTGCATTGAGCACCTCTGTTTTATTTGCACCTACTTCGGAAGCAGTTCTATGATGGTTAAAATCTGGAAAGAGGTTTGACAGCCCATTAGCTGCCTGACTATTCTTGTTCTGGAGATGGAGTGAATGAGAAGAGCCATTGAACATGCTGTGATAGTCATGAGCAAGGTGTGCTGGGGGATACAGATGATCACCATTTTTATTCATGAAGTCCACACCTGGATTATTTAGATTAGATTTCAGCCTGGAGGTGATGTCCATAAAAGGGTTATCAGTCTCATGCTGGGCGTAAGATGGGAAAGAACCTGCATGATGAACATTTGGTCTAAAGGTGCATTTGTTGAAAGCATCTACTGGCACATTTTGGTTTCCATAATTCAAGTACCTGTGCCCAAAGTTCTGATTATTTGCAATCCTATGCTGATACAATGTGTGTATTGGAGGTAGACTTAGTTTAGACAGAGAATCTTGGCTCTGATACCTAAACAAGTCCATATGCTGAGTCTGAGCAGAATAGGAATTGTAATAAGAACAATTGTCTATTGATAAGCTTCCATTGCATGGATAATGAGGATACTGGTTATTTTGACCTAAATGAATAGAATAGGGATTTATGAGACTGGAAGAATTCAAATAAGTTCCTGTAGGTTGTGATGAAGTTTGGTAGATATTCATTGGATTGGATCCTCCATAAGGATTGGAAGGATGTGTAGAGTTTGAATATGGATTAGCTGGATTAGACAGACTCATATAGAGATTGGTAGGATCAGAAGGAGAGTATAAATTGCCATGATTTGACTGAGGTTTAGAAGGGAGAGCCTGGCATGGATGTTGGTAAAGTTGCTGTTGTGACACAGCTGGTCCTGAAAGATGCAAAAGATCTGTGCACAAGAAAGAGAAGGAAAGAGCTTTAAGGTTGAAAAAAAATTATCATTTGTACAGAATTAATTCAATTATGGAAAGATGTTGCCCAATCTAGTTTTCATGGAAGAGGTTTGTACAATTGAATTATGCCACAAATATGAGATATGGGAAATTACTGTAGATCAAATATGAATGTTACGGGCATCTTTCCTCTCTGAAAATAAAAATAGCCTTGATGAATCAGGCCAAGGCTCAAATGTTGGCACTATTTTGTTTCCCAGATAACTTAGGAGGGCTTGGAAGCAGGTGTGAAAACTAACACAGGTACTCATCTGAAACATGTATTCAAAGCCCTTCTAGAGTTGTGCAATATTTGAATTCTGATGTAAGCAAAGGTGCTTCAAATCTGGCATTAGTATTCTCCTTGTACCTGTTGGTTACAAGGTACCAAGAAATTATACCCAATTTCTTAAAGAAGCCCTCTCTTTCCTTGGGTTTATAGTCAAACAGGCTCAGAGAAAGGATCGAAGAAAGTATAATGAAGCAGTAATAGGGTGCAATCAAACTTTTACACTCCCTTGTTACCTCAGCTCAACCATGTATTTTCTGGAGCCTGCACAACTACTTGGTGCTCTAAGAGCCCAGGTAAAAATTTGACTCCTTTAAGCTTCTGAAGGTACCAAATATCAGATCTGAAGCACCTTTGTACATTTTGTTCCAAGTATTGAACATTTCTATTTTTATCTTTAAAAGGCATCCAAAAATCAGTCATCACTATGCCTAATGAATTCTGAATGGTTAACTGTACTAAAAAGCATTTCTTTTGTTTATTGTAAATCCCATGCCAATCAGCTATATTAGATGAGCTCTGCCCCAGGAGCTTTGTGAAAGTTAACAAAACAAAATAAAAAAACCTCCTTTTCTACTTTCTCAGTGCCATATATAATTTGCACACATTGACATGTCCCCTTTCAATAACCTTTTCTCCCAACAAAAGGGTTTCAAATATTCTAGTCTTTTCTCATAAAAAGGTTCTTTGAGTACCTTGATGGTTTTGATTGCTCCCTTCTGCATCTCCCCCTAAACATTATATACTTTTTCAGTTATGAGTGAGAAATTTATAAGGGTACTATGATGTTGGTTGTCAGTCTTATCTTCAGTTCTTTTCATGATAATCTCCAGCATAGATCCCCCCCACAAAGCAGCTACATATTGTGTCAACATCTCCATTCAGCTATCAATAGTGATCCCAAAATCTTTTTTCTTGGTTAGTTGGGACCCCATCAGTATATACGTTAAGTAAGGTTTTTGTCAAAATATGCATCATTTGGCACGTCTTTAAATTGCATTTGTCATGTGTTTGTCCACCCAAAAGATATCCTTCTTAAGCTCTTTATAGACACTTTATTGGAAGCCCTAATTCCTCAGCATCTCATGATCTATTGAATATAGAAGGAATAGGCTGTAGAAAGTTAAGAATTTCCTTTTTGTCCCTTCTTTGTCTTTTACGTATCCTATACTTAAAATGATTGCTGATCTAAGGAGTTCTTTCTCTCCTCTCAGCCACGTTTTCCAATCATGGAGGAAATGTGGATTCTCCTTTTGGTAGGATGTAGCTAGCTAGGTGATAGACTTTTCCTGTAAATAGATCTCCTTTCTGTTTTAGATATAAATCTTCTTTCGCTAATTATTGTTGACATCAAATTCCTACTGTAAGGAAGACACATCCAACTCACTTTTTTTTAAAAAACCTTGAGTAGTTTAATACCATCAGCAAACTTGACCACCTCACTGCTTATTTAAAAGTTAAAAAGTACCAGTTCCAACATATATTGAGCCGAAGTGGCGCAGTGGTTAGAGTGCAGCACTGCAGGCTACTTCAGCTGACTGCTAGCTGCAGTTCAGCGGTTCAAATCTCACCGGCTCAAGGTTGACTCAGCCTTCCATCCTTCTGAGGTGGGTAAAATGAGGACCCAGATTGTTGGGGGCAATATGCTAACTCTGTAAACCGCTTAGAGAGGGCTGTAAAGCACTATGAAGCGGTATATAAGTCTAACTGCTATTGCTATTGCTATTGCTATATCCCTGAGGGATTTCTACTTGCATAGAAATTTGCTAACATTATTAGACATAGAACACTGTTAAACACAATTGAGAAAAATAAGAAAACATTTTGGTTCATTAAGAGAAGAACTGACTCCATGGACTCAACTAGATGAGTGCATTGGAACCAAAAATGCCACCAATGCATTCATGTGCATATTTTAAAATTGAAATAGCAACCACCCCATAGTTCAATTTGATCAGAACAGCAATTATTTAACCTTCTTCTCGTATAATGATCTTGGACTAAAATAAACATTCCTCCTTCTCCAGTGTAAATGTACTGTTACTTGCTCTGGAAAGAAAGTCCCACTGATTTCAATCCAATTGACTTTATATCTAAAATAACTGGTCCTAAATAAGCCTCTCATTTTGCCATAGATTCTGAAATTTTCACATACAAACAACAAAGTGAAAGCATTGTGATTCAATTCAAGTCAATGATTCTGTAGCAGAGTTTAAACCTAGACTGGTTGCTTAATCACATATTGGGGAATATGCCGTAAGTGATGTGCTAAAACATATGCCATTTTCGTACAATTTTATTTCAACGTGATCCTGTCTCATATTTCTCATGTTCAAAGTACAAATAGCCCATATGGTGCATGTGACAGAGCTGAAAACATAGCTAACGCCTATTAAAAACATACCTGCTAATTGCTTGCCATGAGCTGATGCTTCTGCATTGACCTGCTTTTGACGTGCTGAGGCTGCTTTTTCTCTCTCATGTTTGTTAGGCCCATTCTCCATGGAGGCCAGCTTCTCTGTTGCTGCTTTCTTGGCTTCCAACTTTTTTTGCCGACAGGTTTTCACAGGTTCAGCCAGCATCCTTACTTTTCGTCGAAAAGAACTAAGAACCTGGATGCTACCATTTCGCTTTTTTTCTTCCTGACCTTCTGTGCTTCCGAACTCATCTACATTGGATATTTTATACAAGGGTAGCACGTGCAATTGTTCATCTTCTGGTGTTTGGCCAATTTCACGATTGTCGTCTCTGGTTAGTGTGCAGACCTGTTAAAATAATATGATGGAAGACATATTTGGACCAACAAATGACGCGAGGTTAAACTTGGCCTACAAGCAATTATGATCATGACCTTAAAGTCACACACTGCTAATTTTTCCTGAGAGGCAGCTTGTCAAGCTAAATTAAACATAGATTATTTTTAACCACAAATATTCTATTTTTCAATAGTTTCCCCAGGGGTCAGGAACCCATTAAAAACAACAACAACAAAAAACTCTTTAAAAATATAACAATTTAAAATAATCTAGACCATGCAAGAATGTTTTGTGGGATTTGTTCTCTAGAAGATTCCATCATTTTCGTTACTTTTCTCCTTTAAAAAACAACAACCACCAAAACATTTAGAGGTCAGTGAGCGCCACCTAGGGGCACTATGGACTCCATTTTGTCAACATCTTTATTCCTGTATTCACTACTATTTGTACATTATGTATGTTTGTATAAAATGAAGGCTTTGGCATCTTTTTCATGTTAGGAGCACTTAATATTCCTGGGAAATAAAAGTTCCAGTGATGAAATCCTTGAACTGATGATACAGCTTTGGGAAAATATTGGTGAGTAAATTCACAAGGAATGGCTGAAAAGAAGAGAAATGGAGGATGCTGATATAGCCAAGCCAAAGCCCAGATCTAAATTCCATTAATATGCTTTGAGGTGATTTGAAATGGGATGTGCATGCAAGAAGTCCCTCAAATATTGCACAATGGAAAAATTCCTGCATGGAGGAACAGAAATCCTCTCCCCAGTTGATGTCATAAATTTTCATTTATAAAAAAACCCCTGCAACTTGAGGTTGGTTTCTTCCAAATATCAGGTATTAGAGCCAACTTAGTTTTTCTACAGAAGTAAATGGCATTATCTTTTTTGTTGAATAAATAATGGCAAATAATAAATTTAATAAATAATAAAGTCAATTTTTCGTGTTCACTTGTGTCACCTTTACTTTTATATGCTGCTTGAATGAAGGTAAAATATTGATATGTCCACATCAGGGGTGGGTTCTGGATCCTTTTGCTGCCGGTTCGCTCAGGGTTTGCGCTGTGCACGCATGCACGCTTTGCGCGCGTGTGTGCCCCCACAGCAATCAAAAAATAGCTTCTGCGCATGTGCAGAAGCAAAAACTCGCTTCTGCGCATGCGCAGAAGCAAAATCCAAGATGGCGGCGCCCACGGATATGCCGAAATAACTGGTTCCGTGACATCATCACCGGTTTACTAACGGTTCTAAAGGACCAGTTAGAACCAGTAGGAACCCACCTCTGGTCCACATATGTTAAAATTGAAAATTTTTTTTACATGAGGTGTACTTCTTCACATACATATTCACATCAGCATACAGGTTGCTAATCATTGCTGAATAGGGAATGGTCTTTTCGGTTTAATCCTATTAAACTTCTGTTAATACAAAAGTTAAAATATGTCAATCAATAAGGGAATGATTGATTGCAAGATTTCAAATTTGTTGATCAATCTAGAAGTAGCACTTTGGGAATATATCTATCAACCAATCTTCATTGGCACTCATGCTCAAGAGATCAGTATTGTATTCCTTTTACATTGCCTTGGGAAATGATTAATTTCACCTTAGCAAATGAATGGATTTCTCAGCTCTCTTCAGCCAGCCCACCTAAGAGAAGGAACTTAAAATAAAGCTGAAAGAAGAAAATGGCAAACCATTTCTGTATGGCTTTCGAGAAAAATATATGGAGAAATTTGGATACCGTATAATGAAATCGTCACTGTCACTGTCAGAAGAATTCCTTAATGGGAAGAATGAAGTTTCATAAGTAGGTTTAGAAATGACAACATGGACATACCAAGGAAGTCTGTTTATCTCAAGTGCTGGTACTGAGTTCCTCTTTTTAAAATGACACATATAACTGGAACATATAATAAAAGAAATAGAAACTGAGGAAATCTTGCAGAATTGCCAAAGTGGAAATTAAGCGTATCTAATTGGATATTTTAGAAATGTGAAACTTGTGGATCAGAATACTTAATTAAATTTGTGTTTACTACAAACACAATGATAGAAGGCACTAAAAAATTCTGAATCAAATACAAAATGTGTTAAATGCTGATACAATGCATATGATAATATGCTGGCTTATAAAGCAGTCCCTACATTAGAGACTGTAGTTTGCATGTAATGGGATGAACAAGCTTGGGCTACAAAAGGGTTTCAATTATACTAATGGCATATTGGCCCAAACTGGTTAATTCTGTCCATTACCATTAGTAGAGAATGCTGTACAAGAAATAGATATGACTAAAATAACCTTGACTACACAGTCTTTATTTAACTAAAAATGTTATGTGAAAGTTTTAATTAAGGACCAAATGGCAGTGGAGAATCTATTATCCCAACAAATAATAACTATGGCATAGTTATAGTGCGTGTCTATAAAACTGCGAAAAAGAGGGAGGATGTAATTGATCCGAAAGAAGAAAGTTTTATTTTGTGGATCAAAGTTGATATATGCAGACAAAGGAAGCCATATGCTTAACTAGGAATGAAAGAACAAAAATTTGTATCAAAACGTAATTCATCTAGATTGTTGTGTATATGGAAATTTGAATCTATAGATTGATGACAATAAATGATAGTAGTGGAACAATCAAATATGGGTTTTGTAAAAAAAAATACAACTTTTGGATAAACAGAATCCAGAAGAAATTGATGAGGAATAAATGGATAGTATAAGATAAGAAAGTATAGAAAAAATATGGGTGATTTAGGGACTCAAAAATAAATAATAGTGTCTATTTGGTGAGTATGAGCTTTTAAAGGCATTGTAGAGAAATGAATGTAAATCTAAAATGGTCATTGAGATGATTGTTTATGATAAAAAATTGAGTGAGAGAAGGATATAAGACTGATAAAAGGTTCTAAATGTGAGATGAACCATATGTTGATAATATCAAGAATAGATCATGGGACAAATAGGCATGGAAGAAAAACAAGACATGAAACTAAAGTGAAAGTAGAATGACTTTAGGAAAAGAAAGTATGATATATACTTAATATATCAGAAGATGAGTAGAGTAGAGTAGAGTAGAGTAGAGTAGAGTAGAAGAGAAGAGAAGAGAAGAGCAGAGAAGAGAAGAGGGAAATATGTATATAAAAGAATGATTGCTGGAAAAAGTAGGACAAAAGAAAGGTGCTGAATAATATAGAAAAAAGATGAGAAGATATGTCTGCTGGAATAAAAATTGGTGATAAAAAAATGAACTACTTGAGACATGCAGATGATAGCACTTTATCAGCCCAAGTAAGAAAGATGCAGAAGAGTCCATTATGAAAGAAAAAGTAAAAAGTGAAATATCTGAGTTAATGTTAAATATTAGAAAAGCAAAAATAGCGTTAACCAGAATGCTAAGTGAACTTACAGTTGATGGTGAAGAAGTGAAGAATGTGGATAGTTTTGTTTCTTGGTTTCAAGAATAGATAAAGATGTACAGTGCAGTGAAGAAGTAAAGAGGATATTAATCCTAGGGAGGAAGGCAATTACAAATTTAGACAAGGTTATGAAGGATAAGACTGTTTGTATGAGAACAAACATCAGAATAGCTAAAGGAATGGTCTAATATAATGTATGACTCTGAAAGATGAACAGTAAGAAACAGCAAGAAAAATCCTTTGGATTATGGATTTGGAGTACTTACTAAGAATACAATAGATTGTAAGAAGAACAAATCAACTCTTGAGAAAATATATCTTGATTGCTCCCTTGAGGCAATCATCAGCAAACAGAAAGTCACAAATTCTAGGCATGAGATGTAAAGAGATGATGAATTAGCAAAAAAGGATTATGCGTGGCAAAGTTGAGGGAAAAAGGGGAAGGAAAGACAACAGATAAAACAGGTTATTTTTTTTTCTTCTGTCCCAGCATGTATCTTGGAGGTTGCCTGGATATGTTCCTGCAGTTTTCTTAACAATTTTTTTCAGAAGTGGTTTGCCATTGCCTCCTTTCTAGGCTGAAAGTAATTAGATCACTGAGCTGGCTTTGTGCCTAAGATGAAACTACAACTCACAGTCTCCCAGTTTCTAGTCTGATGCCTTAACTGCTACATCATGCTGTATCTCCAAAGCAGGGGTGGGTTCTGGATCCTTTTGTTGCTGGTTCGCTCAGGGTCGCGCCGTGCACGCACACACACTTTGCGTGCACGCCCGCAGCAATCAAAAAATAGCTTCTGCACATGTGCAGAAGCAAAATCCAAGATGACGGTGCCCGGAGACACTGACAGAACCAGCTCCGTGACGTCATCACCGATTTACTAACGGTTCTAAAGAACCGGTTAGAACCGGTAAGAACCCACCTCTGCTCCAAAGGGATGTATGAGAAATGGGATGAATACATGACTGTAGAGAACATATCCTTTATGAGCACATGGAACTTCTTTCAAAGGGCTTAAATCTTGTAAGTCTGTAAAAAAATGCACTAACTTTACAGCAAAATTTCTGTGGACTCCAATGCATACATTGAGGCTTACATTTCTAAAACAGATTCTGCAATACACAAGCCAATCAAAACTATATATTTTAAAGTTTCCAAGCATTACTTGGTTTCAATGTACTAAAAAAAAAAAAAAGAACAAGAAGGCAAACAGGAGCAAGAAATTTAAGAATTAACCTTGAGAATGTCATTTTTTTAAAAATTAAAAGCCTAGAGGATTTGCATCTTACTGATGCAATATTTCACAATTTTCCTTGGTAGCCATCATGTGCCAGCTTAATAGAAATAGAAATTATGAAAAGTAAGGAACTTAATGCAAGAAGTTTGTTGTGCACGAGTAATGGCTTGGTGAAACACTGACTTACCAATGTACTACCATTCTGCATATTGTGTAGGTCTCTATGAGCATGAGCACAAAAATCCAGGCAGGCAGTGACCCCTGAAAATGGACGACCTTCTTTTAAACCCAGGCGACATTCAGGAGCTCTGTGTTCATATTCAATCTAGACACAAATATATTTATATAGATTAACTCCAAGGTTAACTTCAGGCCAACAATCAAGTAAACAATACCCCAATCAAGGAACTGCAAAAGAGCCATCAGTAAACAGCCCAACCAAAGAATCTCTAAGATTGCCCCCCACCCACAGAGACAGACAAGTCACCAGAATATAAACTGACAGCAAACAGCGCTCCTTACTAGCACTGATGATGTTACCTAGTTAGGGTAATGAAATGTCTGCAAGAAAACAAGCAAGCTCAGGGAGCACTAAGGACCCCTTGTATTTATATTATTTAATTCACACCAACATTATATTATTTAATTCACCAACTACGTGTTACCAAATTGCTCTTGCAAATAGACTTTTTAAGCTCTGAAGTTGTAGCACCGCAGGGCTATAGACAAGCTGGGAACAAATACAATAGTTTGAAATTAGCAGGGCTCATTGGTCTAAAATTATTAGTGGAGGTTAATAGGCTTCTTAATTTCATCTATTTATTTTCTCTCCCTTTCATAATGACAGATGCTTTTCACTAGCAGTGGTCACATAGACATTCCCAAAAAATTCATAAAATGAGATATTAGAAGGAATTCCTCTATTTGTTCTCAGCATTTCACAGTAAAACAAAATCCACTTTGCAAATAGGGGTTTTGGGGAAATCCAGTTTCAACATACTGTATTTGCAAGAGTCAAAGTTGTCAGAAACTGTGGACACATACAATATGTTTAGCTTGTGGCCTTACCTATATATGCCTGAAAGGCTCAATTTGAAGTGCCCTCAGCAACAGAAGTAGAGCAATATGTATATTTCATCCATTTCTAATCACAGTGATGCCAAAATGGCGAAGTATTGTTATGTTATTAAGGAGAAGAGCTTGGATTATAATGTGATGATGCATATTCTGTTACTTGCCCTTCCTCCCTTGCAGAGGCCTCTGTTTCAAATTCTTCCTTCAGATCAGAACTGTGGAAGGTCTTTACACTTCTATTGTTATGCACCAAGGAAGACCAACCTAATGTTCCTTTCTCCAGTTCCAATGATAGCAAACCAATCATGCAGTGTTAATTTGATACTAAGTGCTAAATCATAGAATCATAGGGTTGCATGTATGGATATTTCTAATTTGATCACCCTAGATGTTTGGGCTTAGACAGGGGTGTCAATCTCGTGACGACACGTTGTTGTCACATGACGTATCACAACTTTTCCCCCCTTCGCTAAAACGGGGGTGGGCATGGTCAGTGCGTGACACATCTGGCCCACAGGCCGCAAGCTTGACACCCCTGAGCTAAGACAATCATTTACTTAGTTTTGGTATAAACCCAGCCCTTGTGACTTGGAAATAATGGTTTTATTATATGTACAACATGCTACTGTGCTTCTTTAACAAGCCATGATTCATCAATGTGAATTCCATCATAAAAGCTGAAAAGAAACATTTCTTTTTACCTCTCTGACATAATAGTGCATTTTCAGAGACACCAAGTAGCTAGAAACAAAACCAGTTAATTTTTGTTGATTTCTAATTTTTTCATATTAATGTAAAATAATAAATATGTAGCCTCATAAATGAATTCTAATTCTATAAATGAAACTACTGCAGTAGTTTCTTTCAAAGTCTTGGGAGACTTATACATTGGTAAAATAAAGCAATTAATTTTAGTATTGTTATCAAACATTTAGAATAGACTAGAATAACAGAGTTGGAAGGGACCTTGGAGGTCTTCTAGTCCAACCCCCTGCTTAGGCAGGAAACCTTACACCACTTCAGACAAATGGTTATCCAACATCTTCTTAAAAACTTCCAGTGTTGGAGCATTCACAACTTCTGGAGGCAAGTTGTTCCATTGATTAATTGTTCTAACTGTCAGGAAATTTCTCCTTAGTTCTAAGTTGCTTCTCTCCTTGATTAGTTTCCACCCATTGCTTCTTGTCCTACCCTCAGGTGCTTTGGAGAATAATTTGACTCCCTCTTCTTTGTGGCAGCCCCTCAAATACTAAAATACTGCTTTCATGTCATCCCTAATTCTGATTTTCTTTAGACTAGCCAAACCCAAAACCTGCAGCCATTCTTCATATGGTTTAGTCTCATTTAAATGGTTGTCCACTAGGACTCCAAGATCCCTCTCACAGTTACTATTATTGAGCAAGGTACCACATATACTGTACCTGTGCATTTTGTTTTTCTTGCCGAAATGTAGAACCTTACTTTTTTCACCATTGAATTTCATTTTGTTAGATAGCGCCCAATGTTCAAGTCTGTCAAGATCTTTCTGTATCTTAAACCTATCTTCTGGAGTGTTGGCTATTCCTGTTAGCTTGGTGTCACCTGCAAATTTGATGAGTTCCCCATCTATCCCCTCGTCCAAATCATTGATGAAGATGTTGAAGAGTACTGGGCCTAAAACAGAGCTTTTCTTTTTTTCTTTACTCACCTGGTTGTTATATGCATCAGGTGCCAGTTTCTTGTAAGTGGGTGCCATCAGGGTTGACAAAGTTTGCAGATTGGATTCTAGCTTTTCTTCCTATTTTTTTTTAAAAAAAGAACTACACTCATTAACAGCTAATTACTACTTTTAGCTAATAGCTTTAATTGTGAAAACACTTATGGTTATTTCATTCAGTGTAATGTGATTCAACAGATCATAAAATTATTTCCCAAGAAGAGCATGGGGCAAAATGATAGCTGTTTTCAAATATCTCAAGGACTTTTGTGTAGAAAATGAAGGCTGCTGTTGTCCTCTGATGTTCCAGAAAGCAATAGAATCAGTGAATAAAAACTGCAGGAAAGTAGATTCTGGCTTAAAATTAGAAATGAGAAATGTTCAACAATATGACAGATTGACTTGGGAAATAATGGGATATCCGCTAGTGGTATTTAAGCAAGGTGCGAATCAGCATCTGTCAGGAATGGAAAAACTGAAAATACCTGCACTGGAAGCGGGTTTGAATATGTTTATTTGAACTCTAAATAATGTGATTCCATATTAAACTGATCCAACTTATGTATTGTTTCAGTTCTTGGAATTCTTTATATAGAAGAGCAATGTTTAAAACTTACAAATAAAAACAACAAAAAATGCAAAGTTGAAGCCGAATACCCAGACTAAATAAAACAAAAATGGACTGTTGACACTGCCAGTCTTTTTGTACTGAATCTCATCACTATAACTCTCTCTCCCTCTCCCTCTCCCTCTCCCTCTCCCTCTCCCTCCCTCCCCCTCCCCCCTCTGTACAGGAAAAATAATTGAAGGACAACCCTACCTCTTTTGGATCATCGCCTAATAGTTTAAACTTTCTTGGGATCTTGCTTCTGGCAAATTTGCAACCATTATAATACATACTCCATGAACAACCAAAAGAAAAAGAAGCACCACAAGTCTCAGGATCTAGACCTTGGCACGCACAGGTTCGTCTAAGCAAAAAAAAATTAGCAAGGGTTATCAGTATACTGCCAATATACCATAGCTATTTTAAAGCAGTTTCTTTATCACATATTATCTCTGATTACTATTGAAATGTAGCTGTTTTAAATTAAATAAGAGCCAGTGTAGTATAGTGGTGAACAGGCTGTGCTAGGCATGGTGAGGCACAGATTCACCTCCACCTCAGTCATGGAAGCTAACTCTGGGTAACTCTGCACCAGTCATTCTTTTTGCCTAATGCAGGGGTGTCAAATTCACACCGTCACGGCGTTGTCACAAGATGTATCGCGACTTTTCCCCCCTTCGCTAAACTGGGCGGGAGCGTGGCCAGCACATGATGCATCCGGCCTGCGGGCCACGAGTTTGGCAGCCCTGGCCTAATGTATATATACAGTGTTATTGTTGTGGGGAAATGGAAGGAGAGAGCACTGTCAATGCCTGAAGTAAAAGCAGGATATACTTCTAGAGGTGAGGAACTATGGCTCCTTATGACTTATGGACTTCAACTCCCAGAATTCCTGAGCTGAAAATGGCTGGCTCAGGAATTTTGGGATTTGAAGTCCACTAGTCATAAAACAGCCATAGTTCCCCACCCCTGATCTAAATGAGCTAATGAATGAATGACTTTATACATCTTCTAAGTCAAATTTGACATTCCTATTAAAAAATGGAATCGGTTGATGTTCATCCATTCCTTCTTCCCCCCTCAAGATTTTCAGCTCTAAAATGTACAAAAAAGGACCAAAGAATCATCTAGAATAACATGGATGGGAACACGTAGTACTGTATCTCATTACAGGATACATGGAGAAATAATATGAATAAAAATGCTATTTAAATATATTAAAATTATGTCATTAATCAGGACACACCTCTGAAAATACATGGAGATTGATTTAGATGCAGCTTTACGTGCAATATATTGAAGGCATTTCCATAAGGGAAAATATAAAGCCTGAAAATAATTAAAGAAAATATGGAGGGAAAAGTAACAGCAGAGATACAGATCTTCCATTGTGAAAGAACATTTAACTTTTTTCATCTAAACACTAAGAGCTAGTAAGATTAGTATCTAAGTGCAGTATAACACCTACTGTATTTTTCAGAGTATAAGATGCACCTTTTTACTCCCAAAGAGGGTGAAAACTTGGGTGCGTCTTATACACCGAATGTAGCCCCACCCAGCCACCCACACCCTTTGGCCTCTGCCTCCCAGCAATTTACCTCCTTGCAGCAACAGAGCCTGATTTAGCACAGCAACTGATTATCGGCCTCCTGACCATCAGCTGAGAGGCTGCAGGCAGGCCCAAAATGAAAGTGAAACTAGAACTGCAAGGAGGCAACTTGCTGGGAGGCAGAGGCAGCATTTTATTTTCTTGTGCAAATCAGACTGCTGAAACTGGATGCAAGGAGGTAAGTCAATAACCATAAATGTCTATAGAATGTTCAAATTATTAGACTTATTTTTTACAGACTGCTTTATTATTGTTCTAGACAACTTAACAAAATGAAGAAGCTTTTTAAAATAAATGCTTTATCTGAAGAGGCCCAGTGCTATTGTATCTTCTTTTAAATAGCAGAGAATAATGTATACTTCCAGAAAATTTAAGAAAACTTTCTGGCATTAATATACTGCCATAATGTACATTTCTCCAATTCTTTGCTATTTCTATGGGTCAGGCACACATGCACAGAAATACACAGCAAACACTGTATATCATCTGTACTGTTTGCTGTTTGCTGGGAGGCAAATTGCTGGGAGGCAGAGGCAGATTTTTTCCCCTTGTTTTCCTCCCCCAAAACTAAGGTTCGTCTTATACTCCAGTGCGTCTTATACTCCGAAAAATACGGTATTTTCCCCTCACAAGAACTCTGTGAGGTATTTTTGTGTATGTGGTAAGTATAACATTAGATTCCTCTCATGTACCATGGACCTGTGTGTTGTCATTGCACAGTCAAAATGGGTATAATCCATTACACCGCTGTTGAGATAAAACAGAATAGGATTGATCATGAAATGGATGAAAAATGATTTTTTAAACAAGATGGCTTTTCTATTCACTGAATGGTTGTAAAAGAATTGCAGCTTTTGTAAGGCTACAGGTAAGGCTATAGGTAATCCTCAACATGACTTTAATGAAACCTGCCACCATGGTTTTAAGTCATAATGGTCATAAAGCAGTCATCACATGACTGATCCAATTTTATGATATATTTTTTTGTGACAATTGTTAAGCGAAACCATTGTTTGCCATGGAGTGTTTTTGCTGAAAACTGGAAGTAAATATTGGTTTTCGGCAAAAACATTGTTAATTGTGGTCATGTACTGTGAGACATTGCAAATGTCTATAAATGTGGGCCAGTTGCCAAATGCCTGTCAGGAAGTCACGTGATTGCAGGGGGAGAAGCTGGCCATTGGAACTTTGGAACCAGGTTCTACATACATATTTTTGGGAGGGTCTGTTGTAAATTTGAACAGTCACTAAGTGACCACGTGATTGCAGGGGGAGAAGCTGGCCATTGGAACTTTGGAACCAGGTTCTACATACATATTTTTGGGAGGGTCTGTTGTAAATTTGAACAGTCACTAAGTGACCAGTTGTAAGTTGAGCACTACATATACCTACTTACTCTGCTTTTACAGTGAAAAGAGGTCCCAGTTCTGTAACTTGTCTGCCAATCTGGCCATGCTATTTGGGAATATTAGGAGTTGCAGTTTGAACACATTTATTGTATGCTAGAATGGGGAAACTATGTTTATTACGATCTATGTCGTATATATTTAAACCATAGGAAAATTTTACTTCCTGGAGGGGAAGGAAGTACATACTTAACTTACTCTTCATTGAGTGCACACCGCCGGTTTGTGAGTGTGCCGTACTTCATTAAAGTGTCAGACAATTCAGAGTACAGCTTGTCTGCTAGGCTCTGAGGTATTCCTTCCCACACCAGGATAAGTACAACTATCACAGCTGTTTCACAGTGATGGCCTGCACGTTCTCGCACTAAACAAAGAAGTTTTTCTTCAGTTCCATTTCGACGAATCACCTGAAAGTATACAAAAAATATTGTTCCATAATAAAAAATTATGGAATTTCAGGTTAGCAGGCCAGATTATGCTTTTGTCCAGTTTTTGGTAAACCAGATTTCTCCATATCTTTTGCATACCATAGTTGTCTGGTTCAGCTTGCAGTTTCTTTCCTTGTTTGAAATTTTCAAAGCAGGACTGGATAAGAATCTGCCTACAACTACAGGACTGGATAAGAATCTGCCTACATCTGCCTACAAAGAGCTACTATGAGCTAGGGAAGACAATGGACTAGATGGATTGATTGCCCATCATTATATCTTCTACCAATTATACATTAAAAGGTAACGATGATAAAATAGTGGTATTAAAAGTTCATGAACTGTGGAACTTCATTCCAACTTTAGGTCTGTGAGCTGTGAGTTTCAAATTTTAATAACAGATTTGCAAAGGCAAGATAGAATAAACCCAGCATAATTTAAAAAGATATAACATAATGAGATTGCAGGTCCACAGATTTTTAAAGGACTTACGTACATAAGATAATAATTTCATCCTAGTATACATTTTCTATAAAATTTCTAAGATAGAACTGTTATTAATCTGTCATATTTTATTTAAAATATACCCCCAGTTAACTTCTGTGATTTTTTTAAAAAAATCTGAATAAGATTTATTTTTGCCAACATGCACTAATTATATCTATAGAGATGAACAATATCCTTAATAAGGTTGTGGAGATTATTCTTACCCATTTAGCTATAGGGCAGCCTTGAGCACTTCTGCCTTCTTTTCCTGTGTAGACAATTTTCTCTATTCTGATGGCTTTGCCTTTTTGTCCATATCTTTAAAAAAAAAAATCAAATCATGAAATGAGTAAATGTAAGAACATGAAGTTCATATAAATGTAAATGCAATCATATAGGAACACGGGAAACTTTTACTTTATGACTTAAAATCCTTTCTTGTATTGAGATTATTTACTATCCATAGCATTTTAATTAGCTTGGTCCAGATTTTAAGGAGATAGCAAATCCAAACCAAATCAAAACAAGCCAAACCAAACCCAAATGTTTCAAAAGCACTTTAATGAAGAAAGTTAATTTTGCTTTATATTTGTAACATAAAAATGTTTTGAGTTTTTACTAAATGTATATTTATATTTTAAAAGGGACTCTTACATTTTTGCTTGTTAAAGATCAATTGAGTTTATGTTTCAATGAAGCAAATGAAGCTTCCCCCAAAGTATAGAAAATTTTATATTGCAAGGAAAACAACAGCAAGGATCCAGAATTCATTTGAGCGTAACACAACCTAGTCATTTTTCAGGCATGTAAAATTCAACTCCCAGAAATTTTACCAATGGCTACATTGGCTGCGGAACTGACAACTAAGTCATCATATAGAGAGAGTGCACAAGTTGGAAAAGGCTGTAATAGATCAAATAGGTTTTATACAAGCACTCTCATTGTTACTTAAACATAGAATACTACTGTGTAAAGTGTGTGTTTGTGTGTGTGTTATTGATTAATGAGTCTTCAAATTGCACTGGAAATTTATATCCATGAGTGTTTAATTGATTAAGCTCATTTCTTTCTTTCTTACTTATTTCATTTACTTCTTCAAATAGAAAAACCAGAGTTTGTATTTTGTTGTGATTCAACAGATTTCTTAAAGTGCCTATGCTATGCATTCAAGACTGACCACTGATTTCATTATCCAGCTGCTGACCATCTTATTGGGCAGACCAATGAATGCCTGTTCATGTAGGCATTTGCTGGCATTTACCTGGAGTGGGCAGATTATTAAAGCCAGAAGCAGAGCTGTCCAATATTGTGACTCTCCACTAAACAGACTCTGACCAGGATTGGTAATGCTAGACTAGACAACCTAGCAATAATTATAATGGCTTGCAATGATGGTGTTATTTATGCACACAGATTGGAAGAAATTCTGACATGCAAAAGTGGATAAATTTTAATCTGCTGCATGCTTTTCTAATTCATTACCTTTCTTCCATTATTTCTCTAATAGCAGCGACATTAGGACCAGCTCCAAGGTGAGTATAGAAAGGGCCCTCGTCTTTTTCAATTATCTGTTCTGTTTAAAACAAAAAAAGAAATGAAGATTAATCGGTAATGTTTTAAAAGTTTTATACCACACAGCTTTGGTATAGTCTATACCCGTGATGGCAAACCTGTGGCACGCAGAGCCATATCGGAGGGTACGTGATGCGTTGCCCTATGTCAGCTCCAGCTGATTTTCGGCCTTGGGGAAGGCCGTTTTCGCCCTCTGGAGGCTTCAGGAGGCTTCCCTGAAGCCTCCGGAGAGCGAAAAATGACCCAACAGGCAAACCGGAAGTCCGTTTTTTCAAACTTCCGGTTTGCCTGTTGGGCCATTTTTCGCACTCCAGAGGCTTCAGGAAGCTTCCCTGAAGCCTCCGGAGTGCGAAAAACGGCCCAACAGGCAAACCGGAAGTCCGTTTTCCCGAACTTCCGGTTTGCCTGTTTGGCTGTTTTTCGCCATCCCAGGCTTCAGTGAGGCCCAGGCATGCGTGGGGGCAGCATGGGGGGGTTGTGCGCATGCACGGGGGGGAGGGCATGGGTGTGGGCACGCGCGCACATGCTAGCGCGTGCACACACCTCCTTTTGGCACGCGAACCAAAAAAGGTTCGCCATCACTGGTCTATACTATATATCTAAACATTCAAGGTGAAGGGTGAGGACAAATAAAATATCTGTAAGGTTTAATAATAGTTTCTGTTCTACAGCATGATGTTTTTTAACAACATAACTAAAGAATTCCAAACTGGGGAAGCTTACCCTTTCTTAATAAACTATAAAAAATTGGCAGCATTTATATTATTTATTTTGTAAACAATAGCAATCAAAACTTACCCACACAGCTACATGAAGGAAAATCATACTGAGTTTTGACAGGTGTATCCAGCAAGTTTTTTAAAGGTGTATCTAGTAACGAAGAAGGTGATTCCAAGAAATTATTGAGGGCTGTTCCAGCACTTCTTTTGGTTGGTGTTTTTTCATTAGAATGAATGGCTTGTTGCTCTAAAGAGACGTCATGGCTGTTGAAATCTGCACCATTAAAATTCCTTGTCAGAATAGTAATGGGTCCTGCAGCCTCAATTTTGACATGTTTGGGTGATTTGATAGTAAGGGACTTGTGATCAAAGGGTGTTTTGACCTGAATCTGTTTCAACTGCTGCTCCATGGTTTCAATGATACTCCTTTGTTGCATGTTCTCACAACCAAAGTGCTGAACCTCCTGTTTAATTGCTTTCTTCCATGGTTTGTTTTCCAACTGTCCAACTGGTGGAGGAAGGCAAGCATTCACCTTTGAGTCAGTTTCAGTTTTGATAGATTTGAAGCCCATAGCTTGACATGAGTCAGATTTATTTTGGTTAGCTTGTTTATTCAAGATATGCCATCTAATAGCAGCATGCTTTTGAAAATCTTTGTGAGGTTGTGAGGGAAGACAGTGGCCATGGCTCTGATCTATTGCATGGGATGCTGCTTGCTGATTGTAGGGTGAGTAACTTTGCTGAATCTGACTAGCTTGTGAGCTATTCATGTTGGTAGTCATGTTACAATATTCTTGTGTTTGCTGGAAGGGCAGCTGTAGAAATGAAGTTGGTGGAGATGGAGGGTTTTGTTCCTGAAAGCCCTGGGGCAGATCTTGTTTAGGAGTTATGCTATTTGGATAATATTGCATGTGCTGCAAGTTGCGAGATACATTCTGAGTTAAGAGGTCTGTGTTTATGGGATCTTCCTTTTTCTCAGAAACCAAGTGCATGTTGTTTGAGCAGGAATGCTTCATTACATTATTTGTCTGATTATAATGGGAGTTTTTGTTGGCTGTATTTGAAATATGGTCCACTCTGGTCTGGGGAATTTGTACTGGGAACTCAACTGATTTGAAGTAATTACTTGCAACTTCAAAGCACTCTTCTAATTTAAGCCGATTTAAGGATGTTCCTTCCCCTTGCTGTTCTTGGCTGTTGCTTGACCGGGGAAAGATTTGGGGCAATTTTGTGGTTTTTATTTGTTGTGTGGAGTTCATTGTTACTTGTGAATTCTGTGGTGGTTGTATTGGCTGGGTCTGGAGTATTGGAGGCAAAATTTGTGAATGTATGAATTGGTCATCCTCAAATGGAAGATCTAAGTGCTGAGGCTTTAACTGTGCCTCCAAAGTCTGTTCAAGGTGGAGTTCAGATTGTGGTTGAAGGTTAAAGTGTCTTGAATTTTGCTGCTGATCATTCATCTTTTTGGATTGTGGTGAGTGTTTTTGGAATGGGCTTTGCAAATCAGGAGTAAAATGATGAGGCGGTTGTGTTCCTTCACTTTTGAATAGTGCTGGTATTTGCTCACCCTGTATAATGTTCTGGTAGCAAGATTGCCCTATGATTCCTTTTGATTCATTGGAACCTCTAATATATTGTTTTGGATTTGTCTGCTCAGGTGAATTTGCCCGGAGTTGAAGCATGGTCCTCAAAAGTGTTTCATTTGATTTTGGGGAAGAATCACTGGGGTGAAAGGGAGGGGAAGTCATTCTCATCCAAGAAGCTTGTGAGTGGGTTTGTGACTGCTCTAAGTGATTTTTCACCAGATCTTTCTCATTATCAAGAGTAGTCTGCTGATTAATCTGGCTCAGAAGATGTGGAAAATGTTGCAATTCTTTACTGGTTCTTAATCTTTGTGGATCCTGAATTTTAGACTCCAGTTTGGACTGAATTTCACTAGGATCTTGCTGCTTTATTCCCAATATCACTGTACTGAGATCGACATCTGTTTCACTCCCAGTTGCTTGTGAAACCTGAATCTTGTATTGATGACCCTGTTGAGAACTGGGAGTTTGTTGGCAAAAGCCAGAATTTTTTTTTGCATGTCCTCCCAGATGATGTGGTTGCCCTCTGTTATTTTCTTCCATCAGATTGAAAATATTTCTAGGATCTTCTGAAGCCTCAACGGAGAGCACACTGTTTATTTCCTGCCCAGGAGAAGGTGGTGCAATAGGGGGTAGATTAAAAGAATCATTCCTGAACACGGAATCTTGTTGGAAGGAAGCACCGGTTTCTTCTCTTGGTTGTGACGAAATCTCTGAGCTACTATCACGAGTCTTCAGATTGTTGTTAGGATTGAGTGAGAAATCCTGACTGGGGACCTGCCCTATGTTTTCTGAAACTTCACGGCTGTTTGTAGGTGGCTGGTAGGTATTTTCTGACTTTTGCTGCTCTGAGTTCATTACTTCTGGATGATGAAAATTGGAGCTTGCTTGTATGATGGATCCTTTAGTGGAGTTTTCTATATTGTGGACTTCAGTAGCTACAGAAGCTAGCACCTGAGGCAGCTCAGAGTTTGAGGTTTGAGCGGAACTTATCTGCCCTGAGGTATGGAGTAAATGTGATGTGCCACATGTCAACACATTAATAGCCCGAGTGTGTATGGCATTTGTAAAAGATGTAGTTGTCTGCGTTCCACTGAAAACATGTTCTGGATTATATTGAGACCTTTTTCCCAGGAATTCACCATGCATGTTTCCCATGGAAGAGGCAGAAACTATAGCACCGTTAGGCATTGGAGCTGCCTTGTTCTTACATGCCATGTCAATGTCCCTGTTGTGGCAGTTGCTATTTTCATCCCCTTGTTCATTCTGAATCTGGGGAGCTGGAGGAGTTTCTGAAGCACCAGAGTTGCATCTTAAAGACTGTATAAGAACTGAAGCTGTACTTTGTTCTGTTCCAAAATGCACAACATTCTTCTCACTGCATGAATTAGAAGCACCTGCTTGGTTGCTGACAGCGAATGAGCTATCTTGCCCTCTTTTTGCTTCTTCATTTTGCTTAAGCTTCTTGTTCAGGTGAAGTCCATACAAAGAAGGCTCACTAAAAGTGCGTTTTATCCCACCATTTTGCAAATACCCACTGCAATGTTTCTTTTGCTGAAGAAGGTCAGGGCTTATTCGATTACTCTCATTCCTTTTTGCAGGATGCTTCATTCCATAGTTGGCCTTCCCGTGCAACCACATAGGGTTGCCATTCAGTTCATTGTAGATCTTTCCCGCTGATGTGTTTCCATTATGCAGCTTCACTGACAAAGGCTCTGCTTGGCAAACACGAGAAGGATGTGGAATTAAAAAAGGATTTAAACTATTGCCTTCATCATGATTAGTTCTGTCCTGTTCCATCTGGCTTACTCAAGGGCCATCCACAAGGTTATCCTCTTACTGGATCTGGAAAGAAATGGGAGAGACAGAGAAAGCCATGTTTATTTGGCTATCATAATATTACTTTATCACATCTATATATAGCATGCAAACATGCATGCCTCCAAATAGCCATTTGTAGTATATATGATTTTCAAGGTTCTCTGCTTTGTATATCAAAAATTGCTTCACAGATTACATTAGATAGGTAACTCATGAGCCCTGGAGGTACCCATGATTGTTCCTCTGCAATTTGACAATTAAGGTTATATGTACAAGTAACAAGAAAAATTGAGACTCCACTATTTTTTTTAAGACAATGGTTTGATTTTATAATCTATAAAAATGTTAAATGCTAATGTTAAGACACAGAAAGCTTTTGTGTACATAGTAGATTTCTCCTCCATAGGTGAAAAGTCAGATAACTCTTATCTATGGATATCACAGAAAAATGAATTAAAAGGCTATTATTTACTTAGATATCACATCTATGGATATCTATGGATACCACAGAAAAATGAATTAAAAGGCTATTATTTGCTTATGAACCATAACATACTAGTGAAATCTTGAAATTATGTTTATAAAGAAGAGTGGATAATAATTTTTATCAGTAATAAACAAATAGATAAATAAATGTATCTAGAATTCCCTGTATATTTAACATGCACTCACTTAGGATTTTTTTGTAATAGGATTTTATTATATCATTATAATATAAAAATATAGAAGAAGAGAAAGTTAGAATAGAAAAAAGAAATGGGGAAAGAGAGAGAAAAGATAAAGACATTAATTTTGGGGTGCAGATTACATAATAGTATATCATTCTTTTATTTTACATTTCACAAGATTTCAAGCCATTTCTATAATTACCAAATCATTCTAATCATCAAAATGAAAATGCTTCATTTTTTTTAGTTTTTAGCAAAAAAAAAAGTCTATTTGTTTCCAGAGAGAAACAAAGCTAGATAATTTTTTTTAAAATTAAGAGTGTCAATTTCACCATCTTTGCTAACTCTGTCACCTTTACCATCCACGATTTCACTGTGGAAATTATTGCGTCTTTCACTCACCTACGTTTTAAAATATTTATACAATATATAGAGTATTTACTAGATCTTTTTTTAAATTCTAGAAAATCTCTGGTTTATGTCTCCATATTCAAACAATATTTCTGAACAATCTATAGGATTTGGCGAGGGGGGGAGTAATTTTTGAGATAAGAGATTACTTTTGAGAAAGAGATATCTTTCTCAGTATTGAAATTAATACACAATTCTTTAAAATTACTTAAAACATGATTAAATAAAAATGCTTGCTTTTTCTAATCAAGAAGAATCACCACACAATTAGTAGTTCCTCTCAAATAGGTTTCCCAACATGATCAATAAATATGACTTCTTTTTCTTCTGGGTTTTCAGAAGAAGAACCGGTATTTGTTACATTTCTGATAGCCAATGTAACAGCAAAAATGCAGATGCATATTCCACAAGAACAGATCAGACTGAAGATAACCTTCATGAGAAGGTTCCGAATTTGACAAGGTAGGATCAATCAGGACCTTGGACAGAGTATTGTGGAAAAACTGGCAGGAAAGGACAAAGGTCTTCTACATTTTACAAACTTGCTGGGCTCACTCACTTGTGCTTTTGGTGACAAAGAGTGGCAGCTGTGCCCTGTATCCATGGGCTCCTAAAGTTTAGGAGAAATGAACTTTACCAATCCAAGAAATACGATTTGGCAACATCTTCTGCTCCAAAAAGATCTTAATGTGGAGAATGGGCAAGGCGTAGAGATCTCCTGCCATGCAATTTGAAATAAAAAATATTCCTTTGTTATCTTGTAGCAGTGGAGTAAATAATTTTCTGAGAATATTGAGAAGATGTTGGAGAAATATCATTTGTAATTGATGTGTTAATTTTTGACTGAGGATATATATAGAGAAGCTACTGAGCAGGAAGCAGGAGTGCTATCTGTTCCATGAAGTATCTCTGTGTTAGAAGAGAATATTTATTTATTAAATTTATACACTGCCTATCTCACCATCAAGAGTGACTCTGGGCAGCTATTCCTCTTGGTTGGTCCCAATTATTTTGAAGGATGCAGATCTTTTTCTAGAAATGAAAATCCTAGATCTTCCTTAAAAAGTTCTTTTCCTCTTCCATGTTCCTTATCCCCTCAAGCAAAGTACATGGGTACAAAGCAGTGAACCAGTTATATCTTGATCCATTTCAGTTTGATTTTTTTTTCTCTGACTCAGTGTGTTTATGTTTCTCATAGTTGAGGGGAAGAGCTTACAGAAGTAGGCAATTCACTGATTGAACAATTAACTAGTGGATGGGATTTTACTTCTCTGCCAATATCTCAGTTCCAATCAGCAGTCTTTGGAAAGAAGACAGTTGTAAGCTTTTAAACAGTCAGGAGATTAGATACAAACAGGACTGTGTAGTGGCTGAGAATAGCACAAAATGAAGGTGAGTTTAATGATAGTGGGGAAAAATCAAGGCACCAAAAAATAGGAGCATTTAAGACAAAAGAATACCAAGTTATGAATATTAATTACTATTATTCCCAGGAGAGAATGATGTTTTCTGGTTTTGGCAGAATTTATTATGAATGAGAGAATTGAGCAGGTGTACATTTATCCTTGAGACTTAAAGCAGCAGTGGTCTATCCCTCTTCAAGAAGCTACCACTAGTCCTAATGGTGTTGAAATATTTCTGATCCAATTCCAGCCTTCGTTCCTTGAAGATCATTTCCTGCTTTCCACAATTAATTATTTTAAACAAATTACATCTCAAGGGTTTATATATAATGAAGATTTAAGTTACTTTAATAAAAAAAAACACCAAATAATATTACAGTGGTAGTCCTCGATTTACAATCACAATTGAGCCCAAAATTAAACTAAGGGAGACATTTGTTAAGTGAGTAAATGAACTGTTGTAAATCAAGGACAACTGTACTAATAAAATATTTCAGTGGTAATTTGTATGTTTTACTGAAAACTCTAAAAAATTATTAAAGAAAAACCTTAATAAATATTTTAGCATTTGGTTTTGAATAAAACTAGAGTTTAATACTTCCTTTTCCTTTAGGAAGATTCTGGAACTACTGAAAATAAAGTGTTAAGGAGGGGAACTGGCTAGGATGAATTCTAAAAGAAAAACAACAACAAAAAAATCCCTACCTCTTGTCTTTTTATTTTTCTTTCAGTATTTGATTAGCTTTGCAAAACTATGGTATACCATACCTATGTAATGACTGCTTATCAAGAAGAGAATTAGGTGGGAGAATGCCCCATTAACTACACTCAAAAGAAATAATAGCATTCACTGAGGGCCAAAAAGAAAAATGGGGCAACAATCGGGGGGGGGGGGGGAGAATCCTAATTCCCCTTCCTCCGTAAACATGGTAATATACATTTATCTGTACAAATCGGGGAACAGTAAATGATAAGAGTTGAAGGCAGTGCTGCATAACGAGGCCACAAATAATCCATATTGCATTGTGGTTCTTCTTTTTTTTAATTGAGTAAATTGTATCTTTTCTAAGCTAGCTGTCTACTATTGCGGTTTACTTTCCACTCTGTTCAGTAATTGTACTTGAGCTGAGACACTTAGCCACTTTACTATGTTTTTTCCCCCCCACCAGCCATTATGTATTAGAAATTCAAGGCACATGAGTAGCATCTGCGAAACAATTATTGCATCTAGGACCAACTCCGCAGTCTAATCCATCATAATTATGACTGGCCTCCTTGAAGATGTCATGATGCATGACTTAGAACAGCACATTAGTATGCAAATGACCGAGAATCTTATTTGTCCAATATGCATTTTAAGAAATCTACTCCCACCAACTGATGCTTTGAGACATGACGAAATGCTGGCATAATATTTTTCATATGAGGCACAAACTGTAAATACCAAGAGAGGCACATATTTCTGCAGCTTTGGAAAAGAATCCTTTCATCCATCTTCCCTCACTTTTAAAAAAAAAGTCCTTTTACACCCTGTAACAGGTAGCACATTAGCAAATATGCCAAGACCTCATACAAAAAGGTGAGCCATAAATTGTGGTTATCATTGTTTCATCTGACTTCCAGAAAAGGTTTTCTTTGAGGGGGTCACCATTTTTTCTGAGAGAGAAAAAAAAGACAAAATATTATGTCAATAAATACTACCTGACAAGATCCTAGCTATTAGCTAGAGGGTTTAAAAATAGGAAAGTTTACTATCTATTTTCTCTGTTGTAAAACCAAATTACATAATACAGGGGTGTCAAACTCAAGGCCTGCGGCCCAGATCTGGCCCAGGGGGGTGTTTAGATTTGGCCCGCAGGGCTGCCCTGGAAACAGCGGAGCGGCCCGCGGTGCCTCTGTCAGCGAAAATGGAACTCACAAGGGTTGCAGGAGGCCGTCGCAGCTGAAAATGGGGGCGCAGGAGGCCCTCCAGAGCTCTGTTTTCGCTGGCAGAGGGTTGCAGGATGCCGTCACAGTCGAAAACGGAGCTTGGGAGCCTTTTTTTGCTGGCAGAGCGCTTGGGCCACCACAGGCGCCCCCGACATGAGTGATGTTGAGCTGGCCATGCCCCCCACCCCCCAGAGGTCAAACACAACCCTGATGCGGCCCTCAATGAAATCAAGCTTGACACCCCTGACATAGTATATATGATTATATCAATTTTTATATTTATTGCTTTTTTTGCTCTTTTTTTTTTTTGTATTTTCAAATAGTTATATTGACATTAGGTTAGGGTGATGAGATAGACCAAGCCTTGTCACTGAAGTAGAGTTGCACACAAACAGCACCAAATAAGAAAATTCTTAGATCAGACCAAAATCTTCTCTAGTACACACTCTTTGTCACTTAGTAGTTAAACACTTCCTTTGATAGGCGCTTTCATCTGTCTCACTTTCAAATTATTTAGTTTGTAAGAATTTTTAAAGAACTGTGTTTTTTTCCACTTATGATCCAGATAGAATGAACTTTTATATTTTTCATAATTCTGATGCTCTTCATTTTTTCTTGAATACAGTTGTTATTTCTTCTTTTGTTTACAAACTCCTTAAAATTATTCACATTATCATCCATGAATCTTAGACACAGATGCCCTGGAGACCTTTTTGTTCTTTCAGTACTTTCAGTATTTGTAAAAATTTTATTTCACCAGGAACTCATAAGCTACCATTTTCCATCTTAACCTATGTGCCTGGAATTTCAACTCCAATATCTGATATCAGTATCATGGTCCATAACCTCATTCATTCATCCCAATTTTTCCATTCCTAGCAACACAACCACAAGATTGGTGCATATAATTTTCTTGAAGTATTATATTCAACTGTTTCTCATTTTCCTTCTAGTTCTTATATTATCACTCATTCTAAAAAGTATTAGAGAACATGAAAAATAATATAAATGTTATTAATATAATGAAGCTTAGTACAGAAATCTGTTTTATCTGGTCATGCTATGGAAAGGAAAATAAACTGATTTGATTAATGTTTTTTAGTGTAAACAGTGTAAAAAATGAAAGAATATGATGGAAATCCCTATGTCCTTTCAAATTACATTAAAAAATAGTATTATTATTATAGGTACAAAATATATTTTGCAATTCTTTTGTTCTAACCATACTGAAAGTGTTCTGACTAGGAAATATACATAGTTCTAAATATTATAGCTTTTCTTACTTTTGTACCATACTTACTTTAAAATGACCCAGTCTCGCACATAGCAGAGATTAAAGTGCTACTCAATGCATATTGAATTTCTTGGGGAATAGAATTGTAATGATGAAAAGAACAATTCAAATCATCAAGTTCAATCATTTGCTTAGTGAAAAAAATCTAAATCAAATTATCTCTGAGAAACAACCATCTAACAAAGAAGACCTCAACATAACTCTAAGAATTTATTTCACTGTCCAACAATTTTTTTATCAATAGGGAAGTGTTTTTATTTTTTATTCTTTTTTAATGTTTAATTAGAATCCTGTAACTTAAAGCCATAATTTCCTTCTGTGTGTGTTCTTATAATACTTTGTCATAATATGTAGTTATATTTTCTTTATTGTGCCTTTAATTTCTTTGGCTTCCTATTTTTTTACTCTTTTTGTTCATTTTGCATAACACTGCTTATCTTGAAAGAAAATAGTGTGATGGGAATGTATGTATATATGCTTTTGAAAATTTCCCAAGAGACTTCATTGGGCATCATCAAAGCACAGAAAATGAATGCTGCCCATCTGACAGAAAAATATGGAAGAGATAGATAGATAGATAGATAGATAGATAGATAGATAGATAGATATTCAGAAAATTTGCTGATCTCATTTGTATCATAGAAAAGCTAAATAATAAAGAAAGTAAATATTTCCATGGCCATACCAAGAGGAAGATTTTATGGAGATACATCTTAACTACATAATTGATCTAGCAATATTTGCAGTAAGAGTAGGATTCTGGTGTACTATCTATCCAGGGGTGGGTTCCTCCCGGTTCGGACTGGATCGCCCAAACCGTTAGCGACCCGCTGGTGATGTCACGGATCCGGTTCGGTCGATGCCGGTCCGTGGGTGCCTCCATCTTTTTTTAGTGAAGTTTTTACTGTTTGGAAGGTTTTTCCTGTTCTGCCGCTTGAAAAAGGGCCCTCCCGCCCGCCCCTGGGTTTATGCTGACCTTTATTCCTTCGCCCGAAGCACAGCTGATCAGCTCCTCAGCTGTGTTTCGGGCTGATTGAAGCTACTGAGCATGTGCGGAAGCCAAATTGCCCGAGGGAACGCGCGCGTGCGAGCGGAGAGAGCGCGCGTGCGCAAAACGTCGCAATGCGAACCGGTGGGGAAGGTAAGTGGAACCCACCCCTGTATCTATCACTATTATTCAATTTAACAGAGGTGAAATTAAGAAACATAGTAGTTTAGGGGACTTCAGTTATACACTTGAAGATGTCCTGCTAGGAGGCTCTCAAAATATCATATCCTGAATATCAGCTATGGTCTTGTCCCACTGTTATCTCGCTGTACTCATTAATGAGGTCACATGATATGATTTGTTATGTTTTAAAAGACATGAACTAAGCATGTTTTAATTATTAATGTATTTTCTGGAAAGGTAGAATATAAATCCAAAAGTGAGATGAAATTAATGGGAAAACATCTAAATAGTATTTTTTTCCCCGCACAATTTCTTTCTTGAATAGAATTGTTCCTTGCATCGTGTTTCATCAATGATGACATGGTATCAGTAGCCTTCTATTTCACTGGTATATGGTGATGTAGCATATTCAACTTGTGGTTATAGCTGAAAAAGGAACAGTAGCCTTCTTGGAAATGTATTAACCTCAAGGCCCAACTAATATACAGCATTTATATGCAAATGCAGGAAGAGCTTTCTTTCTCTGATAGTCACTTGTAGAGGCAACAGCATTTACCAGAACACACAAAGGAATACAGAAAGAACAGGTGCCAATCTTTTTATGGGAATGTAGCATACCAAGCATAATTTTAGCAAGGCAGAGACACCATTCATAAATACATTCTTAAGACAAAGACCAGCAACAGATCTATGGAACCAGACATAAATGAACCAGTCTTTTCTCAGAAAAAAGCAAACTAAACAAAACAAAAAGACAAGATTGGAAACTCTACTCTATTTCCTTATAAAACTTCATCCTGGAAATATTTACACAATTTTTATGATGGTTGTTCATCACTGAAATCACAATAATAATTGTTTGCAGTTTACTTTAAAGCTTGCTTGCCCCTTGTTTACCAACTTTTTGCAGTAACAGTGGTGATTAAAAAGTAAGTTTATGGCCAATTCTCACATTCATGACCTTTCTAGGGCTGTAAAACAAAGGAAAGCTTAAGTAAGATCATAAGTACAGTTGCAGTTTCTTTTTTTTTAAAATAGTTTTTATTGAGTAGTTTTAAAAGATAACAACATATATACACAAAATATACATATATACAAATCAAACATACATAAGACTATACAATAACATATAACCTAATCTAAAAACATAAAAAAACCCAAAAAAGACATATACATTTAATATTAGTTTAGTTTTAACAGTGTGACGTATCGTTCTCTTTTCTCTATTTCTAAATCGCTATTCCAATCATTTATCCAATATCATATATTTCTTAATTTTACCTTATTATCCATTCCATCATTCATATCCTGTTTAAAGCTATCTACCTGTCTTTTGTTTCTGTATTCATTACTAATTATCTTAGTTGTTTTTTGTGTTCCAACCAATTGTACCAATTTTCACAGATTTTATAAAATTTTGTTTCCTCTTTATCCTGTAATTCCATTGTTAATTTGCTCATTTCCGCACATTCCAATATTTTAGTTATAATCATTGTACTTGAAGGGACTAAATCAGTTTTCCAATGTTGTGCGTATAGGATTCTGGCTGCCGTTATTATGTGTAATATGAGATATTGGTTACTTTTACTTGTTTTCATTTTTAATATTCCTAACAAAAATAATTCCGGTTTGAAGTCTATTTGTTTGTTTTGTTATTTCCTCTATCCATTTTTGTATCTTTCTCCAATATTTCTTTATTTCTGGGCACATCCACCACATGTGATAGTAAGTCCCTATTTCTCGTTTGCATTTGCAACATTTTGCTGATAGTTTCGGAAACATTTTCGCCAGTCTTGCCGGAGGTAAATGCCACCTATAGAACATTTTGTATGTATTTTCTCTATATGATGAGGCCATTGTCATTTTGTAATTTTGATCCCATATTTTGTCCCATAGATCCAATTCAACATTGTAGCCAAAATTTTGCGTCCATATTATCATTACAGTACAGTTGCAGTTTTACTTACCACTCATTATGCCTCATGACTGAGTTGCCTGTCCCAACTGTGGTTACTAAATGAGGGCTACCTGTTTTGGCCTAGTGTCTTCAAGGAAAAAACAGTCCTTTTTGTTGTTGTTAATATTTGCATGCTTGATCGCACAATTTTGTATTGTGGCTGTATAGTTCATATGGTGAATCAATGTATGGTGCAATGTTTGATGTTTGTGCTGCAGCTTGCTTGTCACAGCAGTCATTGGGTTGAGAGACAGTGGTTGACTGGCTGAATTTTGTATCTAAGGGAAGACTGAGTTTCCTTGTTCCTAGTCTAGCCCCTTAACTACTATACCTGAGAGAATACTGCATACAACAATATATGTAGGGAAAGGGGAGAATCCCACACTCTGCATTTGAATTAAAAGAACATCAAAACAGGCAGATGACTTTTTATTTCTAGTTACCAATTCCACAGTACTACATCAATTTAACCGTTCTGTGTGTTTGATGATGCAATTCATAAAAACCGCATCCCTTTTAATGAAATGTATTAGTCAGAAAAGGTGTTAGCAAACATCTTGTTTTTGGTCATCACTAAGTAAAGCTTGGAACAAGCATCATAAACCTTTCCTTATTTCCCCATATTCCTTTTAAAATACTTTCAAAACTTTGAAAAGAGACTGCCTGACTATCCTCTGACAGGGCAGGAATTCACTTAAGTTGGTAATCTTTCAATTACATCAACTATGTAACTTTAGTTTGTTGAAATAGCACTAAATTACTTCCTCCATTTTTATTATTATGGGCAATATATGAAAAGTTAATGAAAAATGATCCAGTGTCAGTTTTAACACAGAATCCCTTCACACACTGCCAACAGTCAATGTTATTTCACAGTTGGAAAACTTCTCCTTATAACACTGCTGTAATCATGACTGTGCAATAGTATTTCATGTGCTGAAAATGAGCTAATTTTTTTTTAAAAAGGGGAGGTTGACTTTCTCTTTAACAATGAAGCAACCCCTGTTGCACAAAATTATTTTTTTAAAGGTGGGTGGAGGTTTAGGGCGGCAATTGTGAATGAAGGTTTTATAGAATAATAAGTCGATACAAATTCCTGATTTTTTTTTTTAAAGAAAGTCACTCAACAGCTACTTCAAAATTATATGAAAAATAAATAAAGCTGGGTTTTCAGAGGAAGAAATGGCAGACTGGAGACAGTTCCACAAAGAGCAAGTAGATCGGCTCTTTGTAATTTGCCTCCAGACAAGGAGAGGGCTTAAAACCTCCCATAAGTGCTCCAGAAAGTTGCTCCTCGCAAGGAGTCAAGGGAATCTTGCTCAAACCACAGTTGGTGCCTTTGAGAGGTTCACATCAGTGGTGGGTTTCACTTACCTTTGCTACCGGTTCGGGAACGGGAGCGCGCACGCACACTTCACGCACGCTTCACGCACGCTTCCCGCCGCCGCTGCTACCGGTTCGCCTGAACCGGGGCGAACCGTTAGAAACTCACCACTGGTTCACATACATCCTTTTCTAATCATTTTCAGAAATTGTTAACTGCTTTTCAGCTATTAGAAACCTTTGGATCAACAGGTGTGACAGCACCAGGTGAGTTTTCTTCAATCCTTAGCGAAACAAATTTTACCTATAAGTTTAAGAACTTTTTAAAAAAATGCTTTTATTTTGAATTCTTTTTTTAAAAAAATAAGACTTTACAAACTGTGGAGACTTTACAAACTGTGGAGTCCTTGGTGTTCTCTGTGCATGGTTGTTTGCTTACAGACGTTTCATTATCCAACTAGTGCTTATCTGGGGGTTGGTTGCTGGAGAGGATGCGTTCTAGACTTTTTGTTTCCTTCTTAGCTTTTTCAAACAATCAAGCAGAAAATGATATACTAATTAAAGAATTACCAAGGAGAAAACTATATCTCCAGCAACACTAGCAGGGCAAGCTACTGTATATAAACAGGAAGCAAAGCCCACATTCACTAGCACCAATGATGTTACCTAGTTGGGTAATGAAATGTCTGCTAACCAAGCTCAAAGAACACCAAGGATTCCATAGTTCAGTCCTGAGCTACATACATTCTCTAGCAATGAAACTAAAAAATGTACACTAGAGGGAACTAAAGATTACAATTAAAGGAGAACAACACATTAACTCAATTTACAATTATAGGATGAACAATGGATTCAGAAGTTAATTTTAATAATGCCAATAGAGGCGTATGTCTCTATGAAGAAAGTGCTAAACAAAATGATGTTAAACTAGGCATACCGAAGAAACTGATGTCTTAATAATTAGAAGGGATATACAAACAATAAACCAAGTGATTGACCTGAATAATTTTCGTATATTGGATTTACAAAAGAGGTTGCTAAATTTTTGAAAAAGCTTATGAGAAGGGGCAACAACAACAACAAAAAAAAGAAAAGAAAAGAAAAAAGAAAAAAAGAAATGCAATCAGTTCTAAGACATTATTTGAATGGACTAAAGATTAGGATTAATATAAATCAAAGGAAGAAATATAAAGTTGGTTTATTTTATCAAGGTTAAAATAGATATGTTGCTATTTCTGGTAACCTTTAATGGCCTGACATGTTGATGATTTATGGATTTGTTTATAGATCAGAGAAAGGATATGGGAAAAAGAGATCATTTGTTGCATTTTAAGAGGGAGGTGATACATTACTAAAATTGTTTGTAGTTGTGATGAAGTTGAGAATTCATTTCTTTATATATTTCTTTTTACTATATTTTTCTCTTTTTTTTCTGCATCCACTACTCCTTTTTATTCTTCTACTTTTTTTTAGTTTGTATTAGTGTTTACTGTTGTAATTGTAATCTATATATATATAAGCGAAAACCACTCATACATTAATCACGAAATCTCCAGAACCGTAAAGCCTACAAACTTGAAATTTGCCACGTATGTTCCTCTTGGCTTCTAGGTGCTCACTAAGAAAGGATTTTTCAAAATGACCATTGGAGCATGAGTATTTCTTATATTATTATTAACAAGCTCTGATGCTAAGGAATTCTACTCCCCACCTCCCCACCTGAAAAGAAATCTGATCCAAATGCAAAACACAAGCAGAGGAGTTTCAGTTTCGCTTTTGCTTTCACAGCAGCAAGCAGCTTTACTACAGAACAGTTGAGCTAAGCCACGCACAGACTCCTTCCTGTCTCATTGCTCACACAGCAAATACTATTTGAATTTCCCCTCAACTCTCTCACATACTAACAGGACACTAGCCAGATGAATACCAATGGATGCGTGTAGGCAGAGAGAGAATGTCCAGCCAGAGAGCAAAACCAGGAATGTTGTTTACAGGGAGGTCCTGAGCAATTCATCTGAGGGACGAATTGAAAGTCTATGCTATGCAATTTATTAGCCTGGCTACATAGACAAAACAGCCATGGTTGCTGCTGGGATTAAAGGGCTTAAACCCATCTATTTCATTGTTGTTACACTTACAATAATGTCTTCATCTGTAACAGAAACTTACTTTACCATCTCTAACGAAATAATACAGTCCCTTTTTTAACTACTCATTAATTTTCAAGCTTTAAGTGTCAATTTATCAAGCCCCATCACATAGTTTCATAGCAAAGCACGGGTATTTAGCTAGTCTTTAATAAAATTACTACCATGCAAACAATTAAGAAAGCCACTAATTGAATTCCTTAGTTTTTCATCTTTTTCATACGTTTAATGAATTCATACTACTGTCTTATTCCAACAGAATTCTCTTATTTGATTGGGCAGAATCTTCCATCTTACAAACTATCTAACACCTCTCAATTCATTTTCAATTTTCAGAAGGTACTGTAGCTGGCTTTTATTTCTTCATTTTTCTTTCTCAGGTTAACCAAGTGCCTATTGATCTGCTACAGGGAAATTTTGTTTGGGACTCTCCCTTTAACTGTCCCACAAACGTCCTCTTGCTCATTTACTGAAAGTGAATCTAGTTTCACTTCTACAATGAACTTCTACAGCTTTTTACTCAGCAGGAAGCTGTCAGTCACCAAAAATGGATTATCACTGTCAGTTCCCTCCACACATGTATCTTGATGTAGATGCTAGGGCTCTTTGGCACTAAATTTAACACCCTTAACTGATTCCTTTTTGGTGTTCCCAAAAGATATTGATCCTCCCATTGATCCAGTCAAGTGTTGTAGAAGAAAGTCTAAAATACACACACTTATTTGTACAGTTGTGTACTTCTAATTATATCCTACATTCTTTTCCTGTTCTATCTAATCTTCTCTAAGAAATCTCAAATCTTCTGAACAAAGAGACCTAACAGGAAATCCATTCCATCAGAACATGTACTCTACATCTACACACACACACACACACACACACACACACACACACACACACACACACACAGAGAGAGAGAGAGAGAGAGAGAGAGAGAGAGAGAGAGAGAGAGAGAGAGAGAGAGACTTCAACTGGGTTTCTTAAAAAAAAATAGCGATTAAAGCGCTTACCGTATTTTTCGGTCTATAAGAAGCACTTCCCCCCTCAAAGTGGGTGGAAATGTCTGTGTGTCTTATAGAGCGAATGTTGCCAAAGCCCCGCCCCCGTTGGCCCCCACCCTTCAGCCTCTGCCTCCCAGCAATTTGCCTCCTTGCAACAAACAGCCTGGTCAGCTTCAGCACAGCTTGATTTAGCACGAGCAGCTGATTGGCAGTTGGATCCCGGAATATCGCCAATCAGCTGTTCAAGGCTGTGGGGATCACCGCCACCCATCGTCACTGCCGCCTATTGCCGCCTCCGCGCGCCCAATTTTCAGCCTCCGCATGTCCCATTTTCAGCCCGTTCCAGGCGGCACAGATTGCCGCTGCCACTGATTGCCATTCGGCGGCGATAGGTGGCAGTGGCGATCAGCAGCAGCAATCCCCGCCGCCTGGAACAGGCCAAAAACGGGGGGCGCGGAGGCTGAAAATGGTGCACGTGGAGGCCAAAAACGGGACACGTGGAGGCCGAAAATGGGGTGCGGAGGCCAAAAATGGGGCACGCAGAGGTGGAGATAGGCGGCGGCGATCCCCGCAGCCTGGAACAGCTGATTGGCAGTATTCTGGGAGGCCGATCCAACTGCCAGTCAGCTGCTCGTGCTAAATCAGGCTGTGCTGAAGCTGACCAGCAGCAGCTGTTTGCTGCAAGGAGGCAAATTGCTGGGAGGCAGAGGCAGATTTTTTTTCTTGTTTTCCTCCCCAAAAGCTAGGTGTGTCTTATGGTCTTATAGTGCGAAAAATATGGTAAGTCTTAATTTTGGGTTTTCTCCATTAGACAGTTAAACAGTAAGAAACTGACTTTCAAACCTGACTTTAAATCTTCAATGCTCATAGACTTTATCTATATGGTTAATTGACCACACACACACACAAACACACACACACACACACACACCATTTTTCATACAAACTTTTAGAAAGGGATACTAGGGTGAATCTAATAACAGATATATGAAATCTCCCCTACATGATTGTTGCTAATTTTAAATGGTTTGAATATCAATACAAAATATTCCAAAAGACACTAAATATTTCCAAGGTTGGATGGTTTTTTTAAAATAATTTAACCCACTGCAAACATTTACTTAATGAAAGATTTTTAAAGTAAACAGTACTGGTGCTTTTTATTTCAACTGAATACTTTTACAACTATTATGCTTTGCTGACCAGTTTAACATTTTAGAAGTCCAAGATATATGCTTGCTTATATTCAGTTTTAACTTCCCTTAAAACAAGAGTATCCAGCTTTACCTATTCAGGTTTGCCACATATTTCTGCTGTTTCCAGTTCCTTGATTAAATTTTCCCTATTGGGTAGCATTCAGTTAAGAGTAATTTATCTTTTTGTAACTTCTCCAACCTCTGAAGGAAATGTTTTCTGTAAGACAACTTCATTTGGCAAAGTTCATTTTCCAACAAATGTCTGAATAATTGAAGTCCCCTAACATTACTTTTTCATGCCTCTTTGAAAAATTTTGCAGTTTCTTTTTGAAGGTATCACCCACATTTTCTCCTTCATTGGGGGACACTATTAATGATATTTTTATTTGTTCCAACAATACTTATTTTATTCATTCCTCCTCTAATTTTAATCTAGATGTTTCACGCAACAGAATCACAAGGTTTAAACAAGACATCAGTGCAAAACTTACTCAATGCAAAGATCAAAATTAAAAGATCCTTAACAAATGACTATCCTTTTTTTTTAATAACATGGTTTTGGATTTCCAGATTAGCCTAGAGCACTGACCAGGCATGAACCTGTTTCAGTAACAGCAAAATTATTGCATTTTGGAGCTCAAGATCACTTCTGGCCTAACTTTAATGTTTTATACAGTATAATGAGCTGCGGTAGCGCAGTGGTTAGAATGCAGTACTGCAGGCTACTTCTGCTGACTGTCGGCTGCCTGCTCAAGGTTGACTCAGCCTTCCATCCTTCCGAGGTGAGTAAAATGAGGACCCAGATTGTTGGGGGCAATATGCTGACTCTGTAAACCGCTTAGAGAGGGCTGTAAAGCACTGTGAAGCGGTATATAAGGCTAAGTGCTATTGCTAAGTGCTATAATGCTCCAAATAATTTGGCAGCGAAACATATCCACAAATCCAAGCCAATTTGCTTGTGTTAATTACAATGTCCAATTTTGCCAATATATCCTCCCCTTCACCGAAAATAAACCTCTTTATATATTGGCTACAGACAATTACATTGTTACAATTATTTTAATAAAGAAAGAATAATGTTTATTTGGAAAACAAGCCAATATATTGGAAGAGGAGAAAAGAGATAGGAAAGGTTTTATGATCTGTAGCAATAAGAAAATTGGAAAAGAGCCCAGAGTTACTTTACAGAGTGACATGGCATATCTAAATAAATATACAAATAAATATATAAACAAACAAACAAACAAACAAATCATAAATTACAGCTGCTTCACTTATTAAAGACATATATTATGTTGTGCTCCATCATTCTCCAAATGTTTGATCTGGTAATCACATTTAGAATTTTGAGAACTTATTCTAGGCATTTTTGCAAATTGGAAGTAGGGATGGAAGTTGTCCCCTTTCCTAAAATAAATCCATGAGAGATAAAGGCATCAATGTTCCAAAATTTACTTATCATTTCTCCCTACTATGCCTGCTTAGCTTTATCCTCTTGTTATGGCCACTTACCAAACTGATAGCAGGTGATCTGGAATTCATCTCCAAAGTGATATGGAAGCTGGCATTTTGCTTTACAGTATACCAACATTTTTAATTAAAATGTTTACTTAAATATAAAAGATCAGGTAGGATAGAAGGCACTTGGAAACTGCTCAGTCCACCAGCACTTTAGTGCTCCTGAGCACACTAGGAACTTCAGACTTAAATGGATAATGGAAATTTACCTTGCAATGGATCATACTATACTTGCAACAATTCCCTTTAATATTCCTTGATAAATGGGGAAAGACAGAAATACAAAGTAGAATAAACGTTTCAAAATTTTCTCCTTTGGAGTTCAGAAGCATTTACAAATCCTTACAAAGAGTTTTGCTGATATTTCAGCATGATGAATGGTTTAGTTCTACACCAACTTAAACTGATTTATATAGTGTTATCTATTCATTCCCATTCTCTTTCACACTTTGGACTATAGCTGCAAATTTTGCTTACAAAATAACCAGAATTTGCAATGCTCAATTGCAGAAAATTAAATAGAACCTCCATTAAAAGAATCTTCCAATATTTCACAGCAGAATTGGGGGTTATTTGAAACTCTCAGGGAGAACTAGATTGAGGCTACATATAAGTACCATTCAATAAATTATGAAAAAGAATCTTCCACCCATAGCTTCCATATTTCTGGCAGTTAGCCAGCAATGTATATATGTCACCGAATAGAAAGAACTGTTTTTGTGAACAGCTATATAAACATCTTTGGGGGAATTCATCAAAAGCCCAGATGCTGGATTAGTTTAAGCATAATAATTTTAAATGTAGTTTAATTATCCTGTTTCACACATCTAAAATGGGAACGATAAATGTGCTCAGTGAAAGAAGGGATGGAGTAGAATGAGATTGTGGAGAAGAAGCATCATTTTGACCAGTACACATTGAACCAATCGTATGTACAGATTTAACACATGTGAACAAGTGTGTTAACACAGTGCCTCTTTCAAGGGTGGAGGCCGGCAATTCAGAGAATGACAGCATTTTATTTACTTTTAATCACATTCGGATGCTTATTGCTTTGATTATCTAACTGGGATCATTTTTAGAAAGAACAGCATCTCCAAATAAGCATTAACAGTGGCAGGAAATCATGCTTGTAAGCAGGATAGCCAAATATTCAGAGCAGAACTGAGCAGCTAATGAATATTGATAAATATGCAGTACAAATAACTAAAAAATATGTGATGATCAGTATTTTTATCATGCGTCCAAATTGACCTCAATGAACTGTATCACTAGCTGCATAAATACTGGTAGGTGGCTCCCCAAATAAATAGATGATATGGAAATAGTGCAATAATTATAATAAAAGCAGAAATGAGAAACTGTGCATTCTAAGGAAAGGAACAAAGATACAGATAGTTTCCTAAACACTCTTATTTTAAGTAGTATTTCTTCTGCTGGAAAGACTCATTTAAAGAAATGACAAATGAACCTCTCCCAGCCAAAATGAATAATGATATTCATGGTATCTGTTCTGTGGTCTTCTTTCTGAATAATAAAAAAAAGCAAACCCCAAATGAAATACATAATATTCTCTAAATGAATTAATCCAAAATTCCAGTTTTCCAATTAAAACTCTAACTACATTTTACGATAGTCCCATGGGATTTTTCAATGATACAGAATGTCATTTATTTATTTATTGAAATTTATTAACTGCTCAACTCCAATGAACTCTGGGATGTTCTATGGGAGGTAAAAGTTGAAGCTTGTTAATATTTAGGTACCCTATGCTCTTTGAAGCCTGGAAACCATAAATCTATTTTAATCAGGTATTTTTCTTCCTAAGGTTATTCTGCTAAAAGAACAAAAGGAAAGAGGACAAGGAGCTTCCCCTCCTAATTCTCATTGGGCTTTAGAAAATCTGTCAGCTTTTGTGAACAAGTAACAACAGCCACTGGCAAAAACTGCCTGCTATTTTGAGTTAAACTATTACTATCACAAACCTTTCCTTGTTTCCATGTTTTTGTTCTGTTTTCCAAACACCATTTCTCCTCCATAATAGCAAATATTATTGTTGCATTTGAGGGAGGGAGGGAAGGAAGGAAGGAGGGACGGGGAGAGAGAGGGGGGGGAGAAGGAGAGCATACTTATCTATAGAAGAAATGCTGTCTAAAAGAGAAAGGGGTTTCATAACCTGTGCTGACCTCCTAGTAATTAAAATGTTAAAATGCAAAAAATGTAAATAATGTTAAGAGTGTAACCTCCTGATCATGTAGTATATATCTGCAGTGACTAGAAGATTCAGCCTTACTTCTCCTCCCTTTCAGAAATATTGAGTTAAAAAGAATCAAACTTTAGTTTTTTAGAAATAAGGTAAACATGCATATCTTTTAACTGTAATTATTAAATGTTCAGTACTGAAGGAAATAAATTACATAGGTTCTCAGATCAGTAATAAAGCTGGCAACTTCATTGAAAAGGAAGAGCCAAAATCATCATCATCATCATCATCATCATCATTATCATCATCATCATCATATACAGTGCTCTGAAGAGACCACAGGTTAGTGCTTGTCCACTCCATAAAAAGAGGAGAGTTCCAAATTACTATTACATTATACAGGAAACAGAAATAATCTTGGCTGAAATGTTTTTTTCTCTTTCACTTACCTGGACTTCCCTCTGTTTCCTGGAAATTCTAAACTTTAATCCATAGGTATAAGGAACAATGTTACCCTGTGTACTCAATGGAGTTCTGTCCTTTCTTGGAAAACATTTTTTTTTCTATTGCTAGCACAGGAAATGGTATTTGATTCCGTCTGCGGTACAAAGCATTTTTCCCATATGGAGATATGTATTGTGACTGATCTTCTAGCTTGCAGTCTGGCAAGCAGATACATGCACAAGCAGTGGGTATGCCTATCATCGTATTTCTGAGCATTATCCTCCAAATCACGTCATGTTATCATTGCACAGGGTACAGTCCTACGTTTAGCCAGATATACTTGTAAGTTTAGGATTTATACATGAATACACATGTCCAGGATAGTAATATAGTACAGTTATTATTCTACATTGGGCATGACCCTACAGTTTAACTCAAATCAAATGGAATGCAATTTTTATTTGCAAAATTTTCTTGAGAAAATATTGTAAATATAATGGGTGAATTGTTGAAACCAAGGATTATATGAAGGATGCTTTACTGAAATCCTTTTGTGTGCCAAAATCCCAATTAGGATAAAGAATTGGCAATTTAAAGGCAGGTTTAAGTATAGACCAGTGTTGGCGAACCTTTTCGGCACCGAGTGCTGAAACGGGAGCTCGCGCATGCAGGGGAGCGCCGGAAACCGGAAGAGCAGTTCCCCAGTGTGCATGTGCGCACCAGGAAGCTGAGCTTCCGGTTTCCGGCATGCGCATGCGCGCCGGTCACCTGGTCTTCCGATTTCTGGCCAGGGAGCTGCTCTTCCGGTTTCCGGCGCTCCCGCGCATGCGAAGACCAGCTGGCCAGCGTGCATGTGTGCGACGGAACCCGGAAGAGCAACGGGCAACGGCTGGCATGCCCGGACAGATGGCTCTGCGTGCCACTTCCGGCATGCATGCCATAGGTTCGCCATCACTGGTATAGACCATTTTCTGATAACATTCCATTTCAATTACTGCAAGGCACTCTGTGTGGGTTAGTCCATAAAGATGAGTTTGATATTCCAGCTAGCTTTAGAATTTATCAGCTGTGCTGCAGATCACAACACTGGTCATGAAAGAACAGCAATGGCTCTTGCTGTTGGTCTTCAGAGTTTAGTTTATGGCCCTTATCAGTTTGGACTCTCATCCCTTTGGGAAATGCTTCTTCCAGTACAAAGATCATTGAGTTCAAGTCCCATATTGACCATGAAAGCCAACTTTGAGCCAGACATTTCCTCTCACTCCAACCAGGGTGGTGGTTGTGAGGAAAATAGAAAGAGGAAGGTATGTTGAATATGTTCACTACCTTGTTTGTAAAAATAATAAAGGTGGGATACACACAAATAAACAAATACTGACTAAAAATTAAGAGCTGGAAGAGTTTCCTTGGTTTCCCAGAGTTAGGAAAGACATTATATGAGAGTGGGTGGGTGGATAACAATAGCAACAGCATTTAGACTTATATACTGCTCTGTAATGCTGTACAGCACTCTCTGGGTGGTTGACAATGTCAGCATTATTTGCATATTGCCTCCAAGAATCTGGGTCCTCATTTTACCAACCGCAGAATGATAGAAAGCTGAGTGAACCTGGAGTCCTGTCAGCATTGAACTCTAGGCTGTGGGCAGAGTTTGCCTGCAATACGGCACTTTAACTACAGCCTACCAGGGCTCTGGCTTGGCTAGTTTTCTATTGTCCTATCCTGGCTTTGCAATATTATTCCTCTGGAGGCTAGGCTGGTGCTGACATTATGTATTTTAGCATTAAGTGAAGACCTAGTATTTTGCTTGTACATTCAAGATTTTGTGTTTACAACCTCAATGTGATTTCTTTATCCCTTAAGTGCCTCTCTGTCAGTATTATTGTGGTGTGATTTTAAAGAATTGTTTATTGTACTTGGGTTTGTTTATTTTGCTTATTCTGAGATGCTTATTCTGAGATGTAGCCCACCACAAGAACCTTTGGATAGTGGATAACATATAAAGACACACGCAAATAAATTTACTGAGCTACGATACAACCTGTTGAATTTAAGGGAAAAAGAGAATATATCGGAACCAAACATGAGAGATTTGAGAAAGAAATGTTTTATTTTGTTTGATATGTGTATGCGTGCTTGCAAGAAATGCAATTTTTGCTTTGAATTAGCTTGACATTCCCCTGCAGAGATTTTATTTTCCTTGCAGTTTGCTTTCTAAGTAAGATGTCAGTCAAGAGCCATTGACCAAAATCCATGTCCTGAAATAAACAGGTAACAAGGAAACTGGAAAATAAGTATTGTCTGGCCATTAGCCGTGTTTTGTGATATCTACATGTAATCTTTATTTGTTAGCATTATGCATAGATACTTGCCTACTCTCTTGTCTTGGAAAATGCACACGCAATAGCCTTTCCACTCTAGCTGTAGAAAGATAGCAGTTCTTAGTTTGAGCACCTTTCTATCCTTATTAAATAAAAAAGTAAAGATGATAGCCATAATATTTGGCTGTCCCTCCCTGCTTAGGAAGCCCTCCAATAACCTCTAGGCTTGGGCTCCCTGCTTTTAAGAACAAATAAAAACAACAGAAATTGGGACAACAATGTCATCCTATGTTCTACCAGATGAAGTTCTGTTCTAAAAGGATGAAGTTAAGGTGAGAAACAAGTTGTGTGTGTGAGTGTGTGGATGGATGGATGGATGGATGGATGGATGGATGGATGGTGAGAGGCATTTAGGTATACAGAATGACAGAATAGATAGATAGATAGATGATAGATTGATAGAAAGAAAAACAGGTGGATGGATGGATGGATGGACGGATGGACATACAGACAGACAGACAGACAGAGAACACAAGTAAAACCATAGGTAGACTACAATCCTTTTCGTATTTTATTAAACAAAGTAATTTAAATTCACAGATAACTCAATGGGAATCTCTAGCCTTTTGTAGCATGACAAAATACAAATAGAGCTCTGTTAATATGCTAGTATATGTGAAAGAATCCCACATTAGTCCTATCCCTGACAATGTTTCTCAGATCATGCCAGCAACCTGTAGTCAATTGTACATTCAGCATGACTATCTACAGGAAGAATGCTTCATGCCTACACAGGAGTTGGCTTCCATGTGTGCCAAGAGTCTGCATGACTGAGCAACATCAGTGGAAGGGGGAGGATTTTCCAGAGAACAAACTGGTGAGCAGACATAAAACAGTGATGCATGAAACAGTGATGCATGAACAGAGCTTATGTTTACTGAAATAGTAGTTTACAATTACAGCCTCCAGTTTATAGTTGCTCAGCACCCATAAGAATGAGGCTATATGAATTAAAACCTAAGCAGGAAAATCAGTGCCTATTTTAAAACAGTAATGTACTATAGAGAAAAGTAGCATAAGAATATTAGATTGAGGAAGGCTGGACAAATATGGCAAAAAAATAAAAATAAAATACACCATCTGTAATTGATGCATGCATTTGTTCAAAATCAGACTGCAGCCTGACTGCAGGGTGATTTATTAAACAGAAGTCTGGAAAAAAGCCTACCAAGTTCACATAAGGACAGAGGATAGTATGCATCATGACCAAACATGATAAATGAGTTCATGTGCTATCAACTGGAAGGTCAGCAGTAACTTAAATAACCTCTTTGAACACAAGAGGTTTATGTTGCAGCCCTCAAGTCCTTTCTAAGAAATGCATTTAGTATGAGATCTTAGGAAGCTTTTCTTACATGACGAACTGTATAGGCATCTAGCCAAGTGTTGTCTATAGAAGTTCTGTTAAGACTTTAGGCAGAGTTTTCCACTCTGTATTTTAACTGGAGGTGTCACAAAATGTGTCTACAGCAATCTGCATTTAAAGTATGTCATCTGCCTAGTGTGCTCCCCACAAAGATAACTTCCACAATCAAAATAAATATTTATGCTGGAAACAGAAGTAGAGAGACATCTGAGTTCTTAGTAGGGAACCCATTTTTAATCACCTTGAGTTCCTATGAATCTGCCTATAACTTTAGGACCAAGCAACAGATTAAAAACAGTGAATACAACTGTGTATGCTTTGGCATTCAGAAAAGGGTCCAGAAATATACCGTACATGATAAGACATTTATGAGCCGGTTCATCTCTGAAATCATGTTTAAGTGCAAATGATCCAAAGTGCTTGTTTCAAGTACCATTTAGTTAGTGGATAATTCTGATTTCTGTAAAGTCAATTAAACTGATCAGAGTGCTTTATCTTAATTCCAGAAGAACATGCTGTTCTGATCTGTATTACTCAATCTTCATAGGATGAAGAAGTAGTCCTTGATGTATGGCCATAATTGAGACTGGCAATTACGGCTGTAAGTTTTAATGGTCAAAAAGCAGACCAACATATCTGATCTTATGACCTTTTTTTCTGGCAGTTGTTAAATCACTGATGTCGTTATGCAAATGCTGTAGTCATTAAGTAAACCCATTATTCACAATGAGGTTTTTTTTTGGCCAGAAACAGGAAGTAAATGCGGATTTCTGGCAAAACCATCATGTAACTGTGGGATCCCGCAGATAGCCGTAAATATGAGCCAATTGCTGAGTGCCCAAAAGGCAGGGGCTGGAAAGGGGGACAGCAGTCAGAACTTTGGAACCAGGTCATAAATAACTTTGGGTGGGACCACTATATGACCAGTCATAAGTCGAGGACTACCTGTATTGAATATATATCTAGAAAAACAGCAGTCTTGTACTATAGGGAATCAGTCTCCTTCAACAAGTACCAGGTCTAGTTATAAATGTGAGCATTCAGTGACTATATTGGTGGTGGAATGTAGTCTGGATTCCCAGGAGGAAGGGTTACATTCCAGCAGGCAAAGAGTCAGCAAAACATGGAAAGTTTGGTCAGAAGAAAGAGAGGCAAGAAGGTTCTCTAAATATACCTAACAGAGGTGAATATGACAAAACTACCATTGCAAGAAAAGGTGGCCTGTCTTATAAAGTCACAACGGTGTCATTAAAGAAGACTAATTTAAATCGAATGGTTTTGGATAATTATCATCCAATTTAAAAACATTGCTACTGTAAAGTAACATCTTAATTCTAGATGAGGTTGGATAAGGCTGGTAATCTAGGTTTGGACCTGATTTTTCAGATGGAAGCAATACAGGATGGAGAAAATGAACTGCTTCTCAACTCACTTGCAACATTTTTCCAGAATTAAATGCAGTGACACTGCGATACTATTCAACAATATTGGCTATAGTGATAGCAAAACAGAGATGACCCTTAGCTCTGCCTCACATATTCATGAAATTGTTCCAGAAAAATATAGAACCCAGATATGAATACAATTTTTGGATGGACAAGGAGTAACTGTAGTTTAATTTACGCAAGGCCGCCATTTTGCATATTTGGCAATCTCTTGAATTGGGGGAAAAAAATGTTAGTACTGTTCTTTGACATCTGCAAAACAAGGTCTTCCCACCGGACTACAAAATGGTTATACTGGCAAGTATAAATGAGAGATCACTTTACACATAATTGTCCTGGACTTTAGGATTGAACAATGGGAGGATTTATCAACTCCCTTCAGATCTTAAAACAAAACAAAATGGAAAGCCTGCCCATTCTTGCTGCTTTTTTTCTTATGTGTTGACTACTGTTTTTATCTGTAACTGTTCTTAGCTGAACATTACTGAGGTACATTCCCTCCCCTCAAAAAACTTTCAGGTAGCAAAATGCCTATTGGTGGGGGGGGAGTGTATATGAAGACCAGGGGTGGGTTCCACGTACCTTCCCTACCGGTTCGCATCGTGAACGGGGAAATGACCGCATGCGCATGCGCAGAGGGTTCTTTGCCAGCCACGGCAACTGGAGGACCGGTTCGGGGGCGTGGACAACCGGCCATCGCTGCCGGTTCAGGAAGCGGGTGCAAATTTTCATCACCGATACGGGCGAACCGGTCCGAACCGGCAGCAACCCACCACTGATGAAGACCTAATAGGACCTAATGGGACCCACCACTGATGAAGACCTAATTCCCAGGCGGGAAATGCATGTCACCATCCAAGCATACCCAATCTCTCACCAAGAACATGATGAAAGTTCATCCTTTAAGTTGACATATTAAGAAAACAGGGCTTATTGAACACTGGTAAAGAGCGGAAAAAGGGAAGCGTGTTCTGCTCTTCTTTAAGTGAATTTTTTAACAGAGCTGCATTTTCTTACTATGTTCTGTGTTTTCTTTAAAACATCTTTCCTTGGCTGGTTCTGCTTTTGTAAGCGTCAAATCTCAGCCATTTTATTCTTCTTCTCTTTCCAAAAGATTAAGCATAGGTGAAGATTTTATTCTTTGTAATTGGAATAGAAATTCATGAATCATTTTTCCATTCTAAACAAAATCTGCAATCTTATGAATATCTATTAGCAGTCCCTAAAGACATACAGGGCAAGAAAAACCAGATGAGAGTTTAACTGTTACTTGCAAAATCATATCTAGAATTTCAGTTCTATGAAGCAAGTTGCTATATTACTTCAGAAACATGCTGCCAAAATAGAAGTCCCAAACATACATCAAAATGTTCTTAATTTCTTGCTCTGAAAAGACAATAACTGCTATTCTTTTATTTTTGATATTGCAAAAGCCTAAGATATATTTGTGTGCCTTGGTGATACTGTCAAGAACATTCTATCCAAGAGTTTAAGCAAGCCAGCCAGCCAGTTAGTCAGCCTGTCCCAAGGAAAATTGACCTGTGTAATCGACATACAATTACACTATGAGACCAAACAATACTTCTATTTTTATTTGTTTGCTTTGGGTAAATTATTCCATTTTCATTAGTCACAAAAGGGAGAAAGTAAATGATATGTTAAAAGCTAAATGATACTATTAAAAATTTATTCTTCTTTCTATCTGATGAGCTAGTTTTTAATATTGCATCACATACTTGCAAAGCCCACTTTTGCTGCCTAAAAGGTATGTGTGTGTGTGTGTGTGTGTGTGTATGTATGGTGTGTGTGTATGTATGGTGTGTGTGTGTGTGTGTGTGTGTGTGTGTGTGTGTGTGTGTGTGTGTGTGTGTATGGATACCTATATCTGAAAATATATAGGTATTTGGGGTACAAGTAGTACAAGTAGTAATGCCTTGCAATCAAGAAGATGCATTTTGAAATGTTTATATATATGTATGCACATACATATAAATGTATGCACATTTAATTAAATTATATATTATTTCATGCAAATGCCACAATCTGGGGTTTGAAGCCATTTTTTTTAAAAGAAATGATTAATATTACGTAATGTAGTGGGACACTGGCAGGGATTTAAAATGGAAAGGATAGGCTACCATGAAAAATTGTAGAGAAGAGCAACTCACTCACTTTTTAGAATGGTTTTAAAAGGTGGGAAACAGAGAGTAAGGGCTAAAATAATTCACTGCGGTTGTTTTAATTAGCCAGTTTCGGCTAAAACAAAAAGCACCAGGCAAACCATGAATGGAGAGGAGTCAGCAGATTAAGAACAAAAGGATCATTTCTATAAGAGATGCTCAACAATAGTTTCTATCTACAGGTAGTCCTCGACGGATGACCACAATTGAGCCCAAAATTTCTGTTGTAAAGTGAGACATTTGTTAAGTGAGTTTTGCCCCATTTTACAACCTTTCTTGCCACAGTTATTAAGTGAATCACTGCAGTTGATAAGTTACTATCCTGGTTGTTAAATGTATCTGGCTACTCCATTGACTTTGCTGGTCAGGTGGTCCCAGAAGGTGATCACATGACTCTGGGACATGGCAACCATGATAAATATGAACCAGTTGTGTTAAGGAATTGTGCAGAGTAACCTCTGCTTCTGAAGGCTTGCACAGTGAACCGTAATGTTGCAGTAGATATGAGTAATGATTCAGTCAATACACAGATACGTTAAAGTGTATAAAAGTAGTTTACTTAAAGAGATAGCACAGTCCAAATAACAGTCCGAATCATACACGTTCAATCAGTCAGTATTCAGAAGTACAGCAGTCTTCTTACCAGTCTTTCTTTGTCTTAATCATCAAACAAAGATTCTCTCCTATCACAGATAGCTAGCTACACCCAGAGCTTACTTTTAGACACGAAGTCAGTCAGCAATGAAT
>QLTV01003663.1:3310622-3342856 GCA_003457575.1 Thermophis baileyi
TGAGGTGACAAAGGGGGCGTGGCACCAGGGGTGATATGCTCCGGGTTCGGGCTTACCTGCGGGTCGCCGGACAGCTGACAGTGTCGGAAGCGGGAGACTTCACCCGGACGCCGCCATTTGGGTTCTTTTACCCTCTGCGCATGCGCAAAGCGTTCTGCGCATGCGCAGAAGGTGAAAGAACCCAAATGGCAGCATCCAGGCGGGTGGGCGAAGTCTCCCGCTTCTGTCGCTACCGGCTATCTGACGACCCGCAGGCACGGCCGAAGCGGGAGCATTTCACCCCTGCGAGTAACGGTGTCACCAAGATGGCGGGCTAACGCGCGCGGCGACCCCTGTGAAATGGTCGTTCGACCCCCAAAGGGGTCGCGACCCACAGGTTGAGAACCACTGATTTAAAGCAATATTACATATATTACATTAAACAGTGATTTGTGGCTTGTTTATATTAACCAACCCAACCGTTTGGACAGAGTCCTAACAAGTTGCCAAGTATCTGAATTTTGATCCCTGATCAGGGGATGCTGCAAAAGTCATAACAACTCTGAATGACAGTCATAAGTCACTTTTTTCAGTGCCATTGCAACTTTGAACTGTCACTAAATGAACTGTTGTAAGTCGAGGACTACCTGTAATTTCTCTTCTGAAAATGTGTTAAGACTGCCAGAATCCCGACTGTTTCATGAAAAGAACGGGTTTTATGCTTCTGAGTATAATTGTGAATTGCCTACACAGAGTTCTTACCGTATTACAATATTCAGGCTGTGAAGCTAAAATGATGGTTAACAAGTCTGAGGGAGAGGAAAGAATCCCTTCTCATGAGACAGAAGTTTGTCAAAAGTGGCAATGACCACTGCTTTAATCTAAAGATCAAGACACCAGCAGAGTTCCACCAGAGTGCAAAGTGAGAAAGCCACACTAGCCAAAGGAGGCTCAACACATCACATACACTGAGTTTCTCTGTGGTCACAAGGGATAATATAATTAGCCTATTCTCTTACCACAGACTTTTACCACAATTTTTTTTATTATTGAAAGTAAGGGCAGACAAGCTCTTTTTTTCCCCCACAGTCAAATTAAATTACTGTGAATGAAAGAGTGTCAAGTCTACAAACCCTCATCTTTGGGGTATGCAGGTTCAATACTCTCCCCCCTCCCCTTTGTTCAACAACTACATGAATCTGCTGAGGAGCTCATCCAGAGCCCGGTATCAGTGATATATTGATGATAGCCAATTACACAACTTAACCCTGTGCAACTTATATGCATACTACATACTCCTAATGTATGGAGGTTGTGCAAGTCTGGATGGGAAATGCATCTCCACATTCAAGAACACATTTGGGCAGCTGTGGTCATAAGACCCTTTGTACAGATCCCTCTAGCATGCCAATTGTGCCCATTCCTGGATCAGAAGGCCCTTTGGACAGTCACTGCTCTATCACTGTAAGTATGGACTATAGCAATGTGGTATACTTTAGGCTGGGGTGTCAAACTCAAAGCCTGCAGGCTGGTTCAGGCTGCGGGGTGCTTAGATCTGGCCCGCGGGACCACCCTGGAAACAGTGAAGGACCGGCCCGCGGTGCCTCTGCCAGCGACAATGGAGCTTGAGAGGGCCGCGGCAGAGGGTTGCAGGAGGTCGTCACAGCCGAAAACGGAACTCGGGAGCCCGTTTTCACTTGCAGAGCGCTCAGGCCACCATAGGCGCCAACACGAGTGATGTTGATCTGGCCATGCCCACACTGGCCACGCCCACCCCAGCCCCCCAAGGTCAAACACAACCCTGATGCGGCCCTCAATGAAATGGAGTTTGACACCCCTGCTTTAGGCTGTCCTGAAAAATCACTAGGAAACCATAGCTGGTCCAGAATGCGGTGGTATAATAATAAGCATGTCACAGTAGACCAATGTGACACTTTGAGCTGCATTGGTTGCCATTAGCCTTCTGAATGAAATTCAAGATGATGGCTATTACATATAAAGCCTTTTATGGCATACTGCTTAATTATTTGAGGGATTACCTATTTCTGAATAGTTGCACTTCAGGCTCTCTCAATTAAACAGTGTAATCTAGTGATAAAGTATACCTTCATTTTTGCAGATATGGTGCCAAGTGTAAGGATGTTAAAGAAGGATGTTGAAAAGCTGGTTAATTATTTTGTATGAGTTGGAGTGTGGGGTTTCCTTTTGTTTGTTTTTGAGAGGTAGGGAGGCACATCTCCTTGTTTTTTTCCCCCATTTTATTGGTCTAGCTTTATCACAGTAATCCTCAGCTTATGGCCACAATTGGAACCAGAACTTCTGTCATTAAGTGGGGTGCAGTTAAGTGAGTCATACTCAATTTTATGACCTTTTGCCACAATTCCTAAGCAAAACACTGGCTTATTAAATGCATCATGCAGTCATTACATGAATCCGGCTTCATTGACTTTGCTTGTCGGAAGCCAGCTTAGAAAGTCAGAAATGTTGATCATGTGACCCTAGCATGCTGCAACCCTTGTAAATACATTCTGGTTGCCAAGCACACAAATTTTGATCATGTGACTGTAGGGATGCTGCGATGGTTGTGTGAGGTCATAAATCACTTTTTTCATCAGTGTCATAACTTCAAACGGTCATTAAATGAATGGTTTTAAGTCAAGGACTACCTGTAGAGCGAGGGTACAGTGCCCAGAGTGAGGCAATTTTAAACTTAAGTAAATATTGGAGAATTAGTTTGGTACAGTATAGTGTTTAAGGCATCAGCTAGAAACTGGAAGACTTTAAGTTCTAGTCCTGCCTTAGGCACAAAGAAGGTTGGGTGACCCTAGGCCAGCCACTCTCTCTCAGCCCTAGGAAGAAGGCAAGGGAAAACCACTTCCAAAATCTTGCCAAGAAAACTGCAGGGACTGGTCCAGGCAGTCACCTGGAGTCAACACTAATTCAAAGGCAGAAAAAAAGAATCCATGTTTGCTGTAAAGATTACCATTGTTTTGTGCCTTTAATAAGCAGTACCGAACCAAATTATTGCTTATCACGAAGACATTTCCTCATCTTAAGCTCAGTCTTTTGGATCCAGACTATCTTAGCCTCAATATTTCACTTCAGCAGAAAGTTACTGAGTTTCTTTCCCTTAGGGTTGTCAATGATGATTTAAGTGAGGATTTCAGGTATTGACTGGTAACTTCTACATGAACAAGAGCTTCTCACATCGAGTTGTGACTGGGTCTGCATTTTTTAAACCTAAAAATACAAGAGGAGGTTCTGATGCACTGCTTCCTCCTTTCCTTTCTCTCCCTGAATTCTGTATGCAGAATTATCCCAGCTACCATATCGTACAGCAGCAGCTGAACGGAGCTATTTTTAGAATATATCTTCACTCTCATTTTATGTAGAATCAAGGAAAACCTGAGCAAAGCTCAGAAATATTAAGGGTCCAGTTCAAGTGCATCCCACTTAAAATAAAGAGACCACCCACGTGATCATATTACCATTATATTCCATCTTATGCTTCTACTCCAAGTGTTTGCTTCAAGAGCATTTCAGCTATTTAGCAAGGAGACAGTCATTATACTAACCACTGCATTCAGAGTGCAGTTCCTATAGCAACCATCTTATTAAAGCAGCCATCTGCTTTAAATATTAAACTTTGCAAGCCCATCACTGCTGGCTTTAAAATAATATCACATGTTCATGAAATATTAAAATGGGAAACAAAGGAGTGCATGCAAGAATATCTTTCTTGAATATTTTTGACGTCTGCTGGAATTTCCTGGAACTTGTTTCAACTCTTTAGAAATGTAAGAATGTAGTAGACCTTTACACAATACCTTTAATAATCACACCTTTTATATTCACAGAGCTGATTTAAGCAATCAAGTGGACAAATTTCAAACTGTTTCCCAATGATCTATCTTACTTATGTAGCAACTCTTTGTATTATTCATTGAGGGTTTTTTTCTGTTTCAAATGTGGCAATTTTATTCTTGACATTTCATACTTTTTGATTATTAAAGGATACTGTGCATCTTTTCCTACAATTCTAGGAAATGTTATGCTCCAAACCTCAGAAACCAAAGCCCAGGAAAAGGTTTCTGCTTTTATATTTTCAGTCCAGTCTGCTCCCATCACTTCTTTTCCCATTTCTCTGAAACAAGGTTATCGAAGTCTAGATGTTCTTTTCAAAAAGTCAGAAATAAGCTTACTCAAGCACTATTGCAGAGGGAATGAATGAACTATGCAGAACTTTCAGAAGAAGAGGTTTATATCCCAGACTGCTAATTTCTAACTACTGAAATATCATCTGTCTGAAGATGGTGCTTTTATTTATAGTTCAGGAACTCAGCAGCCCATGTATGAAGAGTCATCCTCCAAAGCCTTCTAGCATGCCTTCAGTTCTGTTCAATGATACTTTCCTACAGAAAGAAAATTGTTGCATAAAATTGTTGCTTCAATACCTGGAGCTCACTTCTTTTACAGCAAAAGGACGGCTCATTCAAGCTTAAGGTGTGGCTTTGTGCTAAACCTGCTGGACAAGATTTCTTTCTTCCTTTTTGCAGTTTAGATGACAAACGCATGACAGCATCTGTATTTATTCTGAGTCATTAATCTAAATCTGACACACACAGCAATAGCTTTTTGCAAATCTAAAAAGATTTCCCCCCCTCTAAATATTGCCTGTGTCCCCTAACTGTTGTACTTAGTAGATTATTATTACTACTAGAATACTACTTCCAAAAATATGGATCACTTCTACATGGGAGCAAGGGGTTAGATTGCTATGTGAAGTTATTGCAATTTGGTCCTTGTCAGCCCTGATACAGTAGCCTCAGTTTACATTCTCTGAAGTATTTCCTTCAGAGAATGTAAAGTAGGGCTACTGTAAGGGGTAAGAATCCTCAGAAAAATTATTTCATTATAGATGCACTATGATGCTACTCAGACTTTCAAAACAATGAAGAAGATATCAGACCAGGCATAGAATGTATGACCTTGACAGTTTCTTGCACATGCTGAATAAATAAAAGCCTACATACAGAAATACCCTTCTCTTACCAGTCTATTTTTGTACTTAAAGTGAATCTCTTTCCAATGTAGAAATATTCAAATTTAAAATCCACATTTTCAATCTCAAGTGACTCAATAAAACACACACAAAAATAGACATCTTGCATCTGCTGCTTATAAAAAAACTGGGCCTACATGTGTCCCTAAATAGCATAACTTTTAAATCTTTTTATGATCTTTAGAGATAATTTATACTTTCACCAAAATTGCTGAAATTGTTGAAATGCTGAATATCATTTTAAACACTGTCTCTTTGGAAATCTTGATCTACTAAAATAGCAATACAAGGAAAAAAGAGTTGAATCCATGATATATCCTAGGCTAAGATCTGTTAACTTCAAAAGTACAGAGAAAAACTTGCAAATATGTTTTGATGCTACAAAAAAAATTTATACCATTCCTCAAAAACAATAAATTGTATATCAGTGACATTTGGCCATAATTATTCTAAATGTATGCTTTACAGAGTTGCTTTTATTACAGCAACTTGACTGAGAAAAAATTAACAGATGATTGTATCTGCACTGAATTTTAGAGGGTAAAAAAGTTGCACTATATTACTGCACAGTTGATGGATTTTAAAATTCTGCTTTTACTGAAATAGTAATTGTTTTGTTTTCTATTTACCGAGTTGTAGTTATGTTGTTTTAAAATAGTACATTACTTCAAAGGCTCTTGAGGTCAGAAGAATGATGTAAAATACTTCCAGTATTACATGTCTAGCCAGAAATAAGTCTCATTAAGCTCAGTGAAGCTTCCTTCAAGGTTCACAATTACAGCCTTCAAACATTTAATTCTGTGCAAAGGATTTTGCCTTTATTATTCCTCCTCCTGAATCTTAAGGGACTTTGTACCTTCAAAACTATTTGATTATGATAGTGAATTAATGCTTTAAAATATAGTCTTTTGTAGCAGGGCCCATAACATTTAAGAATAGATAAATACCATGGCATGTCACCAATGTATATGCCATTGGTTACCTCATTCATATGAAACAACAAATGTTGAAACAGTCAAGTTACTTTAGCAAATAATCTAATGTGATCAGCAGAGATTCATCTCCACTGTTTGTATATATTTAGGGACACTGAACTCAACAAATCTGGGGAAAGGAAAGATATGCTAGACACATTAATTATTAAAAAGTATGGAAAATGACAAGAATATTTAATGTTCTGAACTTATCATTGATTTTGCCCTTGAACTTTTCCAGTTTAATATACAATTTCATAAACTTTTGATAACAGAGGTGCCAACTTTACCTCATAACATTTTATTCTGTTTCTGAATGTTTCCATGTTTTTTTGTCGCTAAAACTAGGGTCAGGAGAACCCCGGGCTGTAGCCATTGGTTCTGGACCACAGTCAGGAACAAACCAGGGACCGGAATATAGTCTTGCTCAGCTACAGGGGCAGTAAAAAGCCCGGAGTCTGGACCCTGTGTCGCCCTTTGAGGGGGCGCAGAATCAGTGCCAATCTGGGCTGTGGCCCTTGCCTTATGCAGCAATGGCTTGAATAATGCCAGTGGAAACAGGCCTGAGAAAGCTGGGGGATCTGGTAAAAAAGCCTCATCATCATCTGAGAGGGCCAAATCCACTTGGGTCTCCTCCCCCAATAAAGATTCTGCTGCGTCTCCTGAATGACAATGAGACTGTTGCCCCGCCTGAGACAAGCAGCCCTGAAAGGGAATCTTCTGGGAGAAAGATGAAATGCCCTCTCTGCACACAGTAGGAGGTATCTGTTGGCGTTGCCAAGCTGCCTCAATACTTTTGGAAATTGTCTCAGATATGAAATCCTTTACTTTGTCAGGAATGTCTGGTTCCTGATCATCACCATCATCGCTAGAGCGGAGGCTGCCCGCCGTTGGCATATAAGTGGCCTCAGGAGGGACAGAGATGGTAGGCTCCTGCCACCTCAAAAGGGCAGAGCAGGCAAAAGGGTCTTCAAAAGCCTCAGCACTAGACAATAATGCTGGTGAGGCTGTGAGCTCAGCAGCTCCCTCTGCTGTTTGAGGAGCTAAAATAACGGTTGAGACAGGGTGGGAAGAGCTGGCCTCTGATTGGCTGACAGCTCTGAGGCTTGCAATTTTTCTGCTCTGGAGATTTTCAATCACCCTTAGTCTCCGTTCCTCAAGTTTTTGCTCCGATTTGGAGCTATGTGATTTTGAGGTCTTCCCTCCTGACTGCCTGTGTTTCTACTTGCCCTTGCTTGCACTAGCAGAGGCATCGGGCACATTGACAGAGCCTCTCTGCTGAGAGGAACTTTGATGGGCCGCCATTTTGAGGCTTGAGTTGAGACGACCGTTTGAAGGCTAGGGCTTTTCTGAGGAAAGGCAAGCCGATTCCGAACTGCAGAGGAGAAATTGAGGTGGCAGCTCCTGTTAAGAGCGGGTTGACCACCCAGGACAAACAATGTTGACACTTGGGGCAATGGGCATTAGCCAGTGGATCGGGCGGCGGCTGGGAAGCCTGCTCCTGATCGGCAATTCAAAGCGTTCTCAATCGGCCAGTCAGCTAAAGAGTAAAAACAGCTGTGAGGGAGAATGGGCGGCAGCTGGGGCAGACCCAGGGTAGCCTGCTCCTGATCATTAAGCCGAACAAAGCCTCGAACGGCCAGGCAGCACGATAATGAGGTCAGCTGTGAAGCGGTCAGGTGGCGGCTGGGGCGGACCCAGGGAAGCCTGCTCTGGCTCGCTAAGATGTTGGTCTGGTCGGGCAAGCAATTAATGCCAGGTAGTGAAAGGGAAAAGAAAATGGCGTCTGTGGCTTTTGTAAGTGACGCCCAACATAGCCCGTGGGCCAGATGAACGCAGGGCGTGAAATTCAAACCTGCAGCTAGTAAAACACTCAATTTGCAGTTCTGAGAGGTAACAGGATACTTCAGGTAATGGGATGACTCATTCTTCTGACTGGAGAGTTCAGCCACTAAGCGAAGCATCTCTCTCTGGCGAGGACTGAGTCGATAACTGGAGCCAGAGAGAGAGGCAATGGGGCGTGGCTATAAAAATTATGACTCAGTCTCTAGGCAGAAGGATGAAGTCACAACCTATTCCTGGCCTATCCTGCAACCTCACTGGAGAATAATGTGTAAGTATACCACATTCCTAACAAAACATCATATAATAATGCTTTACACACACTTTAAATGAGATACTATATGGATGCTAAATTAATGGTTCAAGATCAGGGCTTGCAAATCCTTTGAAAAAGGTATTTTGCCAAGGGCAGAAGTCTATACAAAGAACATTTCTTCAAATTAATAAAGCAGCCATGCCTTTTTAAAAGCATGCACAGCTATTTCATAAGCTGCTCCTTGGTTTCTGAATGAGTGTGTATGTACATCCCTTTCGCTTTTTAAAGGATCCACACAGTCATATTCAGCTTATATATTTGATTAATATCAATGATGGTTGTTCACTCAACGTATGATAAGCCATGGTGGGCAACGTTTGCATTAATCATTTACACTTACCTCTGCATTATTTTTAATCTAATACCGTAATAGCTAATACTTGTCTCTGAAAATCAGTATTAATTAAAACACTAAGTTTAAGGTTACATCTGTGATGAGCTACAAAACATCTCTAATATTTACTTTTACATTACTTTTACAATTTAGAAATGGCAGGAAATAATATGAATTATGAATTACAAAAATAACACTGAAAACGTAAAATTGATTCCAGGAGTGAAAACAAAAAGAAATATAATATGACAACAGATTGTTTTTAATATGCTATAAGAACAGAAAAATGTATCCCTGAAAATCTGTTGTGACTATATTTATAAATACAACAGACCAGCTTTTCCTATGATTAGCATGGCATTCACAAACTTTTAGGATTTTCACAGCATGTACAGAACCTTAACATATGGCAAATGAGTTGATTAACACCCACTGGCTTCATTATTACCACAGGTTGTGTAAATACTGCATGGTTTCCAGTGAGACTTCTAATAACTATATATGATCTTTCACAATATTCAGCATTCTGCACGCAGAGCAAGCCTGTTGCAGATGAAGTCCTTTACACAACTCATAGCTTGGGCAAATATTTGCATTTGCAAGCAGTTCTTCTGGTCTTTCTTTTCAAAATACAATTTAAATGTCAAATACATTTTAATAACTAAGAAGATCCTTGAGAAAGAGATCTTTGTTGCTATAATGTTCACAATATATTCTAAATCACAAAAGCTTACAGTACAATACAGAGAATATATCATTGCATTTATTCTATATTCCTGACGCTTTTGCTCATGACACTAAAAATAGCTGCAAAAGGAACGTTATCTGCTCAGGTATATCTAATGTGCAGCTTTTCCCAGGCTCTGCTTTTTTCCCCCCTCATCCAACAGTTTCGCTGAGGCTACACCGACATCTGCGATTCAGGTCATTTAGTCAGTCTGATACTGTACTTGCTGCTGTTATATAACCACCCTCAGGAATTCTGGGATCATGTTTGTAAACATTATAGCCATGTGCGCGCAACCACGTTGTGAGATGACAAAATGACCTGTAGCTGTAGCTCTGGAGGTACTCTGACGTGACATAGTTTATGCATCTAAGCTGTCTTTGTCGTATAGAATAATGTGTGGTTCTTTTGAGGTCAATGAGTTCTCTTGTCATAGCTGATAAGATGCTGTCAAAAATTTGTCTTAAAAACAATTTAACTTTATTTCTAATTCTAAAATGTCCCTAAGTTCAAGGAAAGGCTAAGGTCTCTGCTTTCTTCCATTACAATTAACTTTTAAAAACAATTTGCACTTACAGAAAGAAAATTAATCCAAGGAAAAACATTCAGCCTTATTTAGCAAATAATATAGAAAATATTTTAACTATTTCTGGTCAATTTTAATGTAGCTAATTATAGTGAGTTTGTTGTACATACAAATGGTCCATTGCTAAATCTCACTTTTTAAGAAAAAAGTAACTATTTAAAAAAACAATTATAATCTGTACAAATATTTTATTAATGGCAAACAAACCTGGCAAAATTTCTTTAACAAATATAGCAACAAAAGGAACCCTAATTTTTAAAACAACTCAAATATTAGACATTACCTTTTTTCTTTTCTTGTATTCTATTTATTAAATGGAAGTGTTCTCAACATCTGATTAAAGTTTACATATCCACCATTTATAATAGATTAGTGAGATTATCATTAGGATTATTTTATTTCAACTGTTCCACAGGTCTACCAATGGTATAGTAAAATCTATCTATCTATTGGGCATCCTTATCAATTCTATCTATCTATCATCCATCCATCCATCCATCCATCCATCCATCCATCCATCCATCCATCCATCAATCACTAATCTATTACTTATTTATTTTTCTATTGGTTTGTAATGTTATAAGCTTAAGTTTTTACACAATGAGCTAATAAGTTAATACGTNTATCTATCATCTATCTATCTATCTATCTATCTATCTATCTATCTATCTATCTATCTATCTATCTATCTATCTATCTATCTATCTATCTATCTATCTATCTATCATCTTCCATCTATCATCCTCCAATCCATCCAAATTAAATCTACTGAGCCTGAGTAATATACACCAATGGTTCCCAATTTTTGCAGCTTGGCAGCCCAGCTGGTGGGGAGGAGAGGGGAACTGGGCCTACTTGCTCAAGTTGCGTGTGTGTGCAGGCCCATTACTTATGTGGCCTAGTTGGAAATAGGCCACTTGGGAGTGGGCCATGGCCCAGCGGTTAGGAGGCCCTGATGTAGACTATTTAAATCTGGAACAAGGAAAATCTATAGCCTTCATATCAAGCCAAGTCAAAGACTGGACCTTTGAAATTATAAGCTATTTGAAGTCTGCAAGTATTTTATTTATTTATATATCAAATTTAAAGACTGCCCATCTCACTCACAGAGCAACAGTGAGCATGTGTTATGATAACAGAGTATAACAAATTAAAAGGGATTTTTTAAACAGTGGTCATTCAATAAAGTTACTTAAAATGCAGAAAATATAAGATATTGCAAAATTTATTACATACCTATGTTTGTTTAAATGAATATTTTAAAGGTTAAAACTATTACCTTTGGCATATTGTTTCAAAATCAAGTCCCACTGAAAAAAAGGAGGGTTTTTGAGAATTAAATATATTTATGTGCTTTCATGACGGTTGGTACTAATAGTTCTCTGGGCCCACCACATAAAACATGTATGGCAAAATTGGTTCAAAATCATTATAATTTGTGCCTTGCTGTTTAAATAGGAGAAAGCACTCTCTGCTTTAATAACTGTGAATTGGTAGTATCATGTCCATCTTACTGGCCTTAATGCACTAAAGGTTCTAGCTAAAGAGAATCCCAAAATAATAATAATAAAAACAACAATACAGGCTTTTTAATAAGGAATAGCTTAGATTACATTCCCGCTTTCCAATATCCATTCTGTTCACTTGATTTATAGCATCCAAATATATTGCAGCTCCGGTTAATAATATATGCCAATTGGATTGTGCCATACTTTTTACAATCCCCAGAACCAGAACGTACTTATCCTGACTTACATGTGTTTGTAACTGCAGACTTTTTATTAGCCTTTTTGGCAAGCCGAAACGAATATTTATTCACTATGTCACACAATCTCTAGCTTGCACTGCCCAGTTCGCTGTCAAGTAGTGACGCTTCTATTTTTGGCTCACCACAGATGACCTTATTGTACGCTACAGAGCCGGGTGTCTCCAAAACAAGTTTTTTTTTTTTTTTAAAGGAAGGCAACTTCCCCATCCCGCATGAATATATCATCCAGCCTGCATTAAATATGTGGTGGTTGTGGGCAGTAGCGAACAATGTAATAGAAACTGTGGAACCTGTGCAGACTAATGCTGTTCACTAGGGATACGTTGCGCCTGCTTGGCTATTACACACAGCTTTTGAGGATTCTGGGAGGGTGTTTGTAAACAGTGTAGCCATGTGTGCAAAGTCCACGTGGACTTTGCCTGGATCTGAAGAAACGCTGAATAGGGGAAAAACAAATACTCAGTCCATGGCAGAACAGAGGCAATACATCTTACAATTTTTTTACAGGAAGGTCAATCCTGGAACGTATTTGAATTCTGGAAGCACGACAGACATTTTCAATACTAGTTTTGCTGTCCTCACTCTGAAAACAAGACCAAACTGAGTACCGAACCTCAATGATTACTAAAAGGGTTATATGAAGACAGACTACAATGCAAATATATTTAATACCAGAATAGATAAAAAAAAAGGTAAGCAAAAACATGCAAGGGTTTACCTGTGCGTTGAGGTGGGGGGGGGGGAGTCAAAATTATCGGTTGAAACAAAAAGCCTGGAATTTATTTTGAGAGTTTAAATTTTAAAATTAAAGATGCAGTTTGATTATTGCTCTTTTATTACCCTCAATCTAATCTCACTGAAGTAACCTTGTAGGCAATTTCCTTTTATTTCCACTGTACTTTTGTTTGGGGATATGTAGGTTTATATAGTAGCAGTTTGTGAAGACGGAAATATAAAACTCCTAACTAAGGCATATTGTCTCTCCAGCCCAAAGAAATTATTGGAAAATAGTCTAAAATGTGCTAATGTTGATGCAAGTTCATTTTCATTGGACAATTATACAGTTAAAATGATTTATGCAACTTGCTAAATCAGCATTATGAGTTCATGTTAGTATGATACAGATAGATTAAATATGAATTCATTTATGAAAATATGTGTACGTATTTGGCATGTGATCTGCCTCAGTGCATACATTTTATACCACAAATTTGGATCAATTGTTTGTTGAAGTGACCTGCTACAACCCTATGCCCTTACTTCATCATAGAAACGTTGTTTAAAATAACATAGCAATGTTTATACCCAACAACAGAAATAGCCTAAAGGATTTAAAAAAATTAGTTTGGTATGTTTTCTTATATACCCTTCCAAGTTCTGGACTGAGAAAAGAGAAAACACCTACATCTTTCTATTGGTTTCCTAGGAAGTTTTTCCCTCCAACATCTGGGGTGGAGTTTTCAAAGGGACTAGCAGAACTTTCAAATTCTATGGATCACATATATCTGACTGGTTCTCACAATTAGATCCCTTGAATGTTACCACAACTACTACTTGTACTATGTCCCAAGCCATTTAATGGATTTAAAGCTAAAAAGTTGCCAGCCAATTTCCTAACTGAACAATATTCTTTTACTGTCTAGAATAAGATATTAAAGATTTCCACTCAATCTATGTCTGATTGAATTCTCATTATCATTTTCTTTAACAAACCAAAAGATTAATCTCTACAGCAGCAGAAAATTTGTGCAGAAAATGTACAGAAAATATACTAAGCAAATGTAATTACTACATTAAATGACAGGCAGCAACATTAGAAAAATTTCACAACTCATTCCTTTCCTCTTATCAGTTAAGAGGAAAGGAATATTCTTTTTAAAATTCAACTTACAGTATACCATTGAGTTGAACAAAAAAGGAGTAGATGAAATACTTTTTCATTAAAATATGAATTTGCAAGACCTAAAATTGCTAAATTCAATGTCATTACATGTGTTATTTCAACTTTGATATGAGATTTAATATTTTTGGACATTCATATTCTTTTGAGCTCTTTCTGGTATTTCTCCTGCATGGAAATTTATTAATGGACAATAGAAATGGATTCTTTACCCTCTTACCAAAAGATTAGTTCTTCAATGTGGAAAGATAAATTTATGGGCCAGTTATTCAATGGATTGAAGACCTACTGTAATGTTACTTTATGTACAATTTATGTACATGTTGTTTATTACCACAGATTATATATGGGGAATTATAATAAATAAAGTCAGACTTTATTTAAATCGTTGCATAAAATTTTATGTGAACCCAGGGGTGGGTTCCACTTTCCTTCCCTACCGGTTCGCATCGCGACGGAAGTGCGCATTTTGCGCTCACATGCTCGCGAACGTCACTTCACAGAAATTACCCTCTACGCATGCGCAGAAGCCTTTGCGCATGCGTAGAGGTTTTTTTTGCAAGCCGCGGCGACCGGAGGACTGAACCGGCAGCAACCCACCACTTATACATGTGTGAGAAACTCTTATATAGATAATTTTGGTTAACACTTTCTTCTTTGCTGATGTTTTATTAAATAAAGTGTGTTTGTGTGTACACACATTACACTGTGTACATATATAACAATGATAGCAAAACTTTGAATCTAGTGAGACCAAAAGCTCTCTCCTGTGAGTCAGGCATAAAACATGGGCAGGGTAATTAACAGTTGAATTCAATAGATCCTACTCCCTGATAACTAAAACAAGAATAAAGTTTTATTTTCCCAAGCACTGAGTTGTTCCAACAGATGTCTACAGTAGGACTTCACCAACGTTCAGACTCAGCTGTAGAGTTTATATTTATTTTTGAATGTCTGCTTTATATTTATTTGTGAATGTCTGCTTTCAACAAACTTCATTATGAATTGGGATAATTCCTCGTGGGGAGGTTTTTTTGTTTTTTGTTTTGTTTAAAGCCACTATTCCTTACAGATTGTCCTGGAGATTCAACCACAACTGAGCCTAGATTTCTGTTGTTAAGCAAGGCAGTTTTTGTCCCATTTTGCAATCTTCTTTTACCATAGCTGTTAAGTTAATCACTGCAATTGTTAAGTGAATCATTTGGTCATTAAGCAAATCTGGCTTCTCCCATTGGTTCTGCATGTTGGAAGCCAGCTGGGAAGATTACAAATAGGGATCACATGATCCCAGGATAGTGCAATTGTCATAAACACATGCCAGTTGTCAAGTGCCCAAATTTTGATCATGTGACCATGGGGATGCAGCAATGGTTGTGAGTGTGAAAGCTATAAGTCACTTTTTCAGTGCCGTCGTAACTTTGGTCACTAAATGAATCACTGTAATTCGAGGGTTACTTGTATTTTCTTTACCTGTATTTTCTTCACTGCTGTGAAACTAAATGTTTGAAGATTCCTACTTTTCTACCCTCAGGTGTTTTCAGGTTCAGTACTCTGGAGAAGGGCTCATATAACAAATGATTTATATTTATTTCCCATATATGCTGCCTGTATATTTTCCATGTTCCAGTTCAACTGAAGCATTGACTATACACATATTTTCAATGAGTTCTGTTCCTTTCCAACATAAGATGTTTTTGGAGTTATCTGTAAAGCATGGAAAATATAGGCATGGAAATAGGATCATTACTAATCTACCACTTCTATCCAAACCTCTGTATATTATTAACCACTCTTTATTTAATGTCATTGAAAAATGAAGTTTCAAAGTATGTTTTCTGTTCAAGGTTCAGACAAAAGTCTTCAAAGTTCAATCAGAAAGAGTTTGAAAACTACTCTAGTCCATATCAATATGGGATAAAAGAATACATTCAAGAGAATCATTATATATAGCTATAGCCACAATGCCTTTCATCCATATTTTGCAGCCTGCTTAGCAGCTTACTCTCTAATGTATTAGATCTAAACATCACTCTCCAATATATTGTATTAGACCTAAATATCACCTAAATATCCCAATTCTGGTACATTATAGTTTCCTTAAATACCTCAGGCAAATGAACAAAACAATTACCTCAGTTGTAATTACACCAATGGCAAAGTACTGTATAATATACATTACTGCTGTATTATTACTAACAATAATCATAATATAGACACACAAAAGGCATACAATCTGTCAGGACACCTAATCAATGTATTAATGCTTTTCAGGCCACCATCTGTTGAAAAGCAAGACTTAATTTCCTTCTAATGGAGATTCATTCAAACATGGGCAGTGAGATATACTAAGTATTGTAAATGCCTTGTGATTCTATAGATTCTATAGAGATGTTCAGAAGATCCATTGGCTATCAAGTTCTATAGTCCATATTCTCTATGTCATACAAATTCAGTTATTTCACAACTGTTCAGATACTACAGGATTACTACAATGAGATAACCTAAAGGAAAACTGTTTATGTTACCTGAACAAAAGTGTATGATAATGAAGAAACTTACAGTATAATAGAAAGTTCTGGTTTTGCAGAACTTTGCAAGTTATATCTTGACATGCCAAGATATGAGAGTCTCTTGCTTATAAATCCCTATCCATCAGTGGTAGATAATCTCTACCTTGGCCATCTAATACTATACTGGATATTCCTAATGATCTAATTCCTTATCAAGTAGCTTTCTGTATAATAGGAGAATCTGGAGCTCAATAGAAAATAGTTTGCCTAAGGCCACAGTTCATAAGTTCATTAGTGTATAAGAGGAAGAATCAAATTGGATAGCTCTTCTTTAATATTTCAAATTCTTAGTAACTAATATAGATCAGGACTGACAGATGCTGGTGCTTATCAGTCAGGCAGCTAAGTTCTGGAAGTGGAAAATAGCATCTCAGCTCCAATGCAGAGAAGATACTTTTGAATTCTGTACAATACACAGCATAGAATCAGTAATATCAGCACCATTTAAAAAAATTCATAACTAAGTTTCTATAGGTCAAGTAAAATACTGTATATGTGCTGTTACCTGCAAGTCTTAGTAACAGTAGATATACATATGCAAAAACAGTAGATATACATATCCTTTTAGTTTCTATCTAGTCATATGATTATTGTATTTCTGATTCAGACTGCAGTCAATTTTTTATGATTCATAATGCATCCCACTGTGTTTCAGAAGCAGCATATCAAGCAAATTGCCTTTTTGAATGATGTCACAGCACTAAGAATTGGCAAAATGCCTTTGCAGCAATCAGGAAACAGAAATAAATCAATAATTTTATCTTGTTAGACAAATTAATTTGTGACCATAGCCTCATGTTTCTTAGTTATCAAGTCTTTTTAAAACTGACCACCTAAAAATGACTCAAAAGTGTTTTAAAAAACCAAGAGAAAAACCCAGAGTAGAGATATGATAGCACTATTCAAATATATTAAAGAGATACACAGATGGTCATAAATTATTCTCTATTATCCCAGACTGGAGGACAAGGAATAAAGAATTTTATATAGGAAATCAAATTACACTTAGATGTGATGAAAACCTTCCTAATACCATAAAAGTCGGACAGCTGAACATGCCACCTGGAAAAGCAGCATTCATTTCACCGGGTGCATTTAAACTGAAGTTGGACAACCATCCATTGTGAAGCTTTAATTGGGATTTTTGAATTAACCAGAGGGATGGCCTTCAGGGCCTCTATGACCCTTTCTATGATTATGTAAATATACAGATGGAAATGCTGTAACTTAGAATTGGCCGGTAATAGCCCATATTAAAGTGAGAAAGCTATGCTATAACAATGGAAATCCTGGGGGAGGAAATTTCTAAAGCTGTAGCAGCTGAGTGAGGTCATCTAGAGTAATTACAGATATAGTAAAACTAGGCTATCTTCACTCACAAAAACATAACTACTAATTTTTGATAGGCCAAAGAATATTTGGCAGTTGCTTTTGAGCAATTTACAGCATTTTGTCATACTTATTTTCAACAAGATTTGGGAGTAGTGTTATATTGTTCAATATAATGGTATATATTTAATGGTAGGGGTAATATAGCAGTTGGTATAGCAATAGCACTTATATACCACTTCATAGTGATTTATAGCCCTCTCTAAGCGGTTTACAGAGTCAGCATATTTCTCCCAACAATCTGGGTCCTCATTTTACCAACCTGGGAAGGATGGAAGGCTGAATCAACCTTAAGACGCTCAGGATCAAACTCCTGGCAGTGGGGGCAGAGTTAGCCTGCAATACTGCATTCTAACCACTGTGCCACCATGACTCTTCAATATACGGTACTTACTTTTATGAAGTAATATAATTTTCTAATTCCAGGGCCCATTCTCACCTATGTATTCCACATTTGGATGTAACATGAAGGTTAAGAAAGTAACATACTTGAACATAGAATTTTAGCAGAAGAATAAAATATACATGAAATAAATATCAAGAATCTCCATGGTCTTGCTGGGATTGGCATTTTCATGGATATAATGGATTAAAAAAAAACTTGATAGAGCTTAAACTCATCATTCCAAGATCATTCCAAGATCATCACAACTATAAAACACGTGTGGTTTGTTATCTTTATGAGCTTTCTGTTGTTGGGTTATTTTTAAGAGTTTAAGGGAAGTAGGATATTTAATAATAGCTAAACCATAAGGAACAGGCCAGTCAACAAATCCATTAATTGCATATAGAGATTTGTTTGTAAAAGAATAAGGTTGCAAAGCTGTTCTTGCTAAATTCTGAATATGGTTGCCATATAAACATTCTCCTTAAAATAAGAGCAATAATATTTAGTATAAAACTTTTTGCCAACATTAATTTCAACAGCTTGTTATGCCTATTTGAAAGTTTACATTTCTTCTATGGTATTTATACCAAGACAACAATTACTCAGACTTTCAGAAGTAATTCTGAATAAAGCAATGATTACAGAAGGCTCTGTAATCATAAAGCAGAAAAGGACTGTGGTCAGAAATTAAAGGCTAGATATACAGTAAAGATAAACTTTAATCAAGTTGTACAGTTTGTGCAGTTTGTGCAGTTTGTGCAGTTTTATTCAATAAAACACACATAACTGAATAAGATGTGAATTTTAAGAGGACCTGTTAATGCAATGTGTAATCATTGTTTTCAATGGAATCTTGGTGGTAAAAATGTTTTTGACAACAACAATAAAACTATTAGTGTAGGAGTTAAGGTGTTGGACAAGAACTGGGGAGACCCGACTCATTGCACCTCATTGCATGACTTTGAGTCAGTCACTCCCACTTGACTTACCTCATAGGATTGTTGTTGCTGTGAAGATTTCCTGAACAATATGTGGGCTATAAATCTAATAGAAGTGAATGAGTGAGTGAGTGAGTGGGTGGGTGAGTGAGTGAGTGAGTGAATAATATCAGTAAGCCCAAAGCACATTTATTTGCCAAAACCATGTTGTATAGATATTCTGAATGTCACTTTTCCAATAAATTTGGATGGTGTCAGCTTCAGGATCGTTAAAAATTGAAAAGAAAGCCTCACTGACTGCAGCTAGAATTTGCTTAAATCATATTACCAATGTTAAAATTATTTTTACAATAATAGTTCTTGAAATGCAACATTTTTGGCCAGAAGATCAAGTCAATAATAGTTTCATATTGTTCTTGAACAAAAACAGTGCAGCTTATTGAAAAAAGATCACAATTTTTAACCTACCTAGTGAAAAAAATATTAACATTTTCAAAGAATATATTGCTTCCTTCCCCCAACACACATAATCTCTCTCTCTCCCCCACCTCTGTAAAACATACTGTAAATTAAATATCCTCAAAAGCTCTGTAAGATGCTTCATACCATGATAAAGCCTTTTCCTCTAAAGAAATGCTTTCAATGGTATTCTGTGATAAGGAGGAAATATTTAAATTTCTTACCTTGATATAGTCCTTCGGGAGCTGGGCAGCATATAAATTTTATAAAATAATTAAATAAATAAATAAATAAATAAATAAAATATACTGTATTGAGGCTTATAACCACTTTTCGTATTGTTTGGAATTTCAGGAACACTAGACTCAACCATTTCAGATGGAACACATCTGTCTATTTCTGAACAGCCAAGGGCCATGTAGATAGTCCCAAGGTGCTAATTGAAAATTAGAAGTGTTTGAGGGAGGGGAAGTCTTCAAGGATGCCATCAATTATTAGTTTTGGTGGAAAGGTAGCAAAAAGTTATCTCCAAATTAAGAAAAAATAACATTATCTTAAGATTACAAACAGAGGCTCTTCTAATTCTGTCAATCAACAGAGAACCACCACCAATTGCACTAAACCTCAAAAGAAACATGAGGAACATTTAGAGGAAGCTTGGGAGGAAATAAGCATGAAAAAGCAACTAAGAATTGGTGAGCATGTTCTGCCTGAACCCCATTAACCTGAGATCTCAGATTGGACACAGGTTCCCGTTAGTTTAACTTCAGGTTAAAGCAGAAAACACTGTGAGCTGGAAGTAATTAGTTACTTATTTTACTACATGTACATTGATACTACTATCCAGACATATCTCTATGCATCCGTGCATGTGAAATCTACAACAGTAATTGAGGACATGAACTGTATTGTAATGCACCGGATTATTGTGTATATACTGAGTTCAAGTATGATCTTGTGCTGGACTTTCTAACTAAAAAAGGCAGTATGTGGGCAGAAGCATTCAAGATCCAAATATTTAAAGATTTTAATAGTTAAGTTTCATAAAAGCTTGATACATACATTTAACAGCATTATGATCAATTCAGTCATTGATAGATAAGCTTAGTGTACCAAGGGACCATCAATAGCTTTCTTCAAAATAAAAGCCTGGACACTTATCTAAAATTTACATAATTCAATAAATCTAGCAACTTCTATTGCCGGTTTTGAGAAAGAAGGGGAAATGCTAATTCTTAAATTCACAGAATAATGGCCAGTGTACTGTAACTGAAACAGTCTAATGAGTTTTATCTCAGCCATTCAGGGTGTACTCTAAAAAGTCTGCAGCTTGTTAACTTCGAGGAGGATGGCAAAATTGAGAAAGATGACTTTCAGCACGTAATGTTGTTTTGGGGATATCTGGTAACGTGAATTTCTTTGCCTTTTATCAGCCCTGTAACTGAGACTTTTTTTGTGATCCTTGACCATTAACATCTATCTGCTGAATTTGTTTAACAAATAAGCCCTGTAATGTCCCCTTCTTCACTGAGCGTGCCATCACAAAATACACATTCAATTAAGCAAATGAATTTACAAGCTACCATTATTTTGTCTTCCCACCCGCTTTCCAATGTTAGCTGGCTATTAAAATGCAAATACAATGGCCTCATTAGCTGACAAACAACAGCCCTGCCTTTCTCTAACACAGAGGGATTTCTCTCCATTTTAAAAATATGAAACAAATCTCTATCTTACATCACTTGCCATGTTGTAGTATCAGATTTTGCATCTGCATATGCTCACCGTGGAAGGGGAGGGAGGAAACACTCAAAATGAGATCATTAAGAGTGAATGTGTCTGTAAGCCTCAGTTCAGTCCCCTTCCTTCCTTATCTCCAACCCCCATAAACAGTCACAAAAAGAATACTGTACCCATGATAGAGAGCTGAATCCACATTTTTCTCTTCACAAAGCTGGCCTGCACATAAATTAGCTTTGGAGAAAACTTAGCTCGATTGAAACAATGTTATAAAGGCTTCCATTACAGGTCCAAAGTATCACTGAAGAGGTGGCTGGGATTCTTTTTCCGTGCTAAAATGAAGCATTTTGAATGGAGCATTTCCTTGCCAATATTATTTATGATCCTTGAGGTTGTCACGAGGCGATCATTTTTGAGGGATGCAGTGTTTCTGTGTTTTTCTGGAGCCCACACGGAAACAGGCCCGCAGTTATTATGACAAAATAGTAATAGCCATAATATAGATAATGGGGACGATACTGTTCAATGGGGGGGGGGCACCCTAATGTTTCCAATTCTTTCCAATTCTCTTCTTCTCTCCTAGGATGGCACCTCAGTTTCCTCAAGCGCGCTGACCTTCTATCTAGTCCTCAAAACTCCACAAATCCCCCTCTTTTCTTCCCTTCGGCCACCTCCCCCCCCCCACTTGTACTGCGCCTGTCTTTGTGTCTGCTTGTCACTCACCGGTAAACCAAAATGAAGGTGCAGTCATGAAAAATACAAACCCAGGAGAAACGTTTGCATATATAATAATAACAATAATAATAAACATTCGCCCAGCCGACCCGCTTTCTGCCCCAGCAAACAGAATGCTCAAGATACTTCTCTAGAAAGAGTTCGCTTGCTGCTGAAAGATCACACACCCGCCACTTTAAAAAAACCGCGATAAATTCTGAAAAGTTTTGTCCAGCTCACCCAGCCATTGATTTCTCTGCCCCCGTCCCGTCACCCGTCCCCCCGGTTTCTTTTAAGCTACCATGCAAAGTGCTCCCACACACCCCACTTAGGAGACGCTTTCCAGAATAAAGCCAAAGCAATGGAGAAGTCCGCACGTGTGTGAGCGAGAAACATATATTTAAAGGGCGGAGGAAAGGAAAGAAGGCAGAAAGAAAGAAAGAAAGGAGAAGCGCAACTTAAATAAAACCAAGAACTTTCTTAAAATGACAAGAGTGACTTCACTGGAAACGGACGGAAATAATCAGCCACCTCTCCGGGGTTGCAGGAGCAGGGCTCAATAGCAAAGTTCTCCAGGCGACCGAGGCGCGTACAGAAAAAGGGGGAAGAGAAACGCGCGAGCGAGCGAGGAACCTCTTTTAAACCTTCGCTTTAAAAACCCTATTTGACAGCCATGTTCCTATTTGACACCTATAATTTTCTCTTCTCTCCTCTCCCCCCTCCCACCTTTGTACTTAGTACTGCAGGCTCGGAGAGTTGAGTGGGGGGCTTCCCCCATTCTCCCTCCGCCAAACAGTCTTTAAGTCATGCCACAAAGCTCGACGGAGAACGCAGGAAAGGGAAAGGCTGGAGAAGGCAGGATGAATGAGAGAGGGAGAGAGAGAGGGAGAGAGGGAGGGAGAGAACGAACGAACGAACGAACGCGAGAAGGGCTCTGACCTCCTTCGGCAGTCCCTCCGACTCCAGCCAAAGCAATCTGGTCTGCCTTCGATCCAATCCTAAAGGGCAGCCATCTTGCTTCCTTCTGCTCCTTTACGAAAGCAGCCTTGCCTCCGCATCAATATTCATAAGGCCGTTTTGACGTCTGTTCTCTCATCACTCGATGAAGCCCCAGCGACGCTCCCACTGCCGGACGTGACTGCCATGCGAACGAGTTCCCAGACCCACCGGGGAGAGGAGGGAGAGGTGGAAGGGGACGATCCGCCGCTTCTGCCGGCTCCGGGGCGGGCGAAAGGCCGGCCCCCGCAACTGTCCCCTGGGGGGGGGGGAAGAACCCTCTTCTGATGGGCTTGCCCAGGGAAATCCAAGAACTACTTCCCGGGAAATCTTTTTATGGGGATGGGAATTATTTCACACACTTGTCCCGTCCAGGGTTAGGGTGCACAGTAGACTCTCTAGTGTTGTGGGGGGCGGGGTGAAGGTTGCCTTAAAGCTGCGGAGTTTGCAAAGTTTAGGGCGGAGAAATAGCTTGGAAATGAGAGATACGGCCAGAGAGGAGACCGGTCTCCGAAAACGAGTGCTGGATGAGCTCCAGCAGCGGGAGACAGTTGCAAACAAAGGGCTGAAAACAAGGAGCTGTCATTCCTAACAGATGTTGTTTCCTGGTGGGCGGGAGGGGCGCGGGGGAAACACGCATCCTCGCTCCCTTTAAGCAGAAGGAAGATTTTACAATGGCTCGCTGCCGAGCGTCATCCCACTCGCAAGCCCCGCCCTTCAATTTCCATAGTCAGCGCTCATTGGTGGCGAGAGTCTCCGGGAGAACTGGGGGTCTCTTTCAAAGGTGGCCTCGGAACTTCCCCAAAGTTGATGAGGTCTCGCTTATCGTAGTTTCTTGTGACTTAGCTGCGCCGGTTGAATGGCACGCGTCCTTTTGTGCCACTTCCCTAATCTCTATACATTACATTCCCCTCCCTCTCCCCCGCCCCCACTACCCCTGCAGGGAAAGGATACCCCCTCGCAAAACTTTCTTTCCAAAACAGTTTCATCGGAAACCCAGCATGAATGCATTTTGGCGAATTTAATATTACAAAACCCGGAAAAATAGATTGGGGGGGGAGGGGGAGAGGTTTAACTATTGTCTTTCATTGAGCAGAAAGTCCAAGTGGGTGCAGAGAATGACAAGCTGGCAAAAGGGGTATAGGGTAAAAACGTTTGGAGTTCCTGTTGCCAGCAGTCCTTGTTTAGAACTGCAAGTTGACATTTACAATTTCTTAGCAGTAACATAGTGGGTTACAACTTTAAGAAGATAAAAGAAAATGAAATAATAGATTTCGGTCCAAATGGTCCACAAAATGTTCCAGTGTTTTATATTAGAATGCTTCTATGGTTTGTTTTTATTGTCTATCAAACCTGAGCAGAAGAGTGGTATGGTATAGAAATCTTTCAACTATAACAATTGATAACTTTGTATAGACAGAGTAGCATTGAAAGAAAACAACGGAGATAAACATTGTAACTATGAATAAACTACTATTTTATAAATTGTTGATAAGTGTTCTTTTGAGATTTAATAGATTTACAGCACAATCTCACACTTACTTGTCTGGGAATACACCAGACTTTTTTCTGAATAGATCGATCTAAGGTGTGCTATTAATGCTTTGCTACAGAAAATTACAAGTAATGCTGTTGTAATAAAATTACAACAGATTATGTATTATTCTGCAAGGATGGAAAACAGTGGTAGACAACACTGCATTCTTCCCATTTTGGACAGTCACACAATCTTTTGCAAAGACGAAAAATTTCTGGAAAGAGCCCCACACTGCCTATTCTTCAACTAACCTTTGGATATGGTGAGTTAAAAAAAGTCAAATCCATGAAAGTTGTCCCAGGCTATACAACTTCATATTTCTAGGAGTAAGTTTTAATGAACTCTGTAGGATTTACTTTTGACTGACATAAATAGAAAAGTGTAAACATTCACTGCCTAGAAGCAGTCCTAACAATAACCACAACATGTTGTCCTGTAGTAATGTTATGTGCCTATAGATTTTTTCAAAAAGTAATTGCTATGAGATGCAGAATTTCCTCTATTCTGTGTTTCAGAAACAGTTTGAATCCTGGTGACTTCAGGAATAGATCCATACAAATGTCAGCTTGCAAAGCTTTCAAGTTGCCATAAGCAGGAGGGGGGGAGAACTGACGGAGTTGCCGATTGCACTAACTGAAACTACATTAGCAATAGCACTTAGACTTATATACCGCTTCACAGCCCTCTCTAAGCGGTTCACAGAGTCAGCATATTGCCCCCAACAATCTGGGTCCTCATTTTACCCACCTCGGAAGGATGGAAGGCTGAGTCCAACCTTGAGCCAGTGAGATTTGAACCGCTGAACTGCAGCTAGCAGTCAGCTGAAGTAGCCTGCAGTACTGCACTCTAACCACTGCGCCACCTCGGCTCTTCCACAAATGCTTATTTTATTGATTGTGTCCTAGGTTACCGGAGTCAGCAGGAGGGGGTGTGGGTTTCACAGCCCACCAACGTAGTTCATTGGAGAATGTGATTTATGACATGTCCAGTGAGGAGGGGGTAAACAGGGTCATGAGGGCACGTAACCTACGTGAGCTCAGTTCTGACTGCATCGGAGTATTGCCGAAATGTCGCTCCTAATAAATGGCTATATTTCTTTTGAAGTTTGGCTCGTGGCTCATGAATGAATTAGGGTATCTTTCGGAAACTTCACAACAAATTTATTGGCAATAATATAGTAGTAGGTTTATTTTTATTTTTTTTTATCTTCCCAGGCTAATTTAGAGCAAACTTGCGAGGACACATTGACGTCACGTGACATATCACAACTTTTCCCCTCTTTGCTAAAATGGGGGTGGGCATGGCCAGCGCATTACGCATCCGGCTCATGGGCTGCGAGTTTGACACCCCTGATCTAGAGCCCAATGAGTCCCACAAGGTCTTCCCTGCAAGTATTAATCAGGTGTAACTCTCCTTAGCTTCTAGTCGCAGACAAGGCTGGCCAGGGATGCCGTCTACTAAGACATCCTGATTTATAAAACCTTGAAATTAACATGGCTTGCAATTTCCTAGGACAATTCAGGCCACTGCATATATTTTATGATTAGGAAGATAATTATAGAACATCCTTGTAAAAGTATACAAATTATTTTGTGTCTGAACCTGCCATTGTTATGTTTTTCACAGACTTTAATAATCCCAGGTTTAAAATTCAGCATTATTGTTCAGGTTTTATTTTCAAAAGGCTGCATATGCTGCAACTCAATGAAATGTATAGGATTGCAATTTGACAGCACAATTCATTATCATTATCATCATCCTGAATCAATCCACTCCAGGATGAGGTTTCTTCACTAAAGATTGTATACTATAATCTAGTAACATAGTCCAGGGCAAGCTGGGAGGCAGATGTTTTATTTCTTCCCAGTCTATGGCTGAGACCCAACATCACCCAGTCACCTGTATGTCTTGGTCTTCTTGCTCCTATCTAGAGCTTTCCCCTTTATATCACACTGACCTTCACAACTGAAGTATGACTACAAAGATTAAAAAAACCCACTAACTTATTTTAGTGAACTTGCTGCAATAATCCCCTGCCCAAGATAGGAGACCTTATTGTATTCCGGATAAATGGCTATCTAATTTTTTCTTGAAGACCTCCAGTGATGGAGCACTCACAACTCCAGCAGGCAAGCTGTTCCATTGTTTAATTGTACTGTCAGGAAATTTATTCTTAGTTCCAGATTGGATCTCTCTTTATTTAGTGAGCTTCCACTCATTGCTTCTTATGCTGCCTTCAGGTGCTTTGGACAGTAAGTTAACCCCCTTCTCTTTGTAACAGTCCCTCAAGTACTGGAAGAAAACTTATAAGTCACTCCTAACCCTTCTTTTCTCTTTGCTTTCTATATTCGTGTTCATTATGTTTACTAAAATGATCAATAGAATCACCTCTTCCTCATGTTCGAAGTCTCTGCCAGCCCTGATCTCTAACAGGTGGTTCTTGTCTGTCAGGAATCTTCTTTGGCTTTCTTCCAGCTTGGAAAGAAGCCTATCCTCCTTTCCTTGCCAATGTTTCTCCATCTATGCCATGACATCTGCTGATCCTTTTTGTGCCTTCCCCCCTCCCATCCATAAAGAAGCAGCTGCTGAACTGTATAGCCTGCAGTTCATTTTTTTAAAAATCACATACTTCCTATAAAACATAAGATATGGTTTTGTTTTGCTATATAATGAAAGAAAATGCAAACATCCAACTATTTTCTCTTTACTTTTGAAAAGCAGAACACGGCTTTATGTTTACAGTGCTTATTCTGTAGGCGTGGCCTGGCTATTTTTGAGAAGGTTCTTGTTATAAAAAGCAACAAATCTTATTGCTTAAGATTGATAAAGGTTGATAAAGCTACATTAGCCCAACTAGCAGGATATTATCTCACAACACAAATTAATCTTCAAATGTAACGTGTATGCCTTATGCTTTCCCGAAGTAGCTTGACTTCCAAGCTGACTTCACATATTTCGATTAATATTTCTACATTTCCTTCCCACCACATCCTTAAGGACCCAGAAATATTATAGGTAAAGTATTTCATTTTTGCTGAAGCTTATTCAGACCCTCACATTAAGGGTTCAATGAAAAGTCTTCCCTGCTTACTTCCAAACAGCAGTACTCCACAGGACTAATTTGGGTTTAGAGTAGCCTTAGGTAGCTTACAAACTAAGCTCTTTTGTTAACACAATATATCATGCATAGAAGTATGATGTCACAGCAGAATGTAAACCTTGGCCAATCATATCCTTCCATGTTTGAATCATTCAGAAATGCTGACTAATAAGATATTCAGTATATTTTAAATATATTTTAAATACCATGAATTAAGCTGAAATGATGCCAATGTATGTTGTTAAACATATTCATCCTTCAAAATTTAAATGTATTTCCATTTTTTAAAAATCACTGCCAAGAATGTTTTCATTAGACAGTTGTTAAATATGTCTGTCAGTATCTACTCATGAATCTACTTAGAAAGTTCTACTGAGTTCATGAGGACTGACCTCCAAGAAGGGATGTGTAGAATCTCAGCCTAAACTACTGTAATAAAAATTAATAATTCTAGAACTTACATCCATAGAAGTTTGCATAGTTTAAATTATGTCATTTTGCTTATATGCAGACCAATTATTTGCTATTGAATTAACAGTCAGGTTACACGATCAAATTAATAGAATTAATATTATTAATACTTTACAAATACATATTACAAATGTTCTCTTTTGTTATGTATTTGTAAAGTACTAATATTAATTCAATTGATTAATTTGATTGTGTAACCTGACTGTTAATTGAATAGCAAATAATTGGTCTGCATATAAACAAAATGACATAATTTAAGATATAAGACTTAAAACAAGATGGATCGACAACTTCAGCAAGTATTGTGAGCCCAATTGGCAAAAGAAAGCTCAGGACCGTATTGGTTGGAAACATGCAGAAGAGGCCTTCATCCTGCAGTGGATAGACAATGGCTAAAATGATGTAACAAATGTTACACCTCAACCACTTAAAAGTAAATAGTTTTATGCATTTGTACAGTACATGTAAACATTCACATATAATGAACACCAAAAGTATTTGGTCTGTCATTGGCTGAGCAGAATCACAATTTCCCATATACTGTATACATATGGGGAAAAAAATCTAACTCTTCCTCTGAAGCCATTTTTTAATACTCTGTGACCTTTTAAATGATGCTGAATATTTTTAGTGTTCTTCATCCCTGATCATATTTTTCAACAATCAATGGGTGGCCCTAAGTTTGTAAGTAAAATTTAAAAAACAAAACAAAATTGGAGTATCTCATCACTTATGTCATTATTAGAGGGAAAGGTAATCAATGACAACATTTTTTTTTATAAATTAGGGGTTCGGGTTTTTTTTTTTTGTTTCTCAAAGCTTAGGCTCCAGTTGAATAGATACATCAGTAGAGTCGCCTATGGTGCCTCCTGGTGCTGGACTTCAATATTTATAATCCTGAAAGGATTTCCCATTTTGAGAAAACAAAAAAGAGATTGTCATACAAGGTGACATAGCTCTTGATTAACATTTATATAAATACTGCAGGAACTGCAAAACTAGCACTAGTAATTTGAGTTCTTTGCTTAATTTTTCATCTTTCCTTATCCAATAACATTTATATGTGTTGGAAGACATTATCTCCAGTTAACATGTTGATTGGGGAATTGTAACTCAAGTATTTGCTGTATTCCATTTATGAATTGATAAATAGTACTGGTAATATACTGTATGTGTGTGTGTGTGTGTGTGTGTATGTATGTATGTATGTATGTATGTATGTATGTATGTATGTATGTGTTTTGCTATTCCCTCTTGGCACAAGCAAGATGTTAAAATATTTAAATTTAGTAGCTGGAGCAGTGGGGTTGTGCAGTGAGCCAGAGCACACAGTTATTGATTGGTTGGAGAGTGCTGGCTCCTGCGTGAGGCAATCTGCACTGTGATTGGTTGCTTTGGGTGTGGAGGGGGAGTTTCCCTTTTTCCCCCGCCTTTTTCTTCTGTGTGCTCTGTATGCTCTGTGATTTACCTCATGATGTTCCTGTTTGCCTGAATATCTAGTTTGCTGTATATATAGATGTAAAATATATTTATTTATATAAAACTACAAGTTCATGTCAGCATATCTGGCTCCATTTGGACACCTGCTGCACAATTCCTTGACATATGATATGTAAGTGCAGAAAAAAGAAGAGAGATAGTGGTTAAAATAAATATAAAAAAGATAAAACTTAATCTACTTTTTTCAGGAGTAACCCAACACAGGTATGTTTTGTTTTATGTTACTGAATACAGTTTTAAAGATGCCTCGGTTAGCTTTCTGACAGTTTTTGTTTATTCATTATAAACAGAATTGGTTAAGATAAGCAAAAGTATAAGCTTGTTTCATAAATAATAAAACAAATTAATGCAGAATCATCACATTGAACCTGTAGTCAAAAACTGAGCTGATTGAAAATGTTTTTCATCCATATACTCACTCAGAAAAGCCTGGAAAAGACTATGAAACTTTGGATAGTTTCTATTTATAACATGAATAAATAAGTACACCATGTCAATTAGATAGTCATTGAAGAGAAAGAGCATCATGAAATAAGGCAATCAAGGTTTAAGTAGAAACACATCATTCTTAGTAAAGGTCAAAAAAGGAAATGACATCATATATTTTGAGCTGCATAGTTTTTAAAAATAAAATAGTGGCATGCTATTTTAAAAATTGGACACTTATTTTCTGGACCATAGTCCCTACATTTCATTTGCAGAAAGGGACCTTTGAATCTCTTACCTACCTTCTTTGGTGAATACCTCTTTTTTTTCCTCATCCCATATCAGGTTATCTTCAACAATATATCATTTATTTTAGCACATCTGTCTGTCCATCTGTCTTCTCCTAAACTAACCTGCTGGCATGAATAAAAGAGGTTCATTATAATAGGAAAAGCTGGGGGGGGGGCAGGGAGGAGGCAATAGACTGAGGAAAAGCCCAAATGAATTCTGCATGGCATTATCATTACTCTTCTAAAATGCTGCCTTTCCTTTTGAAAACTCAGACACTAGCATCCTTGTCATCTTTTGGAGGCACCCATTGCTTGGAGCATTATCAGCAAGTATACTAATATGTATTCATGTTTCAGTCCCATTTGAATGCAAGAGAAAATGCCCTTTGATTGACCATACCATGGTCATACAACTGCCTCAGACACATAATTCTGGCAGCTTCTCGACTGAGTATCCATGCCAATGGTAATGCTTCCAGAAGACAGCTGATGCTGCTTTCTAAATGCTTTGCACTGGGTACAATAAAGTCTGTGATAACTGGAAATCTCTTTAGAATTATAGCAAGAGTAATAAGCCATCCAAGAACAAGATGTCATATTGAACAGTTTCCCCCTGACGTTTCTACCAGTTCTTAAATGTGATTCAAAGTAAACAAAAAAGGACTTAACGTAATTCTTCCTGGTGTAGGGCATTTCATATTGCAGGTAAGATATTTAATATTGATGATATATTTTTGCTATATGATTTTATTGACTATAACACACCCTGAGGTTTCTGCTACAGGCAGCAGAAGACATTTGTAGACTTGTTTGGTTTACAGCCAAACTAAGTAAATGACTGACAAGAATCACACCTTGCTGTTCCATTTGTTATCCTGTTATAGGTAGTCCTAAATGGTTGCTTAGCAACCATTTGAAGTTATGGTGGAACCCCTCCTTTCACCCAAAGTACTTACAACCTGGTTCTGAACTTCCAACAGCTATTCTTCTTGTCATGTAACCGCAGTTTGGGTGCTCAGCAACTAGCTTGCATTTGTGGCCATTTGCACCATCCCATAGACTGGGGGTCTGCAACCTGTGGCTCCGGAGCCACATGTGGCTCTTTGGGCCCTCTGCTGTGGCTCCCTGTTACCCTGTCACGGCAGAGGGATGAAAGAGCCATCATCCTGTCACGGCAGTAGCATGGCCGGAGCCCTAGTGTGGGAGTGAAACGCCCCTCTACTTACCTTAGCACGGCAACAGCATTCTGCCTTTGTTGTGGTACATTTGCTGTTGCCGCCAGCAAAGAGGGCTGGGAGAGAATGGCGGGGGTGGTTCTTGCGGGGTGGGGGCCATCCCCCAAGCCTGGCCTTCCTCCTCCCTTGTTGGCAGGGCCAAGAGAATGAAGGGGGTGGTGTGGGGAAGTGCTCCCCTCCCCGCCGAGCGCCGACCACAACAGCCCAGTGGGGGGGGGGTAGATGGCCTGGCAGAAGCTGCCCCATTGGCGAATTAGATGGCAGAGAGGCCTGGCCTGGTTCTCGCAGCGGAATGTTGTTCGCTGCCTTTGAAATGCACCATTTTCTATTTCCTGTTCCTTCCCCGGGAAGCGATGGCTGGGGCCGTGGGAGGGTGGGGAAGCAGAGGCGTCAGGGCTCCTCCCCCCTCCCTCAGCAAGCTGGGCCTGGAGGAGCATGGAGAGTTGCGGGCAAGCACCGGGGGGTCAGAAGACGCGCTCTGATGTTGCCCCAACACGCTTTTCCAGCGCGCGCTTCTCTGTCCTGAAGTAGGATTGAGTGGGGAGAAGGGAGCAGGGGGAGGGGGGAAGGGTAGGAGGGAAGGAGAAGCCTGGCTGGCTTTCCTTTAGTTTGGGGCGGGGGGAAGACCCAATACCCCCTCCATGGCCTGCCTTGCGCAGCACAGTGAAAGCTAGCACGCTTCACAATGGGGGAGACTGGGTCTCCTCCCCCTCCTGGAGCCCATTCCATGCCCCACTCACCCCTGGCATCTCTCTCTCTCTCTCTCTCTCTCTCTCTCTCTCTCTCTCTCTCTCTCTCTCTCTCTCTCTCTCTCTCTCTCAGTGGAGAGCAAACCCAGAAGTAGCCGCTCGCCGTTTCCCGGCAGAGGGAGAGGGAAAGGGAGAGAGAGAGAGAGGAAGAAAGGGAGAAAGAGAGAGAGAGAGAGAGAGAGAGAGAGAGAGAGAGAGAGAGAGAGAGAGAGAGAGAGAGAGAGAGAGAGAGAGAGAGTGAGAG
>QLTV01003664.1:0-12931 GCA_003457575.1 Thermophis baileyi
ATGTACAAGTAGTACTTGTTGAACGACCACTCATTCAGTGACTATTTGAAGTATGGTGCTGAACGAGGGCAACTTACGATGAGTCCTCATAGTTGCAGTGGTCACAGCATCCTCACATATTGCAATTGGGGCGCTTGGCAATTGGTTTGCAATTATGACATTGCAGGGTCCTCCAGTCACGTCATCATCATTTGCAACTTTCACTGCCATCTTCTGCCAAGTAAAGTCAGTGTGAGCCAACAGGTCACAAATAGTGGTCATGAGACCACGGGATGCTGCAACTGCATGGGATTTACCTAACAACAGCAACTGGGACTTCCGCAGCTGCCATCATAATGTTGCACTGCATTGCTTAGCAACAGAGTTGCTTCTCCAAATTACAATTGTTAAGTGAGGACTACCTGTAACCACAGTCAATCCTCTCACATTCATCAGAGATTCAGCAAAGGGTTTGGAATACTGTAAAGCTTGAGTATGTTCTTCAGAAATCACACACTAATGGCCTGTCATCTCAGTATTGGTAGCAATGTTCTTTGTGGCCTTACCTGAATTTTTGAAGAGAACATCCTAGGTTCTTCTGAATTCTGTACATTACAAAAAGAGTTAAAATATTGTTCAAATTTGTCAGGTCATTGTAGTTTCACTAGATAATTTCTGTGATAAGAATTCAGATAGACTGTTACTTCTCTTGCATGCATTAAAGTAAGTTATTACCTTAATATGGTTAGAAGTAAATTGCATTTCTTCCCTCTCAACATCTGTATGCAGTTGCACTTTTCTGTTTTGCTGCAGAAAGCTTACTTCCGCTATATAGCCGAAAACCCCACTGTGGGTGTGGTTCCAGAAGAGGAGGAAGATAACATGGAGTATGATAGTGATGGCAATCCAATACCATCCAAAAAAATTATTGATCCTCTACCGCCTATTGATCATTTAGAGGTGAGGAAATTTATTCCTTTAGTAAAATTATGTCACTATTAAGTTAAAGGTCAACATTAATATCAAATAAAGCAAAATAGAAGAAAGACATGTCTTCATACGGTATGTGTTTGGATACTTTTATATTGCATTGTAGTGTTCCTGAAAGAGTAGATATTAATAGCTGAAATGGTTAAGTAAAAAATTTTTTTTTGAGAAAAGGTGTGTATTGCATTTGTTGTTTTCCCTTACCTTTTCCTTTCCCTCAATTTGATGCTAATTTTTCAAATGCTCTGCTAACAACTGTTGATTGAAAGATAACATCACAGCAGCTGGCGACAGTTAGCTTTTACCTGATTAGGTGGCATTCCTCACTAATAATGAGTAATTGGCTTGCAGATTGAATACCCACCCTTTGAGAAAAACCTATGATGAGCATGAAGAAATCACCAGTCTCGCCCCACAACAAGTAGTGGAGTTGTGCCATAAGTTAAAACTCCAGGTAAGATGAAAACAAGAATCCTGTTCTTGGGCTCTTTTCTTGTTCAAACGTTTTATTGTGTGTTAAACAGATGTTGGATGTTACAGCAATATTGCAGTGGACCAGGGAGTGCTTACCAAAAGGAAAGAGTTTGGAGAAAAAATGTGACATGAGAGGAATGGGAGACATATTGTTTAAAAAGAAAAAGTTTAGGGCTCTGGTGAACATGAACAATGTGATTTACAGATAAATTGTTTGTTTTTGACAATTTGTCACCTATTTCCTTATTAGTACTTTTTAGCTGGTATAGCATTTTCCTTGGGATTTTAGAATAGATAGAACAAGTTTGCCTCCTTCCAGACTCTGTAAAATGCTTCTTCTCAGACTTCTGGCCCATTATAAATGATTTTATAATCTTCTAGCTGCTTACTTCTTGTTATGGTGCATCAAGTGATATGCATAAGGGTTGGAGGGTAATTGATTCCCTTCCTGTATAACCTATATAATGCATGTGATCCCCAGCATTCCTCCCCCAGTGTCCTGAGTGGTACTGTCAACATTTGGAAGCAAAATAGCTATATTTCAGTGGTGCAATATTGACCTCATTTTTTCCTCCAAAACCAAGAATTGTATAGGAGCAGGAAGCCTCTGAAGCAAGCCATTCTGATTGTCGGAGTGTGCACAGGTCTATCACGTGTATCAGTCCAGGAGCAAGTACAGCCAACAGTGGTTTGTATCAAATAGTGGTTTTTATCTACAATAGGAATATAGGAATACTATACATACACATGCTACAAGCAGCATCGAAACAAACAGCAATTACAGCAGGGAAGAAACTCAATGAACCAACCAACACGCCAGCAGGGCCTCCTCTTATTACACAGGCTCTTAAAGGGATAACAGCCAAAGACCCTGCTGACTCATTCCCCTCATTGCATCAGCTGGTCAGCTCTTAAATTATCACCTTGACACTCATTCATACTGTTAAAGGAACCCAAATGGCTGCTGAATGTCAGCAACAAAACAGATGAAATTAATAATATAATTTTTAGCCCATTTGAGGTGTGACTGGGAAGTTTAAAATGGGAAACAAGCAGTTTGTTTCCCAGAGCCCCCAGAAGAAAAAAGGGTAAAAAAATAAATCAATTTTACCCCTTCCAGTAACATCAGCAAATACTGGAAAGCCTCCAACTTCTTTGTTGGGCAGCAAGTTGTTCAAACTGTCCCCCCTCCTTCCAGTAACCTCCAACTCAGGTAAGTAGCCCACTTCTGCTCTATACCAACATGTATATTAAAAAGTAACTTCTTAAATGAATAATGTAAGCATTTAAACACTGGCATGTCTAATTAACTCCTTTTTTCCTAGGTCTCTGGTGCTGCTCCTCCAAAGCCAGGAAGTAGTTTTGCTCATTTTGGTTTTGATGAGCAACTTATGCACCAGATCAGAAAATCAGAATACACTCGGCCCACTCCTATCCAGTGTCAGGTGAGTCCCATATAATGGTCTTGGCCCAAACCTTGCCAAATACCATTGTTTCATATTTTTTGAGAGAGCAGTGGGAGACTGTCAGTTCAAACTTGATTAACAAATGTAATGGACTTAGACATAGAGCCTGAAAACTGATCTGCATCTTTAAAATAAAAAAATAATGGCTTCTACAGTATATGTAAAAATTCCAACAAAATTGGAAATTACTTAGGACATAAAAAAGTTAGCTATTCTGTCTGATTTCTCTGGAGCACACAAACCTGCAGAACTTCTAAACCAGAAGAATCACTTAGTTAAAATACAGTACAACTTACAAATTGATACAGGGCTGCAAGTCCTATTTCCCTTTATTTGTTTATTAGATTTTTTATCTCGCCTTTATTACCTTCTAAGTAACTCAAGGCAGTGAACATACAGAATACTTCCTCCTCCAATTTTCCCCAAAGCTTCACCCCATAAGGAAGGATCCGACTGAGCGACCTGCCAAGCTGGCCGGTGGGGGGAGGTTGTGCAATGCGGCCCATGCTGAGTTGGTCGAACCGCTCCGGGAGACCCGCCAGTGATTGGCTCCACAACAGCGGCGGGAGAGCCCACTCCCAGGAATCGCTGGGCTCAGGAGGTCTCGTCGCTCTCCATTCAAAGGCCTGGGCATGCTCCGCTCTGCTCGTTCCCATCCGTGGTTCCTGCAGCGCCGCCCCGATCGCCAATTCTTGGGGCGGCACGGCTCCCGCAGCTTCACCCCATAAGGAAGGATCCAGCTGAGCATCCTGCCAAGGCGCCAGCTCTTTGGGCCGGGCACCCCGTCAGCGCTCAGCCTCGGCGGCCTCCGCTGCAGCCACCACAGCCTTGGAAGGGGAGTAGAGGGTCTCGAGGAGGACCTCCGAACCAGTCCTGGTGGCTCCCTCCGTAGTTGCCATCTTTTCCTCCATCTTCCCTGAGTCTTTACGCCACCCGGCGATCGGGTCGGCGTTTGGGGCTCAGGACCCCAGACAGCACCCTGCTAAGCGGGGAGCTGGGTTGAGGTTTTAAAGGAGATTCGGGTTAATGTCAGGGTTCCAAGTAACACCCCCAACCAAGGAAGACTCCGAGGCCAGCAGTTCCTCAAAGTTCCATTTTATTAGAGATGTCATATTGGCACATCTGGGAAAACCCGAATCTGAAAGCCCCCGTGTTTTCCCCACCTAAAGGAAAGTCAAAGTCCCTTCCCCTGCACCCACATGTCCATCACATGGTCCAATCACTCCACCATTCCAACTGGAGACGCCTCCCAGTCACGCCACTCCAGGTGCAGGCCGAATGTCGTTACTGGAGATGTTCCCCAGTCACGTCTCTCCTTGACTCCCAGAGAAAAGAATGTTGTTATGGCTATATATCTCCACCAACCCCATGCAACCCCCCTCCTGTTTTCCCACAGCACTAAGTGTGGCAGCCCTGAAGATCCAAAGAAAAAGATGGTCTCCAGGGCTGACACCGATAACAGTGTGGCTGATGTGGGTGAGATTTTTCCAACTTCTGTTGAGGAACTTTCCCCAGAAATATTCTTTTGTTGAAAGTGGGATTCAAGAGAGGAGGAGGTAGAGTTTTTTTCCCACTCCTCAAGAATAGCAGCGATTAAGACCTTGAGCTACTGACAAATCCGAAAAAGCGAGAAAAGAACACCTAGAGAGAGATAAATTTCAAAGCTATAGGAAGAGTGGACTGGTTGCTTTTAGCTACCCCAACTGATTTAAAAATATTAGAATATATTTTAAATGATACTTTGACTCTTGGAACTTTTAAAGAGAGGATTTTGGACATTCCAGAAACTTGGAAGCAAAAGTCGAGAAAGAGCAAGGGCGACACCTACTGGTGGGGAATGACATTATGAAAGTGAACGGAATTTGATGTTTCGTCTGTTACAGATAAGCTTGTGTTTGGTACAAAGTAACACCTGCAAATTGTTTATACTTGACATTTGGAAATAGACGGTGAAAACATTGAAACTCTCTGAACATTGAAATTCTCTGAACCTTTGTGGATTATAAATACACTTGGCAATGTGAAATTGGGAAACAGTGTGGAATTGTTTTGAGACCAAGTGGATGGCTTTTTGATCTGCCAGGCATTGTGGTTTACAAAATATTGGGGATTTGGTGGGCCCTTGTGGATTACAAATATTATTTGCTAAAAGAAGAAGAAACAACAGCTCTTTTCAAAGAAACTTTCCTGACTAACTCATAGACTGACCTTGTGGATTACAATAGTAAAGGATTGTGAAGCTGGCTGACGATTGGGGGGGGAAAGGGACTTCTTGGTTAATTGCTCTTGGTAATATTCTAAAAAGTGGGGAGAGGAGTTGGCTGGGGATTTTGGATTATTTTGGATTATTGTTGTTTATCTTTTTTAAATTCATCAATATAGCTTAAAATGACAAGTACTTCAAATTTAACTAAAATAGGGGGGAAAAACTTCATCTGCACCATCAGCAGCAGCATCCAGTCCATCAAGCCAAAGATCAATAGAAAGTCTGTTACAGCAAGAAAAAATGAATGAAATTCAAAAAGAAATGCAGATGATGTTTCAATCGATACAAGAGGCTATGGCAAAAAACCATAATGAGATGAAGAATGAGATGGGAGAGATGAAGGAAAAAATACAAAATATGGATGAAAAAATAGGGAACTTTCAGCAAATGATAGTTAAAAATGAACAAAGGATTAAGACAATAGAAGAGAAATCAGAACAAGCAGAGAAAAAAGTGGAATAGATGAACCAAAGATTGACACAGGAAAACAAGGAGTTAGAGGGAACCGTGATAATGTTGGAAATGGAGAAGGCTGATTGTTTCCTGAGATTCCAGAACATTGAAAAAGAAAAAGGGGAAGATCTTACTGATATGATGGCAGAGGTGTTGGCAGATGCCTTACAGATAAACAAGCAGGAGATGCAGGTTGAGATGGACAAAGTATTTAGAATACATACGAGCTATGCAAGAAGAAATAAACTCCCAAGAGAAGTACATGTGAGGTTTCTTAAAAAGACAATAAGTGCTGAAATACTTAAAAAAGCAAGAGATGAACCATTGAAATACAAAGGGAAAGAAATTGTGGTCCTAAAACAGGTACCTAGAAGAGTAAGAGACCTACGGAAACAATATCAATTCCTGACAGGACAGTTGATTAAATATAATGTAAACTTTAGATGGTTGACACCTGAGGGAATATTAGTCACTTGGAACGATAAAAGATATACCGTGTTTTCCCGAAAATATGACCTACTCCGAAAATAAGTCCTAGCCTGATTTTTTGGGGTGGACCTAATATACGCCCTACCCCAAAAATGAGCCCTAGTGAAGTGGGTGGGCATGGCCAGCACAGGAGGCAGCCCTTCCCTGGTCACTTCATGGCTGCTCGGCCCCTTAACCGCAACCCGCGGATCAGCTGATCCAGCGAGGGCCAGGAGTTCTGTCTCTCCGGGTGCCTGGAGATGTTTCCAGTGTACTCTTGCTAGCCCCAGCCCTGCTCACGGCACCAGGCAACCTTGCAGCCGAGGGCCCCTCTCTTCCTCAGCTCACCTTGTGGATCTGGAGTAGGTGGCGACCACGGTTTGCGCTCTGCCAGGCCTGGAGCTCGGGTGTTGCTTAGGCTGCTGCTACAATGAGTCAGAAAGCCATGCGGCCCGTCGGAATCGGCTCCCCCCCACCTCTACCCGGCGGCTGCTGCTTGAGAAAAGGATGAAAAGGCAGGCAATTCTCGAAGATTGTGGGAAGCGTGTGCTTACGGTAGAAGCAAAGTCCAGCCTGTCCCTTTCAAGCAATCAAATGTCTCTGTGTGTGTGAGACAATGAGAGAGACAGAGAGAAAAAGAGAAACGACCGAGGGGAGTAACAAGAATTGCAGGCAACGCTGTTTGAAAGGGTTTCCTCTCCGCCGTTTCTCTTTCTCTCTCTCTCTGTCTCTCTCTCTTTCTCACACACACACACACACACACACACTTGATGAGAAACGGCGGAGGGCAGGCAACCAGGTAAGGGGACTGACCCTCCCCCACCTCCAGCTCGGCACCTGCTCAGGGTGGCGCCCAAAGGCCCGGCCTCTGCATGGGCGACCCCTGCCTGGCCAATGCGAGAAATGGGCTCCCTCGCAGCACCTCCTCTCCCATGACATGAGTCCCAGGTCGAGCAACCTGTTGACCTGGGACTGGGGGGAGGGGGACCTTCTTGCCGTTTGCAAACATTTGGCTGCACGCAAGGAAAACAGAAGCAGCAGAGACCCTGGCTTGTTTCTCTCCCCCAAACTCCGCCAGAAGTTGGTCTGTGGCACGTCCGGCTCACCGAGTCTGGCCTGCTGATGTTGGGTGGCGGCTCACCCAATCCTGGCCGCCAACACTGCAGGCAAGAACTGGCCACGCTGATCCCGCTTCATGGCTGCGTAGACGGAGCCCGCACTGGCCGCTGCTCGGAGCTCTGCCGCTGGTCCCCCTCCCCCCAGTCCCAGGTCGACAGATTGCTTGACCTAGGACTCATGTCCCGGTGTGAAGCGGAAGGCTTGTTGTGGCGTTGCACGCGTGAACGGCAGCACCACCGCTTGCTTCATCACACCGGCGCAGCTGGCATCCTGCTGCGAGCGGCTGCGCCGGTACGTTGAACCTCGCAGAGACCCATTTTTGGTGGAGTGGTCGCCGCCTGCTCCCGATCCACAAGGTGAGCTGAGGAAGAGAGGGGCCCTTGGCTGCAAGGTTGCCTGGCGCCGTGGGCAGGGCCAAGGCTAGCAAGAGTGCTCTGGAAACATCTCCAGGCACCCGGAGAGACAGAACTCCCGGCCCTCACTGGCTCAGCTGATCCGTGGGCCGTGGTTAAGGGGCCGAGCAGCCATGAGGTGACTGCGCTCGCAGCCTCCTGCACATTAAAAAAAAAATAAGACCTCCCTGAAAAGAAGCCCAAGTGCTTATTTTCAAGCCTAAAAGAAAATAAGACCTGGTCTTATTTTCGGGGAAACATGGGTAGATTGGATTCCCTAGACAAAGCATATGAACTTTATGACCACCACTTCAGTACAAATGAGGAACAAGAAAGAAGAGAGGAAGTAGAAGGTAAAAGACAAGAGGTATTAATGGGAGGAGAAAATACACAACAAGAAGAAGGTGAAGTCGGGAAAAAAATGAGCAGAACGAGAACGAGCAAGAGCAAAGGAACAGAGAGAAATAAGATCAACTAGAATGACAAGACCCATTTATAAGTGAAATGATGGAAGAAGAACTAAAGTTATTGTTAATACCAGAAGGTATCCTGATTTCATGGCAGGAGAAAAAATTCAAAATAGATACATTGGATAAAGCTCAAGAGTTCCTAGAACACCACTTCGCACCAGAACAAAAACAAGAGAGTAGAGAAGAACACGAGAATAGGAGCCAGGAGGAATACCAAATGGAGGAGAATGAGGGGGAACAAGAAGAAAAGAGAAAACAGGAAAAAGAACGAATAGAGAGAGAAGGAGTAAGAGAAAAAATACAAAGAGAAACAAGAAATACAAGGAGATTAAGAACGACGAATAAATAAGTAAGGAAATGGAGGAGGAAATAAAAAAGGTATCAATAAACATAAACGGATTAAATTCACCAGCTAAAAGAACTCAGACACTCACAAAATTACAAAAATTGGACATGGATATTATAAATTTACAGGAAGTACACATTAAAAAACAGGACAGTAAGCTATTAGAATACCCAAGATTAGGCAAGCTATACATATCATTAGCACAACAACAAAAAAAGAGGAATTGCAGTATATATCAAAAAAAGATTGAAATCTATATATATATAAAAGCGAAAACCACTCACGCCGTAATCACGAAATCTCCAGAACCGTAAAGCCTACAAACTTGAAATTTGCCACGTATGTTCCTCTTGCCTTCTAGGTGCTCACTAAGAAAGGATTTTTTGAAATGACCATCAGAGCATTAGTATTTCCTATATTATTATTAACACGCTCTGATGCTAAGGAGTTCTACTCCCCCTCCCCACCTGAAAAGAAATCTGTTCCACGCTCTGATGCTAAGGAGTCCTACTCTCCCTCCCCACCTCAAAATAAATCTGTTCCAAATGCAAAACACAAGGAGAGGAGACGAGTTTCACTTTCAGTTTTACTTTCACAGCAGCAAGCAGCTTTACTACAGAACAGTTGAGCTAAGCCACGCCCAGCCTCCTTCCTGTCTCCTCCTTCCTCACACAGCAAATACTGTTTGAGTTTCCAAACACCCCTCAACTCTCTCACACACTGACAGGATGCTAGCCACATGAATACCGATGGATGCTGGTAGGCAGAGGCAGATTTCCCCCCTCCCCCTTATATTCCTCCTCAGTTCAGATGAATCTGTTCCTTCTACTGTAACACCAGTTAAAGAGAAAAGAGGCAAAAAACGCAGAAAAAGATTTACAGATGCGATTAGGAAAACACAAGTAAGGGAAGCTGTACAGAAGTATCGTCAAACTCAGCCCCAAGTCAGTACACAGGCTGTAAAAAAAAGTATACATCTAATAACCCCTACGTTTATCAGTCACAAATTACATCAATGCCTTGGACTAATAAGTATTTGTCTGGTTTTAAATATGAACCTCAGATTGATTACTCCAGGGACAAGGTTGTTGATCTCGGACCCCGGTTACCCTGTGCCTGGTGCCATGCTCTAAAGTGGCAGGATGAGAGTCCCGGAATGTGCTGCAGTGGCGGTAAAGTCCACCTCCCTCCCCGTCAGCCCTACCCTGAACCCTTACACAACCTTCTCACCCACCAGCATCCAATGGCAAAGCACTTGCTTTCTGCTGTCCAGAAGTACAACGGATGCTTCCAAATGACGACTTTTGGAGCCAGAGAGGTGAAGGAGGGAAATTTTATGCCAACATTCAAAGTGCAGGGGCAGGTCTACCACAGGATGGTAGGTCTGCCTGCAGGTCTGCCTCAGCAGCAGCCTTCATTTCTCCAGATATACTTTGTTGGTGATGATGACAATGAGAGGGACATCCGTTGTGGAATCTACCCAGGGATTAATCCACAACTGGTTAGCCAACTGCAGAAGTTGCTGCATGAACACAACAAGTATATTCTGGAACTTAAGGCTGCTGTTGATTCTGTTCCAAAGGGCCACAAGGACTTCCAAGTGGTGATTAACGGCGATAGGAAGCCTTCTGGAGAGCTCTACCACCACAGGATAGGGAGTATCATGGCAGGGCCTCAACAGCAGCCTTCATTTCTCCAGATATACTTTGTTGGTGATGATGACAATGAGAGGGACATCCGTTGTGGAATCTACCCAGGCGTTAATCCACAACTGGTTAGCCAACTGCAGAAGTTGCTGCGTGAACATAACAAGTATATTCTGGAACTTAAGGCTGCTGTTGATTCTGTTCCTAAGGGCCACAAGGACTTCCAAGTGGTGATTAACGCCAATAGGAACTACAGAAGTGGCTGTTCTCATTGTCGGCCAGGATTTTGAGAAGAAAGATATCGTTCTCCACAGCAGAGACAACAGGTTGTTATGAATCAGTGAGACGCACCGTGCCTATGACGCTCTCCAGTACCCTCTGATGTTCTGCCATGGAGAAGATGGCTATTACATCAATATACCTCAGTGCGACACAAACACCAAGGTTCCTCTCAAGAAGACCGTGTCTGCTGCTTCCTTTTACAGCTACAGGATAATGGAGCGTGATGGCGAAGAATGCTACCTACTGCTGTTCCGCAACCTTCTCAATCAATTTCTGGTTGATATGTATGTGAAAATTGAGAGTGAAAGACTCCATTGGATATGTAGAAACCAAAAAAACCCTGAGAATTGAGGAGTATGTGCACCTGAACGATGCCATGACAAGAACTGACAGCCACTTATCACAGCTTGGCAAGATGGTTGTGTTGCCGTCTTCTTTCACTGGAGGACCCCGCTACATGCATGAGCGAATTCAAGATGCGATGACGTATGTGCGCCATTTCGGACGACCGGATCTGTTCATTACATTTACCTGCAATCCGAAATGGCCAGAAATCGTACAGATCTTGAAACACGGACAAAAATATCACGATAGACATGACATAGTAGCAAGGGTTTTTCACGTGAAAGTAAAACATATCATGAAGCTCCTCACTAAAGGTTGCATCTTTGGAAATACCAGGTGTCACATGTACTCCGTGGAATGGCAGAAATGTGGACTCCCCCACATTCATATTCTTCTCTGGCTAGAAGAGAAGATAAGATCAGAGTCCATTGACAAAGTTATAAGTGCTGAGGTACCTGATCCCAACCTAGACCTAGCCCTCCATGACATTATCAAGACAACAATGATCCACAGCCCATGTGGACCGCTCAACAGAAACTCACCCTGCATGGTGGATGGCACCTGCAGCAAGAAGTACCCCCGGCCCTTTTTGAAGGAAACTCAAACCGGAGAGTACGGCTATCGTCAGTATTGCAGGCAGTCCCCGGCAGACGGTGGCTTCAGTGCCAACATCACTGGAATCGATCTTGACAATCGCTGGGTGGTGCCATACAACCACGTCCTGTCTCGCATCTTCTCAGCTAATATAAATGTGGAGTACTGCAATTCAGTTAAATCCATAAAATACATCTGCAAGTATATTAACAAAGGGTCTGACCAGGCAGCGTTCACCATTGAAGATGTGGACGAGGTACAAGGCAGGACGATACATCAGCAGCTCTGAGGCAGCCTGGCGCATTCTCTGCTTCCCTATTCACGAAAGGTTTCCTCCTGTTATGCACCTTGCCGTACATCTCGAAAACAGCCAGAGAGTTTATTTTACTGAGGACAATGTTGTTGAGAGGATGAATAACCCTCCAAAAACAATACTTCTGGCCTTTTTTGAGCTCTGCAAAGTCGATGCTTTCGCAAGGACCCTTTTATATTGCGAAGTTCCAACTTACTACATATGGAAAGGCAACCAGTTCTGCAGGAGGAAACAAGGGAAGCCTGTACCAGGTTATCCGGGGGTGAAGAAAGATCAGGTTTTGGGTAGAGTGCAGGGGTGAAATCCGACCGGTTCGGACCGGTTCGGGAAAACCACTAGGGATTATTGGCATCAGTTTGCCGAACCGGTAGTAATCACCCCTCATTGGCCCTGCCCACACCCGGCCAGTCGCTGCTCACCTCTTCCGGCTGCTCTATATTCCACAGAATTCAACGTTAAATGCAGCAGAGAGAATGCTAACTTTTCTCCCTCCATTCAGAACGGAGCTGCAGCAGCCTGTCCCTTTAAGGTAGTCCCCAGGAGGGAGGGGGCCGGGGGGGGGACCATAAAGGGAGCAGAAACTCCATTGTGAATGGAGGGAGAAAAGTTAGCATTCTCTCTGCCACAGAATAGTAGTTCCTAGGAGGGAGGGGGCCGGGGGGGGAGCAGTTGGAATGGAGCCATTTCCGTGAAAGGCAGGAAAATGGGGAAGGGGATTTTCCTGCCTGTCATCCATTCCTCAAGCTCAGCACAGACTGAGGGAAGGATGATAGGCAGGAAAATTCCCCTCCCCATTTTCCTGCCATTCGCAACAAGGAGTGGCTGGGAGGAGAGGGGCCCGGTGAGGAGCCCCTCGACTTGAGTGATGTTGAGTTGGCAACGCCCACCCAGTCACATGACCTCCCCCCAACAAGCCACAGCCACAGAGCCGGCAGGGAAAATTTTTGAATTTCACCACTGGTAGAGTGTACACCGTCCATCCCGGTAATGCTGAGTGCTACTACCTACGCCTCCTCTTGCACGAGATCCGTGGCCCAATGTCATTTACTGCCCTAAAAACTGTGGCAGGGGTACTTCAACCAACATTTCAAGCAGTGTGCAGTGCACTTGGCTTGCTGGAGGACGATGCTCACTGGGACCGCACTCTGGAAGAAGCCTCTCTGACTTTCCTAACAAACTCCGTGAGCTGTTTGCCATCATGTTGGTTTTCTGCCAAGTTGGAGACCCCCTAAAATTGTGGGAGAAATACAAAGACAGTCTTGTGGAAGACGTTAGAAGGCTAATGGAGAGAGAGTGTGGAGATGCCCAACTGGTCCTCCCAATTGTTTACA
>QLTV01003664.1:102903-123555 GCA_003457575.1 Thermophis baileyi
GGGCGGGAGCGAAGGGGGCGGGAAAGGGTGGTGAAGGGATGTGGCTGGCGTGGGGGGGGGTGGGGGTGAGGGTTTGGCATGGCTGAAGGGCCCTCAGGTAAGGGGGCGGGGCTGGTGGGGCAGCTCTGCACCCTCTGCCTTGCTTCGTCGTCCACCACCACCCCGCCTCACTTCATTCTTCGCCAGTTCTTCTCCGTAACCTAGCAGGAGGCTGAGCAACACAGTGATGCGATGGCCACAAAGCGAGGTGGTGGGAGGTGGAGTACGAAGCAAGGCGGTGGGGGGTGCGGAGTTGCCCCTCCACGCCCCTCACTGGCTTACCTGAGCGCCCCGCCAGCCAGGCACTGAAGCGCCGCAACTGCTGCCGCAGCGAGACAGAGAGAGAGGGGGGGGGAGGGGGGCTCTCCAAACTCTGTTTGTGTGTGTGTATGAAAGAGCGACTGAGCATGCGATCCCTGCTTCAGTCGGGGCATTCAAGCTGCTAGCAGCGGGGAGGGGGCAGGAGCCACCTGAGCAGCCGTTTTTCTCCTTGTCCTCCCCACTCAAGCAGCGGCGGGCTCTGTGGGACAGCAGGGCCTCTCATTTCTCCCCCGGCGCGGCGAACTCCAGCTTCAGTCGGGGCATTCAAGCTGCTGGCGGCGGCAGCCACCTAAGCAGCCATGATTGCCCCCTCCCCAACCAGCCAGCCAGCCCCGCCTGACCTGCTCCTTGCCTGGAGCAGGCTCCGCAGGACAGGGTCTCATTCCTGCCCCAGCACACCGAACTCCGTCGGGCTGGACGCGGGTGTGAAGGGCCTGGCCCCGCAGTGCTTCCTTGCTCAGTTGAAGGCTTCATTTGCATGCAAAAGTCCTCCGTGGGACAAGGGGTCTCATTTAGTAATGTGGAAAGTAGTTTTGGGGGGGGAGGAGCAGGAGACCGGCAAACACTTTTCGCGCCGAGAATGAAAGTTTCTGTGTGCCTGACTCTGCAAAAGAGGATGGGTGCCTGAATCTGTGCGATATTATGGCACCCAGGAGCGTCCATTCTCGGCATGAAAAGCATTCCAAGCCAAATCTCCTCTCCCTTAGAGGCAAAGAAACAGAGAAACAAAGAGAGGAGACAGATGTTTGCAAGGTAAGTGAGTCCTTGTGGCAGGAAGGGAGGGAGAAGCATGAGGTATCTTAGTGGGTTGGGGACGCCTTGAGGGCCTGTTCTATCACTAGGCCACCCCACCCTGAGATACGTCATGTGCACATTGGTATTATTGAATTGTGAGCTCTTAGGAAAGTATCTCCTCCTTGTGTGTTGCAAACAGCTATTTCCAGTGGGGAAAACAGGACAAAGCAAGTGGGGAAAAATATTTTCCTTTGCTATATTTCCAGTCTGAATTAGACCATGGCAGGGTCCCTACAGGAGAACCCTTTTAAGGATTATGTATTAATAGAAAAGCAACTAACTCAGCTCTGATCCTAAACTGTTGCAAATAAAAAACAGAGGAGCACTGATCAACTATCAACTATCACAGCCATCATTTTGACAGATTTGCTGTACTGTGTCCCCCACATGCCCCCACGAAATGCAAGCATGGGATAAACGGAGCCTGGTTTGTTCTCAGTCTTATAAGTGGCCACAAACTACTAGCAAAAGTGGCATTTGATCACAAGGCGAGGAATGTTTCCCCTTTTGCATTTGAGCATCCAAGAAGGGACAGGAAAGACAAAGAAAAAGAAGGAAAGGGGAAGAGAGCAAGGAAGGAAAAAGAAGGAAAGAGGGGAAGGAAGAAGAAAGGAAGGAGAATGAAGAGGGACGGAAAGGAAAGGAAGGGAAGGAAAGGAAGGAAGGAAGGAAGGAAGGAAGGAAGGAAGGAAGGAAGGAAGGAAAAAGAAGGAAAGGTAGGAAGGAAGGAAGGAAGGAAGGAGATTATAAGAGGGAGGGAGGGTCTGAAGGAAGTCCTGCCTCAGTACTTGGCCACCAGCAGCCCTGCTGCCTTTTGCCATCCCCTTGTCCCCTCCTCCTGACCTCTCCTGGTAGTCTCCCATCCTATCACTGAGGATGCTTTGGTTACAAAGCCAGGCCTCCCTCTGACCCACACACTTTGCCCTCCCGCGCACACCATGAGCAACCTGGCCAAGGAGAGCGAGGACAGCAGCAGTGGGAGCTGGCCACGCCCACCATGGCCACACCCACCCCGGTCCCCTGAAGTCAACCACAATCCTGATGTGGCCCTCAATGAAATTGAGTTTGACACCCCTGTTCTATTCTATCTAGCTTCATATAATTTTTGGCTCTAAGGAGCGAACATTAGCAAACAAAATAGATGGTAGTGACACTCCACATCAGGAGTCCCCAACCCCCAGTCCGTGGACTGGCATCGGTTCGCAGCATGCCAGAAACCAGGCCACGCAAACAAAGCCCAATCTGTGGGATGCAGGCAGCACACAAAACCATGCCCCCTCCGGTCCGTAGAAAAACCTTTCTCCACAGAACCTGGCCCCGATGCCCTAAAGGTTGGGGGCCGCTGCTGTATATGGTTTAGCCTTTAGCCTAGTTGTTAGTCTTCCATGTTTGCCACATTTCCTCTTTCGGTCACACCGCCGCCTCTTCTGAAGACAGTCAGTGCTGGTGGGAGACTTCCCTACTGCAATGGCTGCCACCCCCCCCCCCACTGCCTCCACTGCCCAAAATGCCGAGCACAACACCTCCACCTCCAGCTATTCCTTCTCTTCCTCCAGGCACCTCCAGAGATTGCAGCCGATAGCTTACCCTCTGTACAAATCACTGGAGCAGTCCTAAGCAACACAGACTCTCCAGAACAGTTTTATCAATAGTTCCTCTCCCGCTAAATATCTCCATATCCAATATGGACTGATGGTCATATAACAGTTTAATATTACAATTCCGCTTTCTTGTTCCAATTCTTAAAAAAATCACTCCATCCGGATGGCTCATTTTCAAAACCCCACTGTATTGTATGCTATCTATACAGAACAGCTTTGCCCTGCATAAAAGTCTTTGTTAACTTATTGCCCTCCAGAGATGTTGGGGTGATAGCTTCCAGCATTCCTAGGGAGCATGGCTGTTTGGGAAGTTGTGGCCCTAATAAATCTGGTTGATATTATTTGGGGAAGGGTGTCCAACTTCAGTTGATTCCATCTATCATTTCCTTATTGCTTTTCATTCTTTGACTAAACTGCCCTTTCCTATACGTATATGTTATTTTTAATTTGCTAGCACTATTTGTGGAAGAGAATTGCATCTGATGATTGAGGGAATCACCCTCTTGTGTATTTGAACACTTTGAAATTGTTGGGATATAGAGTAAAGCCTCTTTTTCAGAATTGTAGAGATGGACAGACTGATACCGAAGTTGTTTTTTTTAGGTATCCTGGCCTCAGACTCTTTCTCTTACCAGAACTTTGAACTTCATCTGGAAAAAATATTAGTGATCTGTCCCCCTGTCCTGTATTTATGTGTACAGTACTTGCTCATTTGGATATCTGTCTTGATCTCATGTTCTGTATTTTCCAACTGTGAAATGTGTTGGCATTGCATTTTTCTACTTTTTATATTGATTTTTATATTGGTTTTGCCTTGTATGCAAACGTTTTGAATAATTTGGCAGTGGACATGGAAGTACAGAAACATTTGCTTGATTTATAAACTGTTGTTGAATCTTTCCCAAGATTAAAGTTTTATTTATTTATATCCAACCTTTATTATTTTTATAAATAACTCAAGGCAGCAAACATACCTAACTCTCCTTCCTCTTCATATTTTCCCTACAACAACAACCCTGTGAGGTGAGTTTGGCTGAGAAAGAGTGACTGGCCCAAAGTCACCCAACCAGCTTTCATGCCTAAGGTATGACTTGAACTCAGAGTCTCCTGGTTTCTACCCTGGTGCCTTAACCATTGAGGTAATCTATCACTTCATACTTGCTTAGTTCTTTTTTTTATATAAGTTTTTTATTTTCTTTTAATACAAACATTTCATCTTTCACTAAACAGTGTGTCGTCTGGATACAAATATTTTGTGCAATAACAAAGTTTACAACCATGTTCATTATTTATATCTATTCTTAAATTAATACTAATACATAACATACCTACTATTATAACATTTCTCTTATTTGACTTTGTAATACATTTTCCATATTTCACTCCTCTGCCTTATATTTCTAGTTTTCGTATTTATTCTCTAACCATTGATAAAATAACTCCCATATACTGTAATAGTCAGATTCTTCCTTTTCTTTAATTGCAAGTGTTAATCTATTCATTTCTGCACATTCTAATATTTTCTTAATCACATTCTCATCCGTAGGAATCTCTTCACTTTTCCAATTTTGTGCAAATACAATTCTAGCTGCAGTTATTACATGAATAATCAAATATACATTTTCTTTACTGTAAGTTCCTGGTAAAATCCCCAACAAGAATAATTCAGGTTTGAGATCAATGTGTTGTTGTGTCATCCTCTCCAACCACATACACATTTTTGCCCAATATTTTTTTGCTTCTATGCATGTCCACCACATATGATAACACGATCCCGGTATCTGATGACATTTCCAACATCTAGCTAATATATCTTTAAACATTTTTGCCAATCTTTCCGGTGACAGATGCCATCTATGAAACATCTTATACAAATTTTCCTTGTATGCAGTTGCCATTGTTAGTTTATAATTTCTATCCCATAATTGCTGCCATTTATCTAGCTCTATCGTATAACCAAATTTTTTCGCCCATTCTATCATTGTTTCCTTTACTTGCTGTTCTTCTAATTTAATACAGTTAGGGTTAGGGTTAGGGTTGCAGTTGTGTATACCAAACCATATAAATCCCCTGTTTTTTCAATTCTTGTTTCGTTTTAAGTTCCCCCTTTTCAGACAAAATATCTTTATATCTAACAATATTTGCCATATTAATAATATTTGGATGTATAAGTGCTTCCATCGTCGAAAGCCAAACTGGTATCTTCAAATAATGTTGTTCTCTAATTTTCTCCCATACTAGTAATAAAGCATTTCTTATATAATGTCTTTGAAAGTAACCATGTATCTTACTTTTCCCATACCATAAGAAGGCATGCCAACCCAATTGCAAGTCATGTCCCTCCAATATCAATAACCTTGTATTTCTCAATACAATCCATTCTTTCATCCATGTTAATGCTGCTGCCTGATAATATAGTTCCCAGTTTGGTAATCCAAACCCTGCTCTTGTATCTTGTATCTTGTAGCATTTTTAAATTAATTCTCGCTTTTTTCTCCTGCCAAATGTATTTCACTATTATTTTATTAAGATCTTCAAAATATTTTTTCTCCAATTTTATCGGGATTGTTTGAAACAGAAACAATAACCTCGGTAGTATATTCATCTTAATTGTAGCTATTCTTCCTATTAGCGATAATTGCAAATTTTTCCATTTCTCCAGATCTATCTTAATTTGTTTTATCAGCTTATAGTAATTATCTTCCTTAATCGTTACACATCTTGCTGTTAATTGAATCCCTAAATATTTAACTTTCTTTGTAATCTGAATATCTAATCTCTTCATTAACTCTTTTTTCTGTTTCTCTGTAATATTTTTCACTAAAATCTTAGTTTTTTCCTTATTTATTTTCAATCCTGCCACCTCACCATATTCTTCTATTCTTTTTAACAATTTTGGCCCTGTTTCTTGCGGATCTTCTAAAATAAACACCAAGTCATCTGCAAACGCCTGCAGTTTATATTCTTCCTTTTTTATTTCCATACCTTTTATCTCCTTATCCTGTCTTATATTTCTATTTAATACTTCCAACGTCAATACAAATAGTAATGGGGACAGAGGACATCCCTGCCTTGTGCCCTTCATAATGTTAACCTTTTCAGTCATATCTATATTTACCATCACCTTTGCTGATTGTTTATAATATATTGTCTTAATCATATTAATAAATCTCTCCCCAAAGTCCATAACTTTTAATTGTGTCAGCATAAACTGCCAGTTCACATTATCAAACGCCTTCTGTGCATCAAGGAAGATCAACGCCATTTGTTTCTCTGGATGTGCTTCATAATATTCCAATGTGTTCAGAATTATTCTCATATTGTCTTTCATTTGTCTCTTAGGTAGAAATCCATTTTGATCTGTATGTATAAATTTATTTAAAAATCTCTTTAATCTTTCTGCCATTATTGAAGTAAATATCTTATAATCCGCATTCAACAGGGATATCGGCCTATAGTTTTTTATCTGCTGCAAGTCCGAGTCTTCTTTCGGTACGAGAGTAATATATGTCTCTGTCCAAGAGTTCGGTACTTTCGCCTCTAACAGTAATTCATTGAATACTTCCAACATTTAATTGCTTATAACATTTTGTAGTGTTTTATATAGCTCTGCTGGTAGTCCATCCGGGCCTGGTGTTTTGCCATCCTTTTGTCTTTTAATTGCTTCTGTCAATTCCATCATTGTTATTCTTTCCTCTAGTGCCATTTTACATGTTTCTGGTACTGTGGGTAATTTGGCTTTTTCTAAGTATTGTTTTATTTTTTCTTCTGAAATTATCTCTTGTTCATATAGTTTTTCATAGTAATCATGAATCATTTTCTTTTTTTCATCGTTTCGATAATATAAAGTCCCTTCATCATCTATTAATTGGTGAATCAGTTTCTTTTCTTTCTCCTTTTTCAATCTATATGCCAACCATCTTCCTGGTTTATTTGTATTTTCAAAAAAGTTTTGTTTGGAACTTTTAATTTTTTTGCTAAGTCTTTTTCTATTAAGTTCAGCTTATGTTTTTTCAAATCCATTTGATTTTTTATATTCTTTTTTTGTGGATCTTTTTGTAATTCCATCTCTAACTTCTTATACTCCTCTTCTAATTTCTTTTGAGCTTGTCTCTTTTTTTTGTTTCTCTTTCCCACGTATGTTATAGTCAGTCCTCTAATGTATGCCTTTGCTGTGTCCCATAAATTTTGTAGTGAAGTTTCTTCTTTTCTATTCTCTTTAAAGAAAAAAGCCAGTTCTCTTTCCATAAATTGTATAAATTCCTTTTCTTTTAAAATTGCTTGATTCATTGTCCATCTTAACTTCTTTTTTTGTCCCCTCCATATGACTTTTATCGGATTATGATCCGCCCATGTACTTGTTTCAATATTTATTTCTTGTATATTGGATATTAACTCGGCTGATATCCACATCATATATATTCTGGACCAAGACATATGTCTATTTGAATAAAATGTATATTGGTTTTTCTCCGGGTATATTCCTCGCCAAGCATCTTGAATACCTAGTTCTTCCACCATTTTAAAGAAGGTTTCTTTTAAAATTGCTTGATTCATTGTCCATCTTAACTTCTTTTTTTGTCCCCTCCATATGACTTTTATCGGATTATGATCCGCCCATGTACTTGTTTCAATATTTATTTCTTGTATATTGGATATTAACTCGGCTGATATCCACATCATATATATTCTGGACCAAGACATATGTCTATTTGAATAAAATGTATATTGGTTTTTCTCCGGGTATATTCCTCGCCAAGCATCTTGAATACCTAGTTCTTCCACCATTTTAAAGAAGGTTTTTGGAAGTGTTTTCCTAGCTTTTTTGTTTATTTTTCTAGTTTTATAGTCCAAATCTGCATCCACAATTGCATTAAAATCACCTACAATGCATATGCTTTCATACTCCAATTCTATTATTTTCCTGTGTAATTTACCATAGAAATCCTCTTGGTTGTCATTTGGTGCGTATATCGCCACTAGAAGCATTTGCTTATAATTCATCGTTATCTCCACCATTAAAATCCTCCCTTCCTCATCCATAAAAATTTGTCTCTTTAATATAAAGTGCTACGCCCCTCTTGCTTTGTTGTGGAAGCGAGGTATATAGTTTCCCAATTTTCGGATATTCCAATATTTTTTTATGTTGCTTTCTAATGTGAACTTCTTGTAAACAAATTATGTCCAATTTTAGTTTCTCTAATTTATTAAAAGTTATTTTCCTTTTTATTGCTGAATTCAATCCATTTATATTAATTGACATTAATTTTATTTCTTCTTGCATGATTTTACTTATAGATGGGTTTTGTTGTTCTAGTCGTTCTTATCTCTCTTGGTTCTTTTGCCCTTGCTCCTTCTCTTATTGCTATTTCCTCCCGGTCCCTTACTTCATCTTTTTGTTGAGTATCTCTTTCTTCAATGAGCTCTTCCTGGCGTCTAACCTCTCTCTCCTCTCTCAATCTCTCTTCCTCTTGCGATCCCAGATACTGATCATAGAATTGTTCTGCCTTCTCTATTGAATCTAATCTATGTCTTTGCTCCTGCCAGGTCACCAATATTCCCTCGGGTATCAATCATCTAAAATTCACTCCTTTTTAAATTAAACACTTTGTCAAAAACTGGTATTCTCTTCTTAATTCTCTATCTCTTCTCGGAATTTGTTTTAATACTACTATTTCTTTCCCTTTATACTTCAACAGATTATCTCTTGCTCTCTGCAGAATCTCTGTTTTTATTGCTTTCTTGGTGAATCTAACATGAACCTCTCTAGGTAGTCTGTTTCTCATCGCATATCTAGTATGCACTCTAAATATTTCATCAATCTCATTCAAAATTCTTTCCTTGGACTCCTCCATCCCTTCCGCCAACAAATCTGCCATTATCTCCACTAAGTTTTCTCCCTTTTCTTCTTCCATACTCTGGAATCTCAAATAATAATCTGCCCTATCCATTTCTAAGGAAATTATTTTTTCTTTGTTTTTATCTGCCACTGTAAGTCTATAATCAAGCTCTCCCACTCTTTTCTCTGTTGATTCGGCTTTTTCTTCTACTTTTTGTATTCGTTGTTCATTTTTCTCCATTATTTGTTGAAAATTTTCTAATTTCCCTTCTACTTTCTCTATTCTCTCGTCTACTTTGCCTATTCTTTCCTTCAAGTCCTCATGAAGAGCTTGTATCATAGTTTTTAATTCTATTTGCATTGCATTGGACTTCTCTTGCTGTAACATAACATCCAATGTTCTCTGACCAGCAGGGCTAGAAATTGCAGATGATGATGCAGAGGACGGTGTTGATGTTGTTTTCTTCATCTTGTAGTGTCTTAGTATTTATAATCCACCAAGTGTAAGTAATATAATTCAAATTCAGTTATAATCCAGGGGTAAGACAAAAAAAAAGAAGAGAAGATAAAAAAAAGAAAAATAATAATAATTTATAATCCAAATCCGAGTCTTGTCAATTTATATATCCTTCTTAAAATTTTTCTTTTCTTCAGGTTCTTCAAACCCTAATCCAAATTGTCTCAGGGAAAGGAGCTTATAAAATAGTAATTTGTAATCCAAGTCAGCCCACCAAGCTCCAAAAATACAATTATCAAATGTTTATATCCGAAAAGAGAGTTCACAGAACAGCAGCAAAAGTAAAGAACAAAAAACCAAAGAAAAACCTTATTCAAAGAGCCAGGGAAGTTTGCCTTGTTCAGCTTCTGTTTACTTTGCCTTGTATTTTTCCATTTAAGTTCCAAGAGCTACACTATTCAAAAAAGAAAAATTTCCAGTGTTCCGCTCTCTATCTTAATTCTTCAGTCAAAACAACTTCTCAAGGTTACTTCCCTTTCCTCTCTCTTATGTCCTCCAATTTTCACTTTTGCCTGCAGATGGCACTATTGCTCTGCTCCCCTCTTTCTTCTTCTTTTAACTGTATATCTCCAAGCACGTTATAAAATGTGATATTTATAGGAAAAACAAAGTTTATATAGTCACTTTTATAATAACCAAAAGTTCCAAATTTAAAAGTTAGGATACCCAGTCCAGTTTTCTAACTTTACTCTTCTAGCAAATCCTTATAAGCCAATTTCTTTTTTTATAATAGCACCAAAAGCCTTCCTCGCCGCTTCTCTTCCGGAGGTGGAAAAGAAAAACTAATTCCACCTCCTCTTTTTGTGTCACACTTTTTTCCTGTTATTCCCAAGGAGGTTTTTCTTTAAAAAGTTTTAAAAAATCCAAAAGTCCTATATTAACAGTATCTCACCCAGATCGATCACACCTTATTTCCGTCTTCATGCTCTTCCGGTGGCTGCCCCAGCTTCGTAGCGGCTCGCAATGGCCGCCTTCCCAGCTATCAGTTTAGGGAGCTTTCTCTGGATCAATCAGGGAGTTTGCGGACTCCCTGAGATCGTCAGAGTGTGCTCCCCTCGTTTATCGCCCCTACGAGGCAATTTAGGTCCAATTAGGACCACCCGATAGCTGGGATTTCGCCGATCCCACGGGAGCGCCCAAGGGACGTGTCGTCTCGCCGCGACACTAGCCATACTTGCTTAGTTCTGTGTGCTCCCTTCTGGAAGTGGCAAAGGATATCTTCATAGGAGAGGCTAAAGTAATACAGCTGTTGATGGGTTTTCTAATTGGGGAACTCTAACAATACATAACAAAGCCTGTTACTTGCCTTTAGCCTCTAGTTCTTGGTCAAACATGAATCACAAGTAATTCTTGTTCAGGGAGAAGATTTTTGGATGCTGCTTGAAAATAATTTTGTAGGGTGAAGAATATACTTAAATTGCATACATTATTTGCAAGTAATATAATTTTCTGGTAGAAACAGAACAAAAAGGAAGAAGTGTTCTCTCAAAAGCACCTTTTTAATTCAGAAAAGAAGAAATTAGTGCTACTCCTAAAGAGTATATTGTGTTCAAAACACATATGTGAAAATAAATGACTTCCTTCCTTCCTTCCTTCCTTCCTTCCTTCCTTCCTTCCTTCCTTCCTTCCTTCCTTCCTTCCTCCCTTCCTCCTTCCCTTCCTTCTCCCTCCCTTCCTCCCTCCCTCCCTTCCTTTCTCCCACCTCTCCCCCTCCCTCTCCCTCCCCCTCCCCCCCCCCGCCATCCCGACCCTCCTTCCTTCCTTCCTTCCTGTCGGAATCTTTCATTATCTAAACCACACCCATTTTCATCCTTAAAATCATTCAATGCCATTTCTCCCATGAAAACAGTCCCCAAACTATTCAAAATTTGGTGCAAAAGGTCCAAATTTGGGCTGTGTGATTTTTGGGCTAATACAACAAGGAGGTTAATGGTGGAATTGGAGCAGTTTCCCATGGGTCTCTTCCTTCCAGCTTAGTGCTGGCTGGATTGAGGGGTTTGCGTTCTGGGCATGGTGATGATGGCAAGCTGGCAAGCCAGAGATAAAAGATAACAGTTCCTTCCCTCCAATCTATCAAGGAGTTGTGAATCTTCAGCCACTCTGATCCCAATACAATCGGAAAGTGGCAGTGGTTTGTGATGTAAAGGGTTAACAGCTTGGGTGTGTTGGGCTGTAGTTATTCGTAGGTGGGGTTGTGGCATGTGTAACGGACCCACTTTCAAAGGCTGGCCATCTATTGTCTTTACTTGCATCAGAGTGACTGTAGGGATGTGTAATGCCTTATTTTATTTTTTATTTATTTTTATTTTATTTTATTTTATTATATTTTTATTTTTTTATTTTTATTTATTTTATTATATTATTTTATTATTTTTTATGCCATGGCTGGGGTGTCTTTCTCTTCTCCTGAGGGCTCTGGAAGGGCAGTTTGTGACCATGTGGCCGGATTCTCCACAGTAAAAACAGTGCCAAATCTCTGTGCCTCTGCTTTTCTTCTGCGATTGGTGACTATCTACTCACCCCTATTTGCATGGACTTTTCTCCTCCCTGCTCAGCCCCTGTTGGCATCAGGGGAGTGAAGGTGGAATAGTGAGGCTGAGCTGCTGGCTGACTGCAATGACTGGACTGGAGTCTAATCTCCTCCAAACATGAGTCAATAATAATGCAAATCTGGTAGGTTTGGGCTAGAGTCTGTGGAACTTCTTGCCTAATGAGCTCATCAGCAATTTGGAGTACATGAATCCACGGTGTTGCTGTAACTTCTCTTATTGGATCCCCAAAGTGGCTCCTGAAGTTTGCCATGTAGTTCTGATAGTTATCCATAATAGGGTCATTGTGTTCGATGATGGGGAGGGCCCATTGCGATGCTGAGGCTGTCAGGAGACTTAGTACAACAGAGACTTGTGACCGGTCGTTTAGAAATTCCGCTGCTCAGGTTCTCATAAACAACTCGCATGGTGCTATGAAGGTTCTCATTCGTTCTGACTCCTCCAAATCTTTCTGGCAAGCTGCCATGAGTTCTCTGTAAAACAGGCAGCGGTGCAGGTGCTGGAGCTATTGGCAGTGGAGGTTGAGGTTGAGCCAAATTCTGCATCTGTGGGACCAACTGGAGCATCATAGTTGACATATTGTGCATTTCGGTTGCCAAATCATCCTGGAGGCATAGAACAGTGTCCAGTGTGGCTTGGTCAGCCACTTCTCCAGCCTGTGGATCAGAAGCCATTCTGGTGGTTTTGTTCCAATCCGTTGAAAAGTTTTGAGTGAGTTGAGTAGATTAATGTCAGGGGCGAAAGATCAGGACCACACATGAAGTTCCAATTAAACTGATTTATTACTAGTCGTGCCTATGTACAGAAATCTACTCAACTAAGGGTTATAGCACTATCTTGGCATTAGATAAGGGTCAACAGCATTCAAGAGGGGTTGGACTTAGTCCATTTGTGACTATGTAGAGACTCTAGGCCAGGGGTCGGCAACCTTAAACACTCAAAGAGCCATTTGGACCCATTTCCCACAGAAAAGAAAACACCGGGAGCCACAAAACCCTTTTGACATCTAAAATGAAGATAACACTGCATATATCGTTTTTTACCTTTATGCTATGCATAAAAAAACTATAGTGTGTTGCATTTGTGAAATCAATGAACTGCTAGAGAGAAAACAAATTTTTATTTCTGCATGCAACAAAAACATTTTGAACTCTGAAAAAAAAAGATGGGGCGAAAAGCTCTATAAATCACGTGCTGGCAGGTGTCGCACATTGGCGGTTTTGATGCATATTTTGAGCAACGGAGCCGCAGGAGAGGGATGAAAGAGCCACATGCGGCTCCAGAGCCACGGGTTGCAGACCCCTGCTCTAGGCTGATTCCTCTTTTGACTCCGCCCCAGGTTCTGTCACTCCTCTTACAGTGTGTCAGAAACATGTGTTTAAATACATTATAGTCATTAAACAAGTCAGAACTATTCAGATTTACTCTACACAGATAATTATCTAAGTGGTGGAAGATGAAAATTCCTAACATTCGAGTAGACAGTACAACTTTAGACTGTTGGTGAAGAAATCATAGTTCTGAATGATAGTGCATTCACTTTTTGTAAATAGAAAGTTAGCATATCAGAGAGAGGGAGGTTCCTACCTGTACCAGGCAGTTTCTAATGCAGTTAAATATTCTTAAATATAATGCCCCCATTGCAATATGAAATGATTAGGTCCATTCTGTCATCTCATTTTGCTACATGTGTAGATTATGCTGTATAGTATTTCAGGTTGCAGTTTTTCTCTACATTTATCTCTTTGGTAATTTATCTACAAGTAGTCCTTGAGGTACAACCAGCCATTTATCAGCCGTTCAAAGTTGAAATGCACCCCAAAAGTGTACTTACGACAGGGATTCAAAATTGCAACCATCAAGAGAACTGTGCAGTCATGTGACCTGGATTCAGTCACTCCTGAGGCAGCGGCCATTTTTAGTCCTGTTACCACCTTTTGGGACTGCGGTTATGATGGGCGATTTCCAAGGCCCATGTGGTCACACGCTTTCCCCCCTGGTCACATGACCAACCAAGACTTGGGGACTTTGCAGCCAGCATGCTTTTATTTTTCTCCTCATTGCTGCTGTGTGGAGGACTGGAGGAGTGAATCTCTTGTTGCTGCCCTTGTTGCTTCGTTTTTGTCTTTCAGTTTATCAGAGAGATTTTTCTGCAACCATGCTGATTTCTTCTTGGATTTCTTGTTTTTCTTTTTCAGTGGTATTGTGCTGGACTGGGCTTTTATGATCATATTTTTCAGAGTTTCCCACACTTCTTGAGTTGTTTTCCCCTTTAGGATTTCCATCCATGAATTTTTTCTTAGGCTCTCTGAGTTTGTTAAAATCAGCTCTTTTGAAGTTTAAGACACTGGCTGGATTATGTTCTATTACTTGTGTTTGCATTATATTGAATTCCAATATGATGTCACTCTCGCCCAAAGTTCAACTCCCTCTATCACACTTCTTCTCTGTTAGTAAGAATTAGGTCCAGTATAGCTTTTCCTCTAGTTCCCCCCTCTACCTTTTGGATGACAAAGTTGTCAGCTAGGTTGGTTAGGAATCTGTTCGATCTCCCACTTGCTGCAGAGTTTGTCTCCCAGTTGATATCAGGGTAGTTAAAGTCTCCCATTACTACTGTGGTATATTTCCTACATACATTTGTTAATTGTTTAGCAAAAAGTTCATCTATTTCTTCTGCTTGGTTGGGTGGCCTATATTATACGCCTATAGCAATGTCTTTCTTTTTTCCTTTTATATTGACCCATATGGATTCTAGGAGGTTTTCATCCTTGGTTTTGTGTATTACTGTAGAGATGTAGTGATCTTTTATATATAATGCAACTCCGCCTCCTCTTTTGTTAGGTCTGTGCACTGAGTTGTTATATGCCACTTCTGCCAAAGGCAGGAGCTCGGCCGAATTAGTCTGCTGATAATTTATATAACAGTGCAGGTATTGCTCTACTAATCAGTTGGTACGTTCAGACGCCCCATTGGTACTTGGATGGTAGGTGGAGCTAAGTACCTGGGAGGAACCTATCAATTTTAAAAATTCCCACCAAAATTTTGCGGTGAATTGCACCCCCTGTCTGAGATACCTGTCTGTCTGTCTGTCATGCCCCCATGTAGTCTGTAGATGTGTTGCACAAAGATCTTGGCTAGGGCCCGGGCAGAAGGAGTCTTTGGACACGCCACAAAGTGTGCTTGCGTCGAAAACAGGTCGACGACAGTCCAAATTACTGCGTTCCCAGCACTCTCAGGGAACTCCACAATAAAGTCCATGGATATCCTACCGACTGTAGCAAGCCTGGAGGCTTCCCAGGTAGGCATTTCATGGAGGCACACACAGGACAGCTGGCCACATAGGCTTCTGTGTCCTTTTTCATCTTTGATCACCAGAACTGTCTCTTCACCAGGTGAAGGGTCTTCACAAACCCAAAATACCCTGCGGATTTTGCATCGTGGCTCCTCTGCAGGACCAAAGTTCTGTGGCTGGCTGGGTTGTACACTTCCCTTCAATGCCAAGCCCTCCTTCATTAACAGGTCATCTTTATGTCTCTGGAACCATTCATCCACCCCCAAGGCATCTTTTAGCGCTTGCATCCCACCGATTCCCCATTGGGGGGCTCCCACCACCCTGGGTGGGGTTGGCACCGTCGGCTGCAGGAGCAGAGGATACAGGGTAGGCAACGGTTTCATGGCCCTCGTCCCGACTCTTGTGACCGCCGCTCTCAGTGAGGTGGTTCCCCGGACCTCCAGCCCGCTGAACTTCTCCCTCAGCTGCTCCATCGATGGACTGCGAGCTGCAGCTGGAAACTTCCACTCAGCCGGGTCATCCCACTCGGCTGCTCGCCTAGCCTTCCACTTGCTCCCCTGCATCACCCTGACTCCAAGGAGGATCGGTTGATTCTCTGCTTCTGCCTCCTTCCCCACGTGGCTCACCCATCGACCCTTTGGGCCTGAATGGGGTCCTTCCATAGCTTTCTCTCCCTTGAGCACAGGCTGTTGCTCAGGCTTCTCAGCCCTCTGTTTGGGGCGTGCGCTGGCCGCTTGTATCCCGGCTTCGTCTTGGGCCACTGCTGGGGTCTCTCAAGAGGACACTTCCCCTGGCTTCGCCCCCCTTTCCGTTCCTTTGTCGGTTGCCGTCATCTCAAAACTGCCAACCTCCTGGTGGGGTCCAGGTAGGCTGCTACTGTGAGAGCTGGTTTAATGTCAACTGTCCAGTTGACGAATCCAGAAAAAGAAACTCCTGGGACATTATTTTACCAAGAGTATAAACTATACTGAATAAATCCACATTGGCATAGAAGAAGCGAAACCAGCCCTGGGCTTCCCACGCAAATGCAGGCATAGTTCATCCCTCCTTTCCCCATGGGCCACCCACAGTCCATTACGTCCGCCAATCACTTCTGTTCATTTTGTTATGGGAACCAGCCGATCACGCTGTGACATCTGCTCTGGGTGTCCTTGGGGGGGGAGCAACATCTCACAGGAATCGACAATGCTTGGATGCCATCCCCCCTTGCATTCCAATCCCCCCCATTCTTTGTCAAGCTGCGAGCAAAGCGGAATATAGGTGAAAGTTCGAGTCTGTTTTGACAGGGAGGCTATGAAAGCAATTGTTCAGTTCCACAGGGGTTCATTGGAGTTGGCTTAGGTAGATAGTAGGGGCTTTGCTCTTGGTTGCTGTTTTCTTCTAAAAGTGACATGTTTCTATCAGTCTTCCACTTTAGGTTCATATATAGGGTCATTTTTTTCAGAAGCTGTTTGTTCCCTATTGTGTTCAATTTGGGTGTATCGGTTTTCTTCTTTTTGTTCATATATGGGGTCATTTTTTTAGAAGCTGTTTGCTCCCTATTGTGTTTAATTTTGGTGTAGTCTTCTTGTTTAGGCTGGGTATTCTCCCTTTTTTCATTGAGTTTCAGAGTGGCTAGAGTTGCTTCTGGACCCTTTACTTTTTCTTCTATGATTTACATTTGGTACATATATAGTTTGGGTCTTCTGTGGGCATAAGCTCAAACATATGACATATTTTGCAAGTCACTATAATGTCAGTCTCTATGTCCATGATTTTTTTGTTGCTTAAAAAAAGTTTTTGACCTTTTGTTCTCTGTCTTCAAGAATTCATCACTATCTTCCCTGTTTCAAGTGTCTGTCTCTTTTTCCATGATTAAAAAAAAAATTCCTATTAGATCATTAAGAATTTAAAAATTTGTAAAGAATTAAAATAAGTAAACTTTTTTTCCAAATGTTTACTTTAGAAAAGAAATTGAAAAATAGAAAAAAGATTTTTAAAATTGAAAAAGATTTATAAATTGCAAATAGAAATTAAAATTAAAAAGAAATTCAAAAGTTCAAAAAAGAATTTAAATTTTTTTAAAAAATTTAAAATAGAAATGTAAAAATTAGGAAATTTTTTTGAAAAAAAACCCAGAAATTTTAAAAAGAATTTACAAAATTTCTTGGCCCTTTATGAAGTGTTATGTACTTCTTTATGTTGGAAATATCAGGCTTTTTTGTAGGAGATGCTTAGCTCTTAACCTTCTACACCCGTGATGGCGAACCTATGGCACGTGTGCCACAGGTGGCACGCAGAGCCATCTCTCCGGGCACGCCAGCCGTCACCCGTTGCTCTTCCGGGTTCCGGTGCGCACATGCATACCGGCCAGCTGGCCTTCGCGTGCGGGGAAGCGCCAGAAACCGGAAGAGCAGCTCCCTGGCGTGCGTGCGCGTGCCGGGAAGCTGAGTAGGCCCAAAACGCGGCGTTGAGGGAACGGTGCCCCCCGCGGCCCATTTTTGGTACCAGGAGGCTGCAGGGAGGCCTGCTAGGCCCAAAATGGGGCGTGGTGGGGTGGGGTGCGGCGCCCACCCGCGGCCCGTTTCTGGTCCCAGGAGGCTGCAGGGAGGCCTGCTAGGCCCAAAACAGGGCGTGGGCGGTGCGGCGCCCCCTCGTGGCCCATTCTTGATCCCAGGAGGCTGCAGGGAGGCCTGCTAGGCCCAAAACGGGGCAAGGGGTTCGCGCAGGAGGGTCGCTTCTCTGCTGTGCTGCTCTCAGCCGCTGCTGGTCCACTGTGCTGCTCTCAGCCACTGCTGTGAGCACTCCAGCCTGCTGTCATACTTAGCTCTGCACTGCCATTGCTCAGTTGGTCTGCCACGCTGCTCTCAGCCGCTGCTGGTCTGCCGCGCTGCTCTCAGTCGCTGCTCTAGGCATTCCGCTCCTCTGCCACTTAGCTCTGCACAGCTGCTGGTCAGGGTCCGCCGTGCTGCTCTCAGCTGCTGGTCTGCTGCCAGGCTGGGTCACTGAGCCGCTTCCCTGTCTCTCAGATGGACTCTCAGTTGCTACAGTGGGCCGCCTTCACAGCTGGGTCACCTCTCAGCTGTGCCATCTCTCAGTTGGAACACCGGGCCACCTTTTCAGTTTCAGTTGGAACACCCAGTCTGTCTTTTCTATTGCCTTAGTGAAGTTCATGAATCCAACATGTCTCTGTAACCTCTCTTACCGGGTCCCCGAAGTGATCCCTGAAGTTTACCATAAAGTTCTAATAGTTATCCATAATAGGATCATTGCGTTTGATGATAGGGAGGGCCCATTAAGACGCAGAGGCTGTCAGGAGGATCAGTTCGAAGGAGACTCACAACTGGTCGGTCAGAAATTCTGTTGCTCAGGTTCTCATAAACAACTCACATTGCACTATGAAGGTTCTCATCCTTTCTGATTCTTCTCCAAATCTTTCTGGCAAGCTGCCACGAGTCCTCTGTAAAACGGGCAGCGCTGCTGAAGAAGGTGCAGATGCTGGGGCTGTGCCAAATTCTGCATTTGTTGCACCAATTGGAGCATATTGTGCATTTCAGTTTCTCTACTGTCCTGGTTGCGCAAAACAGCGTCCAATGTGATTGCTCCATAAACCTGGTCCCTGGCGCCAAAATTTTTGCCAAGGGACAATACCAATGTCTACTACAGAATTAGAAAGTTTAAAGCAATATTTGGACTCTAATTTGAAAAAAGGATACATACCACCCTCCCAGTCTTCTGCCTCATCTCCCACCTTCGTACCCAAGAAGCAAGACCCAAGTGGGCCTAACAATGGTGAGAAACCTCCACGGAGATGTGTCCATGATTACAAGGCTTTAAACGCAGTCACAGTAAGAGGCCATTATCCACTGCCGTAAATTCCAGACCTATTGGATAGACTACAGAATGGAAGCATTTTTATAAGACTAGATCTCTGCAATGCTTACAACCTTATTCAAATAAAAGAAGTCCCTGAATACTTAAACCGCCTTTGACACCAGATATGGCAAATTTGAATACACAGTGCTGCCTTTTGATCTGTGTAACGCCCCTGTTGTATTTTCAAGATTCATGAACCAAATTTTTCAAGAGTTAATAGATAAATTTGTGTCTTATATTTAGATGATATCTTGATCTACTCTGACCACGTGTGCACAGTCCTCAGTGGACTAAGAGATAACCACCTCTTTGACAAGCCAGAAAAATGTGCCTTTGATTTCCAACTAGACTTCTTCAGCTACCATAATTCCACAAAAGGTCCATCCAGATGGACCCCCAGAAGGTCCAAGCTCTACTTGACTGGCAAGCCCCTTGCACAGCCAAAGATGTCTAATGCTTCCTGGGCTTTGCTAACTTCTACAGGAAATTTATACCAGGCTTTGCTCATAAAGCCAAACCACTGACCCAACTGACTAAGAAAGGAGTTAAATTTTCTTGGACTCCTGCATACCAATCAGCATTCGAAGAGTTAAAGCAACTTTTTGCTTGCCAGCCCCTGCTTCAGCACAGACAGACGCTTCAGATGTAGCCATTGGAGCTGTTCTCCATCCTGGGGAGGAGCCAGCATTCAGGATGGGTTGTTCTCATCCAATCTGGTTTCAGGACTGAGTCTGTCTATTTTTTTCTTATTTAGATTAGGGTCCGCCTCCTGTAGCCCCAGATTTGACTCGTCCTTTCAGGAGAAGGACGCTGGTAACTGGACTCCCATCCTAAATTCAGTAAATTCACCAAAATTAGGTCTTTTTATTTTCCAAATTCAATTCTATCATCAGCAATTCTGAAAGAGCCACTAGGTGGCTCCATCGAGTGGAAATTTGCTGTCTCCATTCAAGCAGGAAGGAAGGAATTCGGCTTCGTTTTGGACGGTTTGAATTCTCCCCCCCCCCTTCCCCCCCTTCCCCTCCCAGCTTAGAGAAAGCCCAGGGGGTGCTTCAGATCGCTGTTTTAGGGGTCTCCGATCCTCGTTTGTACCCCTCTGGCCTAAATTGATCATACGCTGGAGCAATTGCTCGCGAAAAAGTTTTTCGGCCCATTTTTACCACGCGTGAGTCTCCCGCGCTATTTCGGATTGCATAGCCTTCGGATCCCCGACTCACAGCTGTTCTCCTGGAAGCGCTAGAGCAAACGCTCGCGCAGGCTCCATTGCTTTATTTGTGGTGTGGGAAGGCCAATTTCAACAGAATCGCTGATTCACCTGGGCCATTATTGTAATTGCGACCTCCTGCTGAGCCTCCAAAATTTCTAGCGCTTGAGCAAACGCTCGCGCAGGCTCAATTGCTTCATCAGTGAGTCGGAAGGCCATCATTGTAATTGCGACCTCCTGCTGAGCCTCCAAATTTCTGGCGCTTGAGCAAACGCTCGCGCAGGCTCAATTGCTTCATCAGCGAGTCGGAAGGCCATCATTGTAATTGCGACCTCCTGCTGAGCCTCCAAATTTCTGGCGCTTGAGCAAACGCTCGCGCAGCCTCAATTGCTTCATCAGCGAGTCGGAAGGCCATCATTGTAATTGCAACCTCCTGCAAAGCCTCCAAATTTCTGGCGCTGGAGCAAACGCTCGCGCGGCTCCACGTGGCTATCAGCACAGCCGTTGTTTTCCCTCGGCATCGCTGAATTTCTGCCTTACTGGACCCATTGTTCCCTCAGAGCCTGCTCGGGAGGGCCAGTGTATCTGCTAATCTGCAGTTGCTATTCTTACCCCTTGAGCTTGCTCGGGAGAGCAACAT
>QLTV01003665.1:0-52145 GCA_003457575.1 Thermophis baileyi
AGGCACGGCCGAACTGGGAGCATTTCACCCCTGCACGGTGGCACCAAGATGGGCTAGCGCGCACGTCGCGACCCACAGGTTGAGAACCGCTGTTCTAGATGAAGTATTCAAGTTATGCTTCTTAATTCTGTTTCATTAAAAACACACACACACACATCTTATTTTAATGTACAGTAATATTGTGATGAGTCTTGTCTTCATCATAGTACCTCCCCAATTCTTCATATGTTCATGCATTGATCCAAATAAACTTTACCTTTGTTTTTCTTAGAAATTGAAAAAGGATCCTTACACAACAACAATGGGAGGATTTTCCAAAGTGACAAACTATATTTTTGATAGCTTACGAGGAAATGACTCAGTAAATCAGCAGCGGCCTCCATCAGAAATGGCAGATTTCATTAGTGATGCTATTCCGGGACTAAAAATAAATCAACAGGAAGAACCAGGATTTGAAGTCATTACACGTGTGAGTTTTAACTTCTTGGAAATTTAGATGGTAACAGGACATTCATCTGATGGTTTTAAAATTAATGTCTTGGCAATAATGTAACAGATTTTTAATGCATGTCTTAGATTGATTTAGGAAAACGACCTGAAGCTCATAGAAAGCAACCAGTATCAATTGAAGAGTGGACTAAGAATATGGATTCTGAAGGAAGAATATTGAATGTAGACGCTATGAAACAAATGATATTCAGAGGGGTAATATCTTAAGTTATCTCTTTTTTATTAATTTTTTATTGTTTTTAAAATAGTGACAAAAAAGAAACAGAAAAAACTGCAAAGATGAAAATGCATACATTGTCAAAGAAAAGTAAAACACATAAAGTGCTTTTAAAGAAAATGAAAAAAATACACAAAAGAAATTAAAAAGTAATAATATATCATTTTAACAGTAAATTTCAATTCTACATATAGTTGTCTAATGCAATACTATTACTTCTGTGTCAGAAGCACAAAGTGCTTCTATGGTGAAAAGATTTGCTGGTGACATCACTGTTGCCTGGGGAATGCCCAGTTCGGGGCTCCTTTCATGTCCCCATTAAATTGCCCACCAAAGTGGCACCTTTTTATCTACTCATGGTTTCCCGCTTTCAAACTGCTGGGTCGGCAGGAGTTGGATCGTGTGACAGGAGCTCACCCCGCCCCGTGGCAGCAAGGGGTCTTGAATGCGAGCCTGATGATAATCAGCCCAATGTTCTAACCTCATGGACTAGCACGCTCCTCGTCTAATGCAATTATTCAAGTTTATATATATTTCTAATATATTTATACAATTATATTTTTTTAATCTAATGTACTTTGTATAAATGAGTCATATATTTCATATTTGTCCATGCAAAGTCTACGTCTGAAGTCAGTTTGCTCATAAGTTGCAAGTGCAATCGGGTCCTCAATCTATTGTGTGAAAGGGGCCATAGACTTTCCAAGACTGCAATCTCACTATTTTTTGTCATAATAAGGGCACAATGACTCCATTAACTTTTTTTCAAACCTACATTTTCATATAAAGAATAAGTAGCTTTCATACAAAAGCTATATTGGGAAGGGAATGTGCTCTGATATATAGAGATGAAATATTAGTAAAAGATGTGAAGTAAACAATTGACCACACCTACTGGTCTATCTCCGTACCACTTGAACAGCTGCCTAAATCTTTCAAAACAAAGACAAAACTTCCTTTGAAACTACTTCATAATTTTAAAATAAATTTTAAATCACTGAAATGCAATGGTTTGATAACTGTATCAACTGTAGGAAGTAATATTACTTCTAGAGGATTCTCAGTCTAAAAACTGAAGATACAAGCTAAGGGAAAACAGAGAGGTGACTGAGAGAGATAATATTAATTATCTCTCTCAGACTATTAATTTTTTATTAGTAAACAGTGTTGTAAAATTAAGTCTGGGAAACCAAAATGAGTAATATTACTAAAAAGATAGAAAATTAGCCTATTTGTGAGACTATAAGTTTCACCTTGACTACCTTACAAGAAATGAAACAAAGGTCTTTGAGCAAAGAACCCAGAGAAATTGTAAGTAGCAACTAAGGATGGTAGTGTTACCCTTATAGAATGACTTGGTTTCTTTGTTCCTGGTCTTCATGTTTTACTTATAAAGGGTCCAGTTTTACCTTTATCCCCTTTTTTTAATCCAAGGGGCTTTGTCATGCTTTGAGGAAGGAAGTGTGGAAATTCCTGTTGGGTTACTATTCATGGAATAGTACAAGGGATGAGAGGACAAGTATGCAGAAAAGAAAAACGTAAGCATGATATATTAAAACAGTGACGTGGTAGTGGCACGTTTAAACAGAAAGCAGCAAAATTGTGGTGGCTGGATGTCATGCCTTTCTGTGGGATTGGGGAAGATGGCTTACGCTAGTTGGCTAATGACATTATGAATGGTTGTACTGAGATTTGAGGGGCATGTGGAGTTGTTTCTATGTGAGTATGTGAAATCTAAGATTTGCACCCTGATTTTATTTTGCCAATTATCTTGGCAATAATGCATGTGTTTATAGTTTGCTGGTTTGCTGCCAAAGTTCTGTTGTATTTTTTATGATATCTCAGCCCCCAAAAAGAAAAGTGGACCCATTGTCCATTTCTTCACTAAATATGTGCAACCAGGCTTTAGAATCAGGATATCTGTCGTGTGTTTAGAGGACAGTATTAAATAATATCACCCTAGATTGTGAAGTTATATTTTGTGTTCTTAAAGAATTATATAATTTAAAGACTAAGCAAAAGTCATAAAAGTACAAATGTTGTTCCCATGCAAAGTAGTAACTACCAACTACTTACTTGCAAATGAAAAATATGAACTATCTTTCTTTCTTTTTACTTCTTCATATTTCAAATTACACAATATCTTTATCATGATTTCTGATTTTTGTAATTCTTCAGAGATGAGTATTTCAGGATGAAGCTTCAGTGGAAATCTGTCAGTGAAGAACAAGAAAAAAGAAACTGTAGACTGAGGGATTACAGAAGTCTTATTGGTAATTTTTAGAAGTATAAAATTCCATACAATACAAATATTAAAGATAAATGTTTTTTCCTATTAGATGAAAATATATTGTATATTTTTAAAAGATTATTTCAGATCAACTGAGTTGTTCGATTCTTTTCCCTTCCTTTTTATCTTCACATGTAAACAGGTAACTTCCTAAGGAGATGCACAATATAAAGTAACAATATAATGGCCTCAGTCCATTCATGCATTTTTATCATAGTTATTTCAGTATGCTAAATTAAACGGGTTTTTTTTAGTCTGGAATATAAAGCAATATCATTTTAAAAGCTCTATAAGAGGCTCTTCTGCTTTCTTGTTTATTTAATTAATCTATATAGTTGCCCATTTGCCATGTAATCATGGTGGCTAACAAATAATGAAAAATAACAATAATAAACCAAAAATTATAAATATATTGCACTGAGGACAAATTTATACATTCAACCAATTGAAATTCTCAAAACCTCCTGATCCAGTGTCTAGGGGAGGAGCCAGGTCTTTAAAGCTTTTCAGAAAAGGCAAGCAGGGTCAGAGTCATCTGGATCTCGGGGGAAATTTTGTTCCAAAAGACAGGCACTGAGACAGAGAAGGCACGTCTCCTGGGTCCTGCAAGATGATACTGCTTGAGTGATGGGACCTGGATTATGCCAACCCTCTGAAATCTTATTTCAAGTGGAACCAATGTTATACAAGCATTGGCATAAAGACCACACATTGTTTTGCCGTAGGTTTCAATGAAAACCAGATTGTGATGGTGTGAATTATATGGCATATTCAGTGGCAGAAAAGCATCTAAACACTCAGCATAGCAATAATTAAGCTACATGATATGTTAAAGTTTCCCACTGATGTCATCTGATGTCAGAACAAGAGTCACTCTTGTTTTATAAGACTTTTATAAGTCATAGGCTTATATTTGTCCATGAACCATGAGATCATGAGTTATAATCCTGCCTTAGGCACAAAGCCAGCTGGATGACCTTGGCCGGTAAATTTCTCTCACCCCTAAGAAGGAAGCAATGGCAAACTACTTCTGAAAAACTTTGCCAAGAAAACTGCAGGGACTTGTTCAGACAGTCTCTGAGAATTGGACATGATTGAAAGGAAGAAAAAAAAGATCAGAACATCCAGTTGGAACCCCAACAAAATTTAAATTTGATTGCATATCATTTTATTACCATTAAATATAAAGCAACACCATATACCTAGAGTTTGAGTCACATGTAACATATTTAAAGTAGATCTGAATAAGGTTTGTTTCATTGATTTTGTTTTGTTTTGTTTTAATCACAACTTTCTATAAAATGTAACATTTAGAAAGTGTTTGAAAATTTGTTTACTGTTAATGCTCACTGGTGACTTAGCAATTGTTTAAAATTATGATGGTTCCCCCAACCATCAAGACTCAATTTTGAAGTTTCAGCATCACCCTCCCCCATGGTCACATGACTGCATTTTGGGCAGTTAGCAGCCATCCTGCATTTATGGCCACTTGCAGTGCCCTGTAATCATCTGTCCGTGATTTACAACAGATTTGATGAAAATGGGGCGTTTACTTCCAGTTTCCAGTAAAAACTGCCCCATGGTGAATTGTGGGTTCACTTAATGACTGTGATGTTTGCTTAACATTGTGAAAAAGGGTCAGTTCACATCATGGTCACTCACCTTACACCTGTCACAACTTACAACCATAATTCCCAGGCTCAATTTTAACTCAAGAACTATCTATATTAGAAATAATTTTGAATTTTGGCTACAATATAGAATTGGAGAAATGGGAGAAGGTCTGGAGCAAAAGTTACAAATTGACTAAGTCTGTAGCATATAAAGAAAATATTTACAAAATGTTCTATAGATAGCATCTTCCACCAGCAAGGATAGCAAAAATGTACTCCAATACATCGCCAGAATGTTGGAAATGCAAACAACATTCAGGAACATATTACCATATGTGGTGGTCATGTCAAAAAGCAAAGCAATATTGGCAAAAGATAAGGAAATGGATTGAAGAGATAACAAACCAACAATTAGAAATGAAACCGGAATTATTCTTACTAGGGATATTTATAGGGAGTCATGACAAAAAGACGCAATACTTAATTTTACACATTATCATAGCGGCGAGAATAGTATTCGCACAGAATTGGAAGAACAATAAGATACTGTCAGAGGACTATGTGATTAAAAAAATCTTAGAGTGTGCAGAGATGGACAGGCTTACAAAAGAAATGAACGATAAAGAAGAATCAGAATATTATAAGATATGGGACAATTGGTATAAATGGTTAGACGACAGATGTATAGATTAAGAAAGACTAATTTTAAAGAAGGTACAGAAGTAAGAAAAGTGCTAAGATAATGTAGAAATGGAACCGACATATAAGAAATGGAAGTAGTATTGTGTAATGTAAATAGAAATATATATAAAGATGGATTTATATCTATAGTTAATTGTAAATTGAAAAAGAAGGACAAATGGATGTAACATGGATGTAATACGATATGGGATAATTGTCAAAAAGTAGATTGTAAAAATCTTTTTTAGAAAATGTTTAATAAAAATTATTTAAAAAAAGAAAATTAATTTTGAGACAGAAATATTTTTTCTTTCAAATACTATATTTTTAACAGCTGTTTTAATGCCTTTATTTTGCTAGCTATTTCAAGTTCAGCAGTGTTAAAAATGGAAATTCAAAGGTATAGTCTTCAAGCTGTTTTGAAAATTCATTAAATCTATGCTTTTTTTTCTAGAAAAGGATGTAAACAGAACTGATAGAACAAATAAATTTTATGAGGGTCAAGATAATCCTGGATTGATCCTGCTTCATGACATTTTGATGACCTATTGTATGTATGACTTTGATCTGGGTAAGTAAAGCTTTATCTTTTATTGACCCTTTGAAGAAGTATTTCTTGAAATTATTCAAAGACAGTCTGATGTATTCAATTTTAAAATTTTAATTAAGAGGAATAAGAAAAAGAGTAAATTATATTAGGTAACATCTTAAAATGCAGAATATATCTATAGTATATTTATACTGTAACCTGTCATGAAGGAGGACAGTACTATTACATACTTACTTTTAATACTTTATAAAGTACTTATTAAAAAGTATTGTAAGTTTTTAAATTGTATTTATTTCTATATCTTTATTTGTGTCTGTTTATCTGTGTGTCTATGTATGTGTGTGTGTGTGTGTGTGTATGTATGTATGTATGTATGTATAGATGGATATATTTTCTAAGTATTTGTTCTTAATTCCAGAATTTGTCACGTGAGAAAAGAGAAATGTTCAACAATTAATTTTTCCTTTTCTTTTAAGGATATGTTCAAGGAATGAGTGACTTACTTTCACCTATTTTATATGTAATGGAGAATGAAGTGGATGCTTTCTGGTGCTTCGCATTGTACATGGATCAAATGGTAAATGTTTTCATCTTCTATATTATTATTCTATTAAGTTAAGACTGAAAAATATTATTTCCTTATGTCACCTGCTCTGATTCTTCATATTATATTTCTTACTTAGTAGTATATTCAGACATAAAGTGTTAAAATTGCTACATGAAGTCAGAAGCAGATAAAATATTCTGAATTGTACCTACATAGTCAAAGTACAAAAATGGCTTTTTTAAAGGAGTTGGTACATATAATTTGTGACTCTTCAATTAGTAACTTGAATCTGGTTGTACCTTCCATTGTAGTTGATCATTGTTACATTTGTATTTAAGTCTAAGAACTATTGTTGCTAATTTTTTTTGTTCTCTTCCCTCCTGAGCTATTTTCCCAGGTGTCATTTAAATCATAAACTAGTAGATGGCAATTCTTGGATTTTGCCAAACATTTGTAAGCTGTTATGAGTCTCTGTGGCTGAATAATAGAGTAAAATGCTTAGAGTATCTGAAATCAGACATAGTAATGCATTGAATGCTTGTTCACAAGGATTTTGACCTAAGATGCAGTTTGACTAGTATAACTGTAGCTTGATTAATGCTAAACTATAATAGGGAGGAAGGATACAATTTATTTTGAGAATTCCTTTGTAACTGTTCTTTCTGCTGAAAAGAGTGAAACCCATACAAGGTTCGTTCATTCATAAATGTGAATGAATTTTGGGTAGGTTTCTTCTATGTATAGTATAGCTATATATCTCTCTGTGTATGTGTATATGTATGTGTGTGTGTGTGTGTGTGTATGAGAGAGAGAGACAGAGAGACAGAGACAGAGAGACAGAGACAGAGAATGCACATACGTCATCTACGTTTTCATTTAAAGCCAGCTGTTCAGCATACACAGTGGAATTCTGTAATAATGCAGATAATTATTTATCAATTATTATCATGTAATAATACTAACATCTGTAATCTGTTAATGTTATTTATCCCAATTATTTTCAGAATACAGCTGTCATACATTTTGTGTACATGTATATAACTTCAGTGAATTCACATACATGGACAGCCATATGCGAATACATCTGGACAGGGTCTATGACAACTCACCACAGCCAACTTGCCTCAGCCAACTCACCATAGCCAACTCGCCATATCAACTTGCCACACTGCTATGGCTAATTCGCCATGGTGTGGGACAACTTCCCATGGCCAACTCACTGCGGGACAACTTGCTGCGGGAGAAGAGTTACACTAATATCAAAGAAATAGTGGAATAGAATAATTAAAGAAAGGATGCCAAAGGAGGGACAAAATGTAATGTGAATGACACAAATTAAAATATTTTTTTATTAGTTTAAATAATTAAATTGAAGTGTTGAATTGTCCTGCAATGAGTTGTCCCACAGCGAATTGGCTGTAGTGAGTTGACTGTGGCGAGTTGTCCCATTCTGCCTGGCACATATAGTGCAATCTGTTTAGAAACAGATGGATAAACTACACTTATCATAGTTTTCATTTATGTTTCTATTGAATTAAATTATCATATAAATTATGAGATTAACTTCATCCTTGACATCCTTCCGATGTTTTTTCTCAAAACATGGTTGTGTCAGAGACCTGGGGATCTCAAGGAAATAGCAATTTGATGAGATTGTTGCATTGTTTTTAACATCAGTTATCTCCACTATCTTGTTACTAATAACATTGTTGATGCCTTTTAATTAGTTTTTAACATTTGGATTTTATTATTGTTTTTATGTAAGCCACATAGAGTTGCTTTATTATGAGATGTGGCTGTATAAATGTAATAGATAAACAAACAATTAAGACCAGCATTAGATTTAAACTTAAATACGTTTAAGTTTCTGAGTACTCAATAAAATATTCTGTTTGTCATCAAGCATCAAAATTTTGAAGAACAAATGCAAGGCATGAAGACACAGTTAATTCAACTGAGCACTTTACTTCGCTTATTAGATAGTGGATTCTGCAACTATTTGGGTATGTATACTTTTTAAAAAAAAAGTTATTAAAGATATTTCTTTACACCATTTTCTTGCATCAGTTATTTTCTTAGTTTTCAAGAGTCTGGTTTTAGATAGCAACTTTCTTTATGCATAATTTTGACCCAAGTTTTTTTAACCATGGTTTGTAGTGTTAAATTTATATTGAACACTACAAGAAATAAAGTGGTTTGTAGAGTAAGCCATCCTGGTTCACACATCTCTAACCCTAAAAAGCAGTCATTATGCCCTAGAGTTAAATGTGATTCAGATGACTGTTTCAGCCTATTTGTTTTATTCTATTTGTATTTATAGTTAAAATAACTTTAAGTATAACTTTGGATATTACTGTTTTTGTCCTGAACTAACAGTGAAACAGTTATGGCAGTATTATATAAATTACTGTATTTTTTGCTCCATAAGACATACTTCCCCACACCCTCCAAAAGTGGGTGGAAACAGTGCCGGTCCTTTGGTGAATAGCAGCCAGGCTGCGGCGGGTGTGTGTGTCCTTTTACAGTGCTGAACCCCGCCTCTTCTGTCTTTGTCATTGTCTGTCTCTTCTGTCTCTTTTCCTCAGTGCAGGAGTCAATAGGCAGAGCTGGCACATGAGAGGACACCTATCTGTGGTCCTCTCAGGCTTTGCCTGATATTTTTTTGTCTTGTTTTCCTCCTCTAAACCTAGGTGCATCTTAAGGTCCGGTGCGTCTTATGGAGCGAAAAATACATTACTATGTTTGTTCATAGTTTGATTATTTCACCCAAGAATTTCTTTCTAGTTGTCTTTTATTGTGAAGTTAAAATAACCTTCTAAGAGGACTTATGGATGTATTTTTCCCCATTTCTTTAGAATCTCAAGATTCAGGCTATCTTTATTTTTGTTTCCGATGGCTTCTAATAAGATTTAAAAGAGAATTTAGTTTTCAAGATATTCTTCGCTTATGGGAGGTAAGATATGTTTTATGGCAACATTTAACTTTTGATGCTCAACAAGAATGTTCAAGTTTTTAAAAACATACTGAATATTTCTTAATAGCACAGAATACAATTTTAAAAAATTACCTAATGAAGAGTACATAATGTTCTTTAGCCACACCAGCATGATACATCAATATCTCTAAAAGCAGATGGATCTGGATTCATTTTTGTATGGATCTGGAATTTTAAAGGGAAAAGTTAAGTACCTACAGTTTCTGCTCCTTAACATTATCCTTTCTTACATATACTCAAACAGCAAAAATAAACAAACTGAAAAAGCCAAAATCTTTGATATGGAAGACGTAAAAACATGCTGCCAGACTAATTTTTTTGTATCCCTGATGCCAGAAGGTAACAATCCTGTTAGAAGGGTTTGCCTTTATTTTTTCTCAAAATGGTGACCTAGACCTTTTTTTATATGAAAAATAATTTTATCATTAAAAATGAATAAACTAAAACATACATAGTATAGAAAAATTAGATAGAGGACACTCAAATTACAGATACTGTTAAGTTTTGTAAAGAAAAAAAAAGATTTATGCATACATTGAGATCAATACACTTTTCTTGTGAATCATACTGATGAGTACTAGATGTAGAATTTTAGATGAGATCTATCTAATGTAGAAATACGCCTTTTGAAAACTGTAGTTCCGTTAACATACTCTAAAATATTATTACTGTCCAGAGCCCCTCTATGAGAAAGATGGATAGATAAGAAGTTTGATAAATAAATAAAAGTTATCTTTTTTGGGTAGCACTGCATTGTTGATTGAAGTTCAGCTTATCGAATAGTTCACATCTGAAATTTTTAGTATGTATCAAAATGAGCAAGGTAAAGGTAAAGTTTTCCCTGTCCAGTCATGTCCGACTCTAGGGCGTGGTGCTCATCTCTGGTACTTGGCTGAGGGAGCCAGCGTTGTCCGAAGACATTTTCCGTGGTCATGTGGCCAGCATGGCTATATGTCAAAGACGCACGGAATGCTGTTACCTTCCCACTGAAGTAGTATCTTTTAATCTACTCGCATTTGCATGCTTTTGAACTGCTAGGTGGGCAGAAGCTGGGGCAGGAGTGGGAGCTCACCCATTGTATGGCACTCAGGTCTTGATCCTGTTTTTTAGCACACCATTATTAACAGCATAAGGAGAACCTGTCTACCTTACTGGTTGGAAACCAACAGTGTTACTTTTTATTAGAACAGTGTTTTTATTAGAAACGCCAGGCCCTTCCTGGAACAACCCGCCACTCTCGCTGCCCTCCCTCCCCGCCTGGCTGCAGACGTCCACCTGCCCTTCCGGAGCACCCTGCCATGGTTGCGTGGAAGGGAAACAAACTCAGGCGGATTGAGAAGGAGCAATAGGTGGGATGTGGGAAAGTGGACAGAAGCATCCGGGCAGAAGGGCTCGTTTTTTAAGTGTGCAACGGGCGAAGCAAGGAGGAAAAGCCGGCACCCTTTTCAGTGGAAGTGGTCAGCTGAAGTGAGGCTCTTTCGGTGGCCCGGCTGGTAACGCTATCAGGGCGGCCCTGGAAAAAGGCAACATGCACAGTGCGCGATGCGGATGCGGCGCTGCGTTGCTGAGCAACTGCAGCCTGGGGAAGAGGCTTTTCAGCGCGATTCCTGGCGTCGACAGGAGCCCAGCTGCGATGTAACCCAAGGGAGGCGCGTTGCACGAAGGCCTCTCTCCAGAAGCGCTGGCCTTCGGCCGTGGGCAAATAAATGGTTCCTCTTGGAGAGGGAGAGAGAGAGAGAGAGAGAGAGAAAAGAAAGAGAGACAGAGACAAGAAAAAAGAAAGAAAGAAAAAGAGAAAAAGAAAGAGAAAGAGAGAAAGAGAAAGAAAGAAAGACAAAGGGGGAGAGAGATACAAGAAAGAAAGAAGGAAAGAAGGAAGGAAAGGAAAGGAAAGAAGGAAAGGAAAGGAGGAAAGGAAAGGAAAGAAGGAAAGGAAAGGAAAGGAGGAAAGGAAAGGGAAGGAAGGGAGAGAGAGAGAGGGAAGGAAGGAAGGAAGGAAGGAAGAAAAAAAAAGAAGGAAGGAAGGAAGAAGGAAGAAGAAAGAAGGAAGGAAGAAGGAAGGAAGGAAGGAAAGAAAGAGAAAGAAAGAAAGAGAAAGAAAGAAAGAAAGAAAGAAAGAAAGAAAGAAAGAAAGAAAGAAAAACTTATGACCACAATTGAGCCCAAAATTTTGGTTGCTAAGCAAGAGCGTTATTAAGTGAGTTTCACCACATTTTACAAGCTGGCCACGCCCACCCGGTCACCTGACCACCAAGCCACGGCCACCTGAAGCCACCCCCCACCTGACCTCCAAACCACGCCCACAAAATAAGCCACGCCCACAGAACCGGTAGGGAAAATTTTTAGATTTCACCACTGGATTACAGGGTCGTAAAAAGGGAAAAATTTTAATTTATTCATTTATTAAATAATGTACCCTACTACCCTACACTATAAACAAATAAGAAATATTTTCTTCCCATCTTCTGTACTTTTTGCAAGAGATGAGATAATGTCCCATTTGTAAAAAAATAAAATAAAAAGAGACAAAGACTACTGAGATGTCAAATGTCAGGAGCAAACATGAGAAATATTAAAGAAAGCATCTAATTTCTAGACACTTGCTTTTTACATTATCAGAATTCTTGTTCGGTTTTTTCTTCTTCTACTAAAGAATATATAGATTCATTCTTAGCCATGCTGAAGTAGTTTTGTTTCCTGGCTGTCTACAGTATGTTACTTACCCTATTATGCCAATTTTTGTTTTTGTTCTCTGACTTTCTATAACACGTATTCCCATGTAATAATTTTTAAGCCTCATTAGAGATATCTAATGTTAGTTGTAGATGGCTGATGCTAACAGCATATTGATTGCTCTGCCTTTTTTCTTGTCAGGGCCTTCAGAAAAAGCTGTAATAAGAAATGAACTATACAGACAAAATACAATACTCTGCTCATAAATTATATAGATAAGGGTTTCATTAGAACTACCAACATTGAAATAGTCATAGCCTTTAATGAAATCAATAATTAAAAGTTAGCCAACTATTTTTCTCCTGATGTGATTATCTCTCGAGAAAAAATAATAATTTGGTGACTGGATATTATAGATATAATCAGTCTTAACTGACATGTAAACTGAATGATGATTTAACTGAAATATCAAATACAGGCGCACACAGCTGTTAAAGAAAATGTAAGAGATGAACTAATGCAGTGAGCTTTATTTAAAATGAATTGCATTTAATTTTATTTCAAAGATTTGTATGTTTGCCCTTCTTAATAATCTTTTATTAAAATGGCCAGAGTCTTGTCTTTTATTTATCCACAACTTGAATGTTTTACCAGGTGATGTGGACAGATTTGCCTTGTCAGAATTTCCACCTTCTTATATGCTGTGCTATTCTGGAATCTGAAAAACAACAAATAATGGAGAAACATTATGGCTTTAATGAAATACTTAAGGTATCTGTTAAATTGAATTAAATTGAGACTATTTTTCTATCCTTTCTGTTTTGGATTTGCAAAATGAATAGCATTTCATTCTAAAATAAGAAGTGAGAGAGGGTTAATGAATGTTAGTAGTCAGCCATAGTTTTTCTGTGATGAAAGATGTTCAATGTTGAATTATTTATAAAGAGATTTTATAAATCAGGTTATTCATATACAGAATGATGGTTATTTGATTTATAAAGCATGTAGTAGAGCTTCTTTCTAGTTCTGAAGCAACCACAAAGCTTCTTATGTGCATTACTCTAGGACAGAGGTGTCAAGGTGAAATAGGAAGTTCTTGGTTGAGTGAAGTTAAGCTATGGAATAATAAAGTTATCCATGGTTAAAATACAAGCAAAACACTCAAGTCTATCCCAGTGTATTAGTTCACAGAAAAATGGCAATCCGTATATTGTCCAATCTCAGTATGCAGCTTGTTGGCTGTGGCCTAGCAAAAAGAACTGGCCAGCTTAAAACAACTGTATCAAGAATTCTAAATCCAATCTGTGTGTAATTTATGTACCATACTTTATCCAAAAGATATTTCTAAATTTAGAATAATTGCATATTTCCAGTGAAAAGAAAGATTGGATAAATAATAAGAATGTCACATTGTTACCATATTCTCAATGTATCTAAAATGCTCCTTCAATTTTAAAATAGATTATTTAGGAAAAGCTAGGGTTTTTTTTTTTCAGATACAACTATAGAGCACTAAATTTTAATTCTAGTGGTGAAAATGTATTAAGCAAGATAGCAATAACTTTTAATAAAAGATGCTAAAGAAGGTATCAACATTCTGAAACTTAGATATACTGTAAATTAAAAATAACACACACCAGCTTTTTTGAGGCTGACCTTTTTTGCTTTATTTTATATCAGCATATCAATGAATTGTCTATGAAAATAGATGTGGACGATGTACTTTGCAAAGCAGAAGCTGTTTCTATGCAGATGATGAATTGCAAGGTAAATAGTGATGCATTTTATAAGCATTCTATGAAGAAATCATGGGTTGTTCCAACTGATCCTTCAAAAGGTGGACAACAGTGTTTGGAAATATAGAACGAATACACAGAATGATTGTCTATCTTGCTGCTTTTCCTATGGCAACTCCCTCTGTCTTTTTAAAAAAAATTATATATCATTTTTATATTGTAACATTTTATTATATACTGTCCAGAGTACCTCTAAGGGAGAGATGAGCGGTTTAAAAATGTGAAAAATAAAATTAAACAAACAAATAAATAAATCTTACTTTCAGATTTTGCATTTCCTCTATTAGGAAAAGATAATGGGTTGTGGAATTCCTTGAGACTGAACCTTTTCCCCTCCTTTTTTCGTTAACTTCAAGGTTGTGTGCACACGTGAGACAAGATTAAAGAAAAGCAGTAAGCCATATTAATGTGCAGCATTTCCCCATCCTAGGAAAGTAATAAGTTCTGTTGCAGTATTGTGACTCCTGGCTATTGTATTTTGTTGTTTTTTTAGGGCTACTTGCTACTCACTTTTTCCTATCAAACAATAAGTTGTATAATTTGATACTTCATATACCTACATTTATACGTCATGTTTATTTCATTTAATTTAGTTCTGCATTAGGAAGTCTGGTATTTTTGGCTGGGATATTGTTTCAAAGCAGGGTATAATTCGAGAGGAATAATATCCCAGCAATCAAAAATAACTTTTGTCTTTTCTTTTCTTCAAAGGAATTACCTCAAGCAATTTGTGAAATTTTGGGATTAGAAAATAGTGCTATGACAACACCAGATTCAGATGCTGGGGAAGATGAGGCTGTTGATGGGATGAGTTGCCTTGCATCAGCATATCCAAACGCCTCTTTGCCTGTTGCTGCTGCCAACAAAAGAAATGAAAAAATTCAACAAGTGATACACACAGACTCCACAAACTAATGCTTGTATAATTGGTTGTATTGTTCAACAGGCAGTTTATTACAGCTGTTTTGTTTCAGGCACTTGGGTTGATATTTTGAGTTTGTGTTGATTAAGCTTTAATGAATTGGGAAAGAAATCATGTACTGTAATACTTCTGCATCAAAGCTTTACATGACATTATTTTTATAGTTTCTTCTACCAAAATAGCCTTCCGTTTTTCCAGTAACATTCCTTAATACATTTGTATAAAAGTGCATTTTTTTTTGTCTTCAGTGAAATGAGAATCAGGCAGTGTGAATGGCATGAAATAAGGGAGCTATTCCTTGTACTTTGAAAATACCTGGGCATGGATAGTTTTTGGATATCATTAAAGTGTTACAACTCTTCTATACTATTTCCTAAGTTAAAGTTGGCAACTTCCACAACACAGCTTTGTAAATGAAAGGATTGTGTTCTTTTTCTAATGTTTACAAAAACACTAAGTATTTGTGTGGACTGAATGTAGATTTGGAATGAAAATTTCCATTTGTGAAGTCCCTGATCCTGAATTTTGCATAATCTAGGATGACATTTTTACATTTCACACCTTTCTTATGCATACATACTTATGCATTCAGATGTATGAATATTAAAGGATAACTCTATTTTTGACTAAAACAACTTTGGTTGGTAATTCAGACAATTTTGTCCAGATTTTAATATACAGTTCAAGCCTAACTATTTTTGAAAATCATTTTTCTAAATAAGAATAAATGTCTGAATATATTCAGGTTCTCAACTTAATATTCTTAGCAAGGGTTTCTTGCTCATTTAACTAATAATGTTTATCTTTGCTGAATAGTAGTATTACTGTTTAATAATAACCAATCTAAATTGCCTTTATATTAGACTAAACTTTTTGAAAACAGATAAAAATAAAGATGAAATTTTAATTTCCTTCCTTTGGTTCTGCCTAAGCTCCCTTTGGTAACACAACAAAATCTGGAGTTTCCTAGGGTAGACCATTACATGCATATGAGAAAAATATAAGATTATACTATGCGATTATTTGATGTTTTACAGTAATGTGAAATATAATTTCATGTATTTGTTTCTATTTGAAGAGTATTGTACATATTATGAAATAAAATGCAAAGTTTACTTAAAGATTTTTAATTAAGACACATTTAGCGGAAAACCGAAAAAAGAGATCCTAAATTTCCAATGTTTCATGAGAGGCATTCAGTTATAACACTTTGGTTATAAAATAAACAGGCTAGTGATGGAAGAAATTAAATTCCTTGTCCTATAGGCATCAGTGGGGTTGTATTCGTAAATAAGCAGTTGGATTTTGGTTTTCTGAAGATTAGCTTGAAAACACAAATGTGATCCTCATGACATTTGTCAGGATCTAGAAATCCCTTTTTCATAATGACATCCTAATCCATGTTCTGGCAATAGAAAATCTGGCTTGCTTTTTCCAATATGATTAAAGGTAGTGGGGTAACTAGGAAAAAGGGAAGGAAATATTAAGTCATTCCCAATTATCAAACGCAATCTGTCTCCAAAATATTCAATTTCAAGTATATGCATTCTGAAAAAGAACTTACCGAGAGTGAAGAAATATGCCTGTGGTTTTAGTTGCTCAAAAGATAAAGCAAATTGTTGCATTAATGTGAGAGAACTGATGAAATGGCAAGTTATTAACACAGATATCAGAAGGTGAGATCTCTGTAGTCCTTGGCTTTAATTTGTTTGGGATTCTTATCTTTTATCAGTTAATAACAAAATACCCCATTTGGCAAATGGCAAGAAAGCAAGACCCAGCATCTCTAGGCTTTCATTTCCTGCTTACAGGAAATAATTTTTGGACTATCTTGCCCTTTTTGTTCTCTCATAGAACTTTGGCTTTTACATTATCATGTTAATACCACTGCAGGATATATATTTTTTCTACTGCTGTCTGTTGGCATGATTCCAAAATGAACACACAGCTGACATGGAATCTCTCTCTCTCTCTCTCTCTCTCTCTCTCTCTCTCTCTGTTTTGTGATATAATTTTGGCTTTGAAAAAAATGCCTCTAAAGAGATTTGAGCTGAAGTACATGGAAGTTTTAGGTTAAGAAAATTGTCGTGTGTGTGTGTGTGTGTATGTGCAACTCACACACACACACACACACACACACACACACAATTTCCTTAATACTTGCAACATTTGATGTGGAAAGCAATCTGGAAAGCATAATTAGGATATTTTTGCACATAGTAGGAATTCTGATTTTTTCCCCCATTTTATTTACCTTACATGACAACTTCATTATCAAAACCATGTACATGTCTTCATAAAAATAGTCAAGAAATAAAAGGAATGAAAATTAGAAAAGAATTTAAATTACAAGCATTTGCAGAGGATTTGTTAACATTATGGAAGTTAATACTTCCATAATGTGTTCATTATGGAAGATCCAGAAGAAACGGGCCCAAAATTACTTGAATAAATAGAGCAATATGGAGAAGTAGCGGAATTGAAAATCAACAAAGATAAGACAAAAATATTAGTAAAAAATATAACTGAAAAACAAAAAAGAATAGTGGAGAAGTTGGACATCCAAATAATGAAAAAAGTGAAATATCTGGGTATTCAATTAACCTTAAGATGTGTAACCATAAAGGAAGATAATTATTATAAATTGAGAAATGAAATTGAAGTAGATTTGGAGAAATGGAAAAATTTACAGTTATCATTAATGGGAAGAATAGCCTTAATTAAGATGAATACACTGCCAAGAATGTTATTTTTATTTCAAACAATACTGATAAAGTTGGAGAAAAAATATTTCGAAAATTTGAATAGAATAATATGGAAATATATATGGCAAGGGAAAAAAGCAAGAATTAATATAAAAATGTTACAGGATTAAAGACTTAGGGGTGGGTTTGGATTACCAAATTGGGAACTATATTACCAAGCGGCAGTGTTGACATGGTTGAAAGAATGGATCTTATTGAGAAATGTAAGATTACTGATTTTGGAAGGACGTGATTTGCAATTAGGATGGCACGCTTTCCTATGGCATGGGAAAAATAGAATATATGCCTATTTTCAGAGACATTATGTAAGAAATAGTTTACTAACAGTGTGGGAGAAAGTGAAAGAAAAACACTATGTAGAAATACCAATGTGGCTTTTAACAATAGAAGGGTTGACACATCCAAATTTGATTAATATGAGGAATATTATTAGATACAAGGATATTTTAACAGAGAAGGGAGAACTGAAACAAAAGCAAGAATTAGAAAAACAAGGAATTGAGATGAATTGGTATATGCAATTGCAAATACAATCAAGATATGAAGCAGATGCTAAGCAATATGGTATTAATTATGGAAAGTCGGAATTGGGTGAAATACTTATGGGAACAGATAAAAAAATGATTAAAAATATATAAATACTTATTGCAAATAAGATTGGAAGGAGAGGTAGTAAAAGAAATGATAGCATGGGCAAGAAATTTTGGTTATACGATTGAATTAGAAAAATGGCAACAATTATGGGAAAGAAACTATAAATTAACAATGGCAACAACATATAAAGAAAACATATATTAAATGTTTTATAGATGGCATATGTCACCAGAAAAATTAGCAAAAATGTTTAAAGATGAATCAGTTAAATGTTGGAAATGTCATCAAGTACCGGGATCTTATTACCATATGTGGTGGACATGCACAGAAGCAAAGAACTATTGGGTAAAAATACAAATGTGGTTAGAAAAAAATGTTAAAAAGTTGTATAAGCCAGAGACTTTCCTATTGGGCATTTTACCAGAGAAATATAGTAAAGAAGATACTTATCTGATAGTTCATATAGTAACAGCAACAAGAATAGTATTTGCACAAAATTGGAAAGCAGGAAATATTCCCACAGGGGGGGAGATAATAAAGAAAATTTTAGACTGCGCAGAGATGAATAGATTAACATTAAGAATAAAATACAAAGAGGAATAGATGTACTACAAGACATGGGGACAATTTTATGAATGGTTAGAAAAAGAATATAAATAAAGGAGAGGAAGAACAAAAGTGAAATAGAAGCTCAGACAATGCACCAATAAAATAATGAGGGGGAAGGGGAAAAAAAGAAAGAAAATGTTATTAGACAAATATACACCTATGATGATATATATGAAGATATAAAATGAGAAAAAGAAATGAAGAAGGGATTTTAAATAAATAGCAAATTGAGGCTGCCGGGATATCATCCCAGGATTTGTTAGCACAAGAAAACACAACAATAGAAAGGGGAAAGAGTGGAGGAGGGTATAGGAGGAGGAGGGAAGAAAGGGAGAGGAGAAAAGAAGAAAGGGAAGAGGAGAGGAAGAAAAGGAAGGGATATAAGGGTAGGAGAGAGGGTAAGGAGAGGGAAAGGGGGAGGAGTAGGGGAGAGGAAAGGGAAGTAGGGAAGGAAGGAGAGGAGGAAGAGGAAGGTAGAAGAAGAAAGAAGGAAGGTAGGAAAAGAAGGGTTGTGGGGAATAAAAGGTACGGGATGGCAAATAAACAGCCTCGACTTTGTGTAATTAACTTTGTGAAAGTAAAATGTGTATAAATATTAAAAGAAAATATATTATCATGTTAGAAATAAGAAAAATGAGATGGTATATTTGTGAATGTATGTATGAGAAACAAAATAAAAAAAAATTCAAAAAAAATAGTCAAACTGATTTGGTATTAAAAACAACTGAATAATTGTAACACAATAGCCCCAGTGATAATACTTATTTTAAAAAAATCTGACATGCATAAAGCCTGTCTACTTTAAGTCAGCCAGATGGAATCAGAGGCGACTCTTAAGGAAGGTAGTCCCACCATTTACAGTAGATGCAACCACAGGCATCCTCATGCAACCAGATTAGATCTTCAATAGATATAGGAGTGGGACTTTATAAGAAACAAAGTAATGAGCATTATGGTACCTGTCCTATAATGAATTGTTAGAGTTCTAGAAACCTACATCTAAATCATGTGCCAAAGGTCTTGGGAATTTAGCCTCACCTGTATTTGGTTAAAGAACACATCCATGACTCTAAGCAGAATTGTCTAATTGGATTCTTATTTCTTGATATTGGATAATACAACTATAATATTTAAATATTTGCACAATCTCTACACTTTAGAATTTATGCACTAAGCAAAATTTATTTTTATATATGATACTTCACCAATAAGTAACAGAAGGATGCCTTTGGTCTAATGTCAGTTGCTAATCTCAATCTTTCACACAGTTGCCTCATTTATATATTCAAAGTAGGTAAAGGAGGAATGGTAAATCAATAAAAACATCTTTATAATACTTTTAATCCTGTAATCACACTCATTGGATTATAGCGTGAAGGCTTCTGACAATATTAAAACAGTCCTGGGAAAAGTATCAAATTCTCTTCATTCTTTTTAAAAATGTAATGTTTATTCAGTGACATGAAAAGTGCATTTCTTGTTCACTGAAACATCAAGCTGCCCATCTTGCTTTGAGTATCAATCTTCGGTAATGGCATGCCATGCAAATGTTCAAACGGCTCTCTTTTAAAGAAAGTGCTAAACCGTTTCCGAAGTCTACTGATAAAAGTATAGTACTTTTGAAAACTAGTACAAGTCAGAGGAAGCAAAGAAGAAATTGCTAGTTGTTGTATGGGAAGGCAGAAGAGGAGTCAAGACAGAAGTGTGCTTCTCTGCACTTTCATGTGACAATCCTCATCAGTCTTTCATCAGTTCTTCACGAGGCGTATATAAACCCTTGCTGGGGGGAGGTGAGAGGCGCTTGAAGTGTTTCTTGTTCAGCATCAGAGTGCTGAAAAGCTGGACAGCTCCCTGCGGGCAGCATTGCAAGCCTGTTTCCTTCTGCTCTGAACAGAGAGAACACAGTAGGGATCCCACTATGCAGCCAGCAATGATGATGTTCTCCAGCAAATACTGGGCGCGACGGGGCCTTTCACTGGACTCAGCTGTGCCTCAAGAGTACCCATTATCCAGGAATGTAACTGTAAGTATCAAGCGTTTAAAGATACCAAACCATTATCTTGTCCGATTGTTTCAGAAATGTTCAGGCATTTCCAGATGACTGTTCTTTGGGGCCTTTTTATTGAACAAATTTATTTGTTTGCTTGTTCAGAAAAAGCTTAGGAATCACCCCTTTCTCTCTGCAACACAACAGTCTCATTACAAATTATCAAAACAAAATTTTTTTTTTATAGAAGACATTTTTTTGAGACAAAACTTTAATTCAATTGATTGTAGCTTTCACTTTTGTGATGGATGTTCCCAATGGTGGAAGTTAATCCAGTCTTTGTGTTGAAGACTTACTTTCTCTGCCTTGAATTTTTTTTAAGTGCAAATTTTCTAGCCACTTACAGCAACTTATATATATAAGTACATTTGGATGAGTAAGATTTGCTTCCAGGGAAAGCGGTTGAATTTACATATAAGATTTAAAAAAAAAGATTGAATGCATTGTTGAAATCATAAAACACAGGGATGGCAGTCATTGTGGCTGTCATTTAAAACCAAAGCAGAAGGGTACAATATTTCAAACTATGTGAATACATAGTATACTACTATTACTACAACAAATAATATTAATAATTAGATATAAACAATGTTATGATCTGGCCCTCTATTAAAAAGATAATAAAACTTTTCTTGAAAATTCAATCATACCTCTTTGGGCTTAGTTTTATACATAAAAGTAGACATACAGAAGAAACAAAAAATCTACCTTACTGTTATACACAGCCTTTGTTATAACGTTAAAATGTTTAATCTAAATAAATATTGAAATTCTACACATTTTACAACGTTTCCTCAAATAATTTAAGATTAAGAAGCTGGTTCTTGCTCTCTGATGGTGTTATTGTCACAAAGTTATTTCTCTGTGTGTGTTTATACTTACATCCATCTCTCTATATATATATCCATTTCTACCTGTCTCCAGGATGGTGGTGGTGGTGGTGATGTTGATGTTTCCTAGAACAGCCCTATTGGTGGCTGTTTTCAATTTAGCAATTCACAACTATGTTGTGATTCTGATTATGTTATCTTCTCAAACTGGCTGGCTATATTGTAATATAATGGGATTATACTTCTGCATATAAAGCCTCATATTGTACACAGCTATATGTGTCTTATCACATTCACATTCTCTATATGTGTCTTATCACATTCACATCACATTCTCTGATTACAATTTGTTTGAGATATTGACCTTTTAGCTTCTCCCAGAAAGAACTTCATTTTCATAAAAACTAAAAGTGCGACATCATTTATTTGTGTTAAGATAGGCAATGTTTGAGAGGCTGTTCTTAGGTATATAAGATCACTAAAATATACTATAAATATGTATTTATAGCATTTTAGTAGGGTTTTAAAAATATCCTATAGTTGTATAATCACTTGGTTGTGATGAGTGCTTTTTTTAAGCCAAGTGTGGTTTTCTTAAGCCAAGTCTAGCACATTAGTTCAATTGATAATTTAACAGCAGTTACTCTGTATAAAAAACTTGTAAATTTATCTAAGAATATAGGTTGTTGTGAACACCATATCTAAGTAACATGTTTTACTAGGTTAGAACTATACTGCTAATTTCTATGCTGGTTTTCTTGATCTTCATGATTTTAGGTGGGCAAAAGGAATTATCACAATTCTAAATGTTGTTTGAAATGTGGTAGGAAAACAATTAAACATGAATTATATTTAGGAATAGCCAAAATATGAATATTTTTAGGAAGTTATCAGTGTAGATTATTTTCCTCCTGAAGCAAAATAAGGTACTTGTTATTTTTTATTTAATTGTAGCATAAATGGATAGACTTGTGTTTAAACTGATTGAACGTGGCCTGTTCAGTTAGGAATCCTTCAAATTACATGGATAATTATTTTCTGTTTGGAGGATTACATGCAAGCCATATGACAATTGAAACATTTCTGCTTAACTTCATGCACAGTATAGCATCTGTTTGGGAGGCATAATTGGATACAGTTTCTCAACTTGTATACCTTTTATTCATATAAAAAAACACAGAAAAATACATATGATTGTCATGACAATTTGCAAATCTTTTGCAGGTTATGTGTACCAAACAAATATATTTTGGGGGATTATTTATTTATTTTTTCAGGGAATGGATTTTTTTAAAGTTATAGTCAAAGACCTGAAAATCTCAATAAAAGAATTTTTGTATTGTTTGTATTGTTTGACTAACAATAAAATAGATGTATTTAATCTTTAAATAAATCTTTAAATAAAGATTCTTTAAATAATCTTTAAATAAAGATTAAATGGTTGTAAAATGATAGAACTAAGATAAAAGAGTTCAGTTTGATAAACTCTACATGCAGTAAAAGAAACTTTTGCAACACTGACAGAGATTATATCATTTTGGTCAAATGACAGTAAATACGAAAGGTAAACTTAATCTGAGTGGCCGTAACAATTGCAATCTATTCAAGGTATTTGCCACTGCTTATGTGTCTCTAAGAATCCTTTGCTTTATCTTTCATGCTAACTATACTTGAGCAACAATAAGGAATGGCTTTCAGTAGATTTTAAAAACTCTCCTTCCTATATTAACTGTCTCATATGATTAAGGGAATTCATTGATGTTAATGGAAATAGCTCTAATGAATATCCTTATGTTAAAGGATACTAGATTCTTATCAACCAGGACTGAAGAATGCTAATGTTGATGCCCATTGAAATATATGGAGATATATGGCTTGCTTTTTGCAAGTTTACTGAGAAGTGATAAAGAAAAAAAGAGATATGAATGACAAAGGATATTGTATTGAAGAAACCAAGAAAGAACGGGAGAAGGGAAGTTAAAGGTGAATATTGTCATGCACTTTACAAAGCAGCAAATCCAGCTTTATTGCTCAGCATTAAGTTGAAAAGGAGCCTAACAATTACAGATCCCTAAAAAAGAATATCTGTATAATAATAATTCTTTTTAGCAGAAAAATAGATCTACAAATGTTTAACTCTAACCCCTGTAAAAGATATTCAAATGATGTGACAAAGATCTTAGTATATCCTGTGATAATCTACTGTATGAAAGTGAAAGTTGGATTTTAAAGAAGCAGGATAGGAAGAGCACGGACACTTTTGAACTTTAGTGTTGAAGAAGACACCCGAGTAAACCATAGACAGCCAAGAAAACAGAGTCATCAAATAAATCAGTCCAGAGTTCAAATGATGAGGCTCAAGTAATCTTACTTTGACACATTATGTGAAGACCTAGCTGTTTGGAAAAGGCTCTAATGCTAGGAAAACTGAAAGGGGGGGGGAAAGGACAATCAGCTGCAAGGTGAATGGATTCAGTTACAGTAGTGCACCATGGGGAGAAAACGTTAGAAATAGATCATCAGGGAGAAAATCTATGTGATCTTTTGGAGTTACATAAATAATCAAACCAACCAACTCTAATTTAATTGTCTTTTTATCTATTACACTTCAAATGAAATGCATATTCATGATTCAAAATTAAGCTTCCTAAGAAAAAAGGCAGGGATGGCCTTGACCATTCTCAAAATACTTTAGAAGTTGTTGTACCCTTATAGCAGAAGTATGCAAGCTTCATTTAGCCAAGGGCCATATTAAAAATTTTAAATATTACAATACTTAGACTGGGAGTAACATTCCCCAAAGTGAAAGGGGCAGAATAACAACTTTCATTTAAAGTAATCTAGGTTTAAATTATACTACTCAAGTTAATTTTTATGTATTTAATTTTAAAATTATATCATTCTATCCCAGTAGAAAATTTGTAGTAAACTTTGAGGAGGCTCTGGAGGGATCATCCAGTGCTTTGTGGCAGGGGTGAAATTCAATTTTTTTCCCTTCCGGTTCTGTGGCTTGGTGGGCATGGCAGGGGAAGGATTCTGCAAAATCTCCATTCCCACCCCATTCCTGAGGGAAGGATACTGCAAAATCTCCATTCCCACCCCACTCCAGGGGAAGGATACTGCAAAATCCCCATTCCCTCCCCACTCCAGGGGAAGGATACTGCAAAATCCCCATTCCCTCCCCATTCCTGGGGGAAGGATACTGCAAAATCTCCATTCCCACCCCACTCCAGGGGAAGGATACTGCAAAATCTCCATTCCCACCCCACTCCAGGGGAAGGATACTGCAAAATCTCCATTCCCACCCCACTCCAGGGGAAGGATAGTGCAAAATCCCCATTCCCTCCCCACTCCTGGGGGAAGGATATTGCAAAATCTCCATTCCCACCCCACTCTGGGGCCAGCCAGAGGTGGTATTTGCCGGTTCTCTGAACTACTCAAAATTTCCACTACCGGTTCTCCAGAACCTGTCAGAACCTGGTGAATTTCATCCCTGCTTTGTGGGTAGTACAAGTTCTGAATATCCAAGTTATATATCCTAATTAACCATGTGATTGGAAGTAAACAGCATTGCTTTTTGTTAGATTTTGTTTGTTTGTTCGTTTGTAGGCAGAGTAAAAAAAAAGATTGAAATCTTTCTATGTTGGAAATATTCAGAGGCTGTTCAATCTTTGCAGTCACAAATAATGACTGATATGAGCGATTGAAACAGGATAAGAATTACCATTGGTCCACAATCCAAGATCCAGCTACTAGATGCATAATATTAATGTTCTGTAAGTTTTATTGATTCCACATTTGACTCCAGATTAAAATAAAGATACTTGTCCATGTCTTTAATAGCTTTGTAGATAATGATTCTGTTATGCAGAAGAGAGTAGCTGTCCCCCATGTTTGCTCATTCATTCATTCGTTCGTTCATTCATATGTCATTCAACATTATAACATTGTTAGCTTCTGTGTTATAGCTTTATATTTAATTTCCTGTAGAGTGTCCACTGAATAGGTAATTATAAATATAATAAATAATATCTCCTCTTATTATAATCAGTTTCATAATAAGTGAGACCAAATTTTCTCTTCCTTCATCTCCATCCAATAATTTTAGTTCTTTGATTATAAAGTTAGGTAAAAACATTAAAAATGTAAGATCTGTAAAACAAGAGAAATAGTAATATGTTCATAATACGTTCATAATATGTTATGAAATATATAAATATATAAAGTATGAACATTTTGAATAAAAAACTACTAAAAGCACATTTTTTTTAAAAAAAAATTATGTAAGTATATTTTGGCCATTTAAGTAAGCATCATATTACCAACCTTGTTTCAATTCTTTTTTTCCAGCTAATAAATGTTGAATAAATTCCTATAGCATCATTTAACTGTTATTTCTACCTGAGTATTCTAAATTCCTGCTACAGATGGGCAATGCTGAAAGCAAACTAATCCATTCAACCATGTGATCAAAGATTTCCTTAATTAAACAAAGTTAATTGTGTTTTAATTAAAGTAGTGTAAGGGCATTCAATGTTGATGAAAATTCTGAACAACAATTTTTCATCACTTTGACATAGGGGATGTGTTGATTTTTCCAAGGAATTATATTTCTATGAGAAATTTCACTTTGAAGAATGTCTGTGGAGATTCTCAGTCATCCAGGTCATAGTTGACTCAAAGATGCTTTTTCAAAAGGCGACTGGACTGTTTTTTCCTAAGGAAGAAGAAAAAGACATTTTGCTTCTCATCCAAGAAGCTTAATCGAGTCTGGCAATGGAAAGATTAGTTCTGACAGGATGGGGGAGGGGGTGGAAAGATCATATTCCTTTGTAGTCATCTGATCGTTATTACTCTCCCTGAGAGCTCTTGCGGCTACTTGGGGGTTTATCTGTGCCCTCAAGGTCACCTGTATCAGAGTGCAAATGGGGTGGAATCTTCTTGGAACTGCTTCAAGGGCTGTGTTGTAGACCGGAGATAGGTGGTGTCGTATCTCTTCCCCTCTGTTGAGAGAGGGCTGCTCAATTTTAACATTAATGGCCTCTCTCTTAACAGAGACTATGTTAACATTGGGCAGCCCTCTCTCAACAGATAAACCCCCAAGTGGTCTCAAGAGCTCTCAGGGAGAGTGCTAATGACAGATGACTGCAAATATATATAACAACAAATTATCCTTCCACCACCACTACCCATCCTGTCAAAACTAATCCTTTCATCATCCCCACCATCCTTCCAGAACTGTTGAAGCTTCTTGGATGAGAAATGAAACATCTTCTTCTTAAGAAAAAAACAGTTCAGTTGCCTTTTGAAAAAGCACCTTTGAATTCACTTTGCAGAGCTGTTCTTCCAAGTTTTCATCCTATATAGAAAGATGCTTCAAGCCTGTTTTGCACTGAGTCTGTAAGTATGAATTGATATTTTAAAAATATTACAGGTAATCCTTGAGTTACAACGGTAATGGAGCCTCCCCATCGGGGTGGGTTCTAACTTACCTCGCTGCTGGTTCGCTTCCTCATGCGCCGCGCGGGTGCGCCGCACGAGTGCGCATGCACAGTGCTAAAAACCAAGCTTCTGTGCATGCGCAGAAGCTGTTTTTTGCTTCTGCGCGTGCGCAGAAGCAAAACACAAGATGGCGCCACTGTAGGCGCCACCAAGAGAGCTGGTTCAGGGGCGTGTCCAGCCAGCCATCGCTGCTGGTTCGGTGAGCGGGGGAAATTCCCGCTACCGGTTCTATAGAGCCAGTCCGAACCGGCAGAAACCCACCTCTGCTCCCCATTATGATTCTAAGATGTAATGGTCATAAAATGGGTCTGTCAAGTGATTGACCCAATTTTACTTTTTTTGGTCAATATCCAAATCATCCTTTCATTTTATTTATCAAAGCTTAGGAAGCTTTCTCTGTTCTTTCCCACAACCAATAAATGCTTTAAATTGTTGCTCAGTAAAACCATGTATTTCAGCCTTCCCCCAGTCCTATTGTAGACCCACTGGAATGAGAAATTCAGTTGCAAGCAAAAATGAACAAATCTTTCCAAGACAATAAAGAAAGTGCAAGTTATATTATCTATCAACTGCTTCTTTTATAATTTGAAAATTGTGCTCTTTGACTCTTTCCCTGGTATTCAAAGGCACCTGTGATGGAAAAGGGATGTAATGTTCTGCACATGATTCATGTTTGAATTTATAATGTAGATCTCAGAATCCATAATTGTTTTCCAAAAACGTGGGAAGTTTTTATTTTCAATTGGGAGCAAAATATTAGTTTTAAAAATAAAGAAAAACTGAGATTATAACAGCTTTCATTCCACAATGCTCTTTTGTTAATTTCATTTAGAATAATCTTTCATTTATGTTTGCAACCTATAATTGCTAACAACCTGTATGTGCTTTTTAAGAAAGAGGAAAAAAAACTAAGCAAAACTTCACTTTTGAAAGAGCTATATAAATTCTAAGATCAAATAAAGGAAAGGTTAATTATTGTTGAGGGGTATGTGGAAATGCTTGTGATCTGTATTTTCTTTCAGTTAAACAAAACAAATTCTGGTAGAAGTGATGATAAAAAGGCTAATAAAGGTACAAGCAAGAATGAGTCAACATCTGAAGGTGGTAAAACTGCTGTGGTGTTTTCTTTAAAAAATGAAGTTGGTGGCTTGGTAAAAGCTCTCAGACTTTTCCAGGTAAAAATTATTTTACTATTTATTTTCATAATAATATATTGATTGAAAAATGTGCATCGTGTTTGTATAAAAGATAATGTGCATGTTATGTCTATTAAATCGCAAGACACTAGATTCACTTACCACACCAATCCAATGATTAGTGAGTAACCCAGCTGAGTTCACACATTGTGCTTGGCCATTCCATGATTTATTATCCAAAATGGCTTGGTTTGCACAATATGAACAATTATAGTCAAGCAAACCACATTACAGCATAAAGTGAAGCTAATCATTTTATGGTATATTAACTGCAAATCAGAATCTTGTTTCTGACGTGCTAGAAGTAATTGTTTATTATGAGTTGGCTTAGCCTGTACTTTCAGTTTTCTGAAATAATATATTTCAATCTTAATAATAGTTTTTGAATTATTAATATCCTTGGATACCAAGATTGGTAGCAATAGCTAGAAATGTTTTCTGTTAGCTCCAGCTCCAGCTAACATACTCACCTAGAACAGTGGTTCTCAATCTATGGGTCGCGACCCCTTTGGGGGTCGAACGACCCTTTCACAGGGGTCGCCTAAGCGCGTGCTAGCCCGCCATCTTGGTGCCACGCCCCCTTTGTCACCTCATTGTGCGTGGGGAGGGGGCGGGGTGGGGGTCACGGCGGCGGGGCGGGGGTCGCGGCATTAGGAAGGTTGAGAACCACTGACCTAGAACATCCAGTCCTATCTTCCTCCATTCTTGCTTTAGTTACACTTGTTTCAGCTACTGCTATTTGCTTTATATCACATGAAGATAAATTTCAGAAGTTGGAATATTTTAACTGAGATTCATAGATTAGCTCTTATGCTATTTAACTTTATTGCCTAATTATTTATTTCTGCATTCAGTTTAAAGTACTAGCTTAACCATTTTAAACAGTCATTAGTACCCTGAAGTCTAAATCGAATGCCATATCTAAATTTAAATTTCTCTGGAATAAGTTCACGGAATTCACAATTGCAATTTAGGGTTGCCAGTTCTGTTATTTGATTTGCAAGGGCTGTTTTAAAAAACATTAGGTCTTTACTAAGTTATACATCTAGCCAATGTTATCTGAACTATTCAGCTATATATTGTAATGTTTTACTAAAGTAAAACATGGTATTTCAGTACTTAGATAATGAAAAGTAGTAAGTCTTGGATTGATAGGGATTTCTATGCTGTGGAATTTTTATCATTTGGCCTTCTGCTTTGGGAAGGTTATAGATTACAGAACAATGCTAGTGTATTACCAAACTATTTCATTTTTTTCTATTATGCTTGTCATAAATTTGGTATGGAATTAGTAGCATCTCTAATATATATGAATGATGGTTTTATATGAAATTGCCATAGTAAATCAATTTTAAATTTCAATTATGCTAAGGTATTTATAGTTTTTCCATGGAGGTTTATAATGCAATAAGGGAGTGAATGCAATAATAATTTTATAGTAGTTTATTTCTGGCTAATGCACAAATAATTAATTTCTTTTAATAGAAATACCTGGATATCTATTCTAAACTGGCACCTGTTAAGACGTAAGCATTTAATTTCTGCTTTTCCTTTGCACTGGGTTAACTCTTTTTTTTAAATCTGTTTTCAGGAGAAGCATGTGAGTATGGTTCATATAGAATCCAGAAAATCCAAACGAAGGAATTCAGAGGTAGAAATTTTTGTGGATTGCGACTGCACCAAGAAAGAATTCAATGAGCTCATTCAGCTGTTAAAGTATGAAACAAACATTGTGACTTTGAATCCTCCAGAAAACATTTGGACTGATGAAGAAGGCAAGACTATTGTTTCTTTTCCTCATCTGTTCCCCCCCCCATTTTATTATGAAATCAGCCCAACTGTATGAAGACGCAGAGAAAAATGTTTGATTCCCTTCCATCTCTTTGTTTTTTCCAGAGCTGGACTGTGTGCCTTGGTTTCCCCGGAAGATTGTTGAATTAGATAAATGTTCCCAGAGAGTTCTCATGTATGGCTCCGAACTGGATGCAGATCACCCTGTAAGTGTTTAGAGAAGATCCAGAGAGGCTGACCAAATAACCTACTAATAATGTAGCAAATGATTTAAATGAATGAATGCAATACATTATCTATCTTAAGCAGTTTTGGTCCAATTTGTTTCTTAAGTACAGGCCTCACATTTTGATTTGTCTTCAGATGCATTTCTGTCTTTCTGGAACATTCATATGTCAGATTTAGATGGGTTTGTGGATTGCAGCTTCTGTTTCAGAAGTACACTAGAGAACTTTGAGAGGCAATTTTCATTTCTGTCCATTGCAAACAATGCAAGAGTTATAGTTCTAAATCATAGTGATATTCATGCACACTGCTGTATGAGCTTTGAAACATATAGACATTAAATTAACATTTCACGGAGTGTGGGAGGCATATGGAAATCTGGTAACACTCCAGGAGATAATTATAAAGTAGAAATCATAGCATACTTCAGCAGGAATGCAGCTGGCACATAGGATCCTTGTGTTTTTCCCTCCCTTATTTTTAACACTTTGGCCCCATTTCAGCTCATGTTTCACTGTCTGCAGGACCACATACTGCCTGAAACCATTGCATCCAAAACTTGAGGAAATTAACCTATTGATACTGTTTGTCTTGCTTTCATTATTGCCTCTGCTCACTTCTCACAGAGTAAAGTCAGCTTTTAGTAAATCTTGTAACTCCTAAATCATCCAATAGTAGAGATATAATACTGTGTATTATGTAAAGCACACGAGAACTTACTCTGCAACTATCACTACCCCTACCTGCATTCCCTGTTCTTCATAGGATTACCGTATGCTAGAGGTGAGAGCAGGGCTTTCATTCCAATACTGGGTATTTTGCACATAGGCATTTAGTAGTATTTTGGAAATTTGAGGAAGGTGTGTCATATTTTCTCTGGGAACTTCTCCTGCTATCTCAATCATCCAAGTCACGGTTGTCCAAAGGTGCTTTTCCAAATGGCAACTGGACTTTCTTGGTTTTTTACCCTTGAAAATGTTTCACTTCTCATCCAAGAAGCTTCTTTAGTTATTAGTTTTTAGAACTGAAGAAGCTTCTTGGATGAGAAGTGAAATGTTTTCAAGGAAAAAAAAACCAAGAAAGTCCTATTGCCTTTTGGAAAAAAATCATGGGAATTTGTGCCCACGATTGATCAGTTCCTTCAGGGAATGTTGGGGAGTTCTGTGCAGTATGGCTGTACAATACTTTGGATTCAGTTATCCCAAAGGTGTTTTTCAGAAGGCAACTGGACTTTGTTGAAGCCCAATCAAATATTGCATATTTAATGCTTTGGAACCCAAGCTCAATGGTTTATACACCTCAGCATTGTTTTCTGAGAATAGGACTTCTAAGGCCTGGCCTTTATTTTAATGAAATAAAGTCAGATGCAAGGGCTTTCAAGATTGCTTTATGATCCAAAGAAAGTTAAAATCTACTTGATTATTTCCAGTCAAAAAATAAATGAAAGACATCAGATTCTACATTCCTTTGTTCCATCTCCACCCAATATCTATGGAGATTCTCAATTATCCAGGTCATGGTTGTCCCAAAGATGCTTTTTCAAATGGCAACTGGACTTTCTTGGGGTTTCCCCCCCCTTGAAAATGTTTTACTTCTCATCCAAGAACCTTCTTCATTTCTTAGTTTTTAGAACTAAAATGTTTTCAAGGAAAAAAACTAAGAAAGTCCAGTTGCCTTTTGGAAAAGCATGTTTGGGACATCTTCACCCAAGATCCATGGGACACAGAATAGACAAAGATAACAGCAGATTTTTGCCCCCGTTCTACCTGCCACACAATCATCTTTTAGTATTTGTGAGAGGATTTGAGGCTGAGACTGGTAGAGGAACGATACCTCCAATAAAAGCCCTATTAGTTACTTATTAATGTTGCTTATTCTGGTTTTGCCAATTTACTCAGAAGTGATTCTAAGAGGCCTTGGTAAGATTTGAAGCTTGAAAGGCAAGTTGATCATAACAACAAGTAAATAATACAATGAGAAAAAAGCTCTACTTAACAGATACTTGCAATTGTAGATATAGAAAAGATGGAGCAGATTTTGGAAGCTAAACCTTAAACATGCTTGGGGTAACTACTAAAAGATTTCAATTTGGGAAAAGTTGCCCCCCCCCTTGGATGTGGGTAAACTGCTTTCAGCTCTGAAGGTGATATGAATGAGAATGTTCATAAGTATTTAAAACTTGGATGATTTATTTAACCCTCTTTTCTATCACTTCCCTGCCTCTTTGGTATAAATTAATTATTTTTATTTGCTTCAGGGATTTAAGGACAATGTTTACCGACAGAGAAGAAAATATTTTGTAGATGTTGCCATGAGTTATAAATAGTGAGTACTCAATATTTTTTAAACTTTCAATTTTAAAGTCTTTGTCCTCAAATACAAGAAAGATATACAGCCCTCTTTTTTTTTAATATAAAATTTGCAATAGGCAGATGGTGATCATTAAGCTGTAACTATTTATATTACCAAATTGGCATGAGGAACACAAAAGTTGAGTTTATTTGGATTGAATTTTGGAACATATCAGTATTGGTTCATCCAACTTTGTTTTGCTTCCGTAAATTGGCCATCTTTTCTAGCCCAAGCAGGATTGAAATTAGGATTTCTGCATGCGAAATGTAAGTACTGTCTCTGAGTTCTGGAACTACAGTTCTTTTCCATTGTGCTTCTGGCCATGACAGCATGCATTTACGGCAATGGCTCAAGAAACTGGACAGCTGGGTTGGATTGAACTGAAATAGTTACTCATGATATGAGTAACAGTAGACCAATTGACTTGATCATTATATCTAAGGCTTAAAAGGGATAGAGGTATCTGGAGCAAATGCAGCTTTCATTAGAATGATGATGCAGGTAGTCCTTGATCAGTGATTGTCTTATTCAGTAACCATTCACAATCACAATGAAAATGAAAATGGCCAGTGTCTGCATTTACAACTTTTGTAGACAGGTACAACCTTTGTAAAGCAAAGGAAATCTGATGTAAAATCAGAAGTATAGACATTGTTTCACTTAGCAACAGCTTTGCTTAATGACCAAGTTGCCAGCCAATTGTCACTAAATGAGGACTACCCAAACTTGTGTTATGATGTCATAATGCATAATCATAAGATTCATCACAAGGAGCCAAATTTGTATTATGATACTGTATTGTGATACATGCTCTGTCACTTTCCCTCTGTGTCCTCTCAGAGATGCCTATAAAAGGGGACTCTGCTTCTTTGTTCAACAGATGGAAAGGTTGTAATGGGTTGGCATTCTCCAGGGAAAGTTTAGCTGCATGTGAAGGTTCATGTCTGCTAGTCATCCCTTTTCTGCACAGAGCAGAGCACTAGCTATTGAGAGAGGGTGGACTGCCTCTACCTTTTCCTTATATGAGTAGGCCATTTATTTATTTTTCTCTTTGATATAGCTGCCCATTTCACACATGTGATTCATTTGCTTGATGGTGAGGGATGTTTCCCCTCCTTTGGATGCTTGAGTCCCAAGACAAATAGCTATAATTCTGCCTTTCCAAGTGCGGATGTCCTGCAGATCTATAGACATTAGCTATCAAAGTTCCCCAACTACTCTGGCAATTACTGGAAACAGTTCTGTGTCAGAAAACATCCTGGAAATTGAAGCATAGTCTTGAAAAGGGGTTTGAATTGGGGAGACTGGCTATATGTTTTGAAAAGACAGATCTTGTCAAGCACTTCTTTACATTTATGGTCTCCCAAAGGCTTTTTCTTCATGCCATATGCTCTGCCATCAGATTGATGGGCTCCTAGAAAAGGATTTATATAAGATGTGCTTGCTTGCTTCCTTATTTATTTACATATATTTCCTACAATAATTTCCCCACTAGCAATGTACAGCACTTTCTAGAGTCATCCAACCTTTACTTGTGCCAAAACAGCAGTATGAAAACAGGCACTATATCATATCAATAATGGCTAGGCGGATGGTATGAAAATACTATAAGTCATCAGTGAGGAAATGGTATGCATTTATATACATTGCCTAGTAGCAATAAATGACTAAAAAAAATAATCCAAAAGCAAAATATAATATTAAAACAGAATGATCATAAAACTCTAAATGGCAGCATGGAATTGCAGTAAAGAGAGAACAATAAAACACAGAAAACATAAACCCTGGGAATGCTTCCAGGGAGTTTATCTAAGCCTGTGGATATGTTGTGATTGGTTGATTGCATAGTTATCAGATAGATATTCCACCCATCACAATGCTATGAGTGGAACAGGAGAAATTGGGAGCACTATTTTAATTGGTATATGTTAACATGTGTCATATGCAAATTAAACTGTCATAAAGTGTCACAGATAGCTCTAAGGAAATGGAGGATTGAGACCAGGAATTGCTAAACTTTTGATTTTTTTAGACACCCTCATATCTCATTATCCAAATGTCTGTTAAACCATTTGCCATTATGGGTATGCTTTATGCTGGACTTCTTTGCAATGATTTAGCAGTGATATTTCTACCGCCCCACCCAGTTCTGATCTTCTTGCCACATACTGATTACTCTTCTACTGCACATGTGTTGATCTTCATAGCACCTTCCTTCCCTCCTTCCTGTTACTCCATTTCTTGATCTTTCTACCACTTATCTGTCAACTTTTAAAATATTTTTCCATCTCTCATCAGACTGCCAAGCCACCACCTATATCCACAATCCATTTATGTAATATAATATATTGATTAAAAAAATATCAACTGCCCATGATCCATCATGCACACAAGCACACATATTTTGGAAGCCTGGTTTATATTATAAGATCTTCGCTGGCCCTTTCTTGGGCCTTGTTTTGGATCCAAATGGGGAAATGTAAGCTTCTATTTCAGTAATGTGTTCCCAATACTAAGCCTGTATTAAGTAAGCAGACTCACCTAAGGTCTGAGTTGACACAGTTGTCTTACCCCAGGCTCCATTTTCAATACATACTGAGTTTCATCTCCAATTATATTCAGTCAAAAAAATTCAGGCCAAATTTTAAAGGGCTCCAATAAAATTAAACTCAGTATAGGATTATATAGTTGCAGTGTAATGTATGTAAATTTACTCTCAGGCCAATCCATCTGAGTTCAATTGGGCTTTCTCTCACCAAAGTATGCATAGTAGGCTTCCCAACTTACCGTAATTTATATGCAATAATATCAATTCCTTAATATCTTTAATACATATGGAGCTTTTTCTCATAAATATGTGCAATTTGTATGTGTCATTCATTCATTCATTCTTTTGTTCATGGAAGACCAGGCCCACAGATTGAATTCATTATTATTCCCAGGAGTTGGTAAATTTCCAGCACAACCTACAAATACCTGCTGTTTTGCAATTTTCTTGTCACATAAGTTTCCAAGTCAACCTAATTCCAATTGGGTTCTCATTTTACTTGTAATGGGCCAAACTTCACACTTCAAAGCAGGCACACTCTAATTCTATGTACTCTTCAATTTGATGGTTCCTTTTTCAATTGTGAATAATTTCTTTCCTTCTCCTCCAACTCTTTTGTGGATTCACTCCATTCCTGAATATTATAAGCAAAGAAATGGAAAGGGGGAAATATTTCTTTTTGTTGCAGACAAGAGCATGCCTAAAAGCTCATAAAAATATTTATTTTATGGACATATATATGAAATGAAGACAGACTAACAAAAGAAGAGGAAATTTGTATTTTACAAATAGAACTTCCCTCTGTATGAACTACCACTGCCTTATTAGCATTTAATAAGGATCTCCTAAATACAGTACTTTAGTGCATAAGAGCTCCTGGATTTGGTTTAGGAACACTTAACTAGTTTCAGGCTGGGCTAACCTATTTTTTTTTCTGATTACCTGCTGTGCCAGTTTTTCTACATTTAATGTAAGAAAATAGAAAATGTTGAAATGTGTGTACAATTTGGCTTAATTAACACATGCTAATGAGTAGTGACTCCCCCTATCCCTGGATAGATGATTAGCGCTGTTTTTCAAAGCTTGCTTTAACTCTTTCCACCAGGACAGTATTTTCTTCTGAATGATTACTCTTACACCACTGTACATTGTTCTGATATGCTGCGAGGTTTTCTTTTTCATTGTTCTATTGTCCCTGTGTTCTCTCCTCTACACATTACCCTGTGTGTAGTTTGATGTGCAGCTAAACCCTTCTATCCTTTTATAAGCTAGACCGTGAACGTAAATCTTGATTCTTTATTAAAGAACAGAATAAGGTGAAACAGTGATGTTGAGTATGGGCTACAGATTTTGTCTTCAGAAGAATATGTGTCACAGACTAAGGTGGGTTCTTCTGAATGTTTCTCCATTACAAAATGGAGTCTGGCTTCTCAGGATGTAAGGGTACTCAGTAGGGTCAAAAATGCTACCCAAACCAACATTGTAAAGTTACAGTGAAAGGTTTGGCCCCAGCCACTAGATGGGGCTGAACACATGCCAGATAACAACAACAGTATATACATAACTGTATGCTGGAGGCATGACACCCTACATCTGTGATATGTTGTGCAGCATTTGTTTTCATGAAGAATCCGTATGCACCTTAAAACTAAATGCACGGTTAGTTAACTTTCTGAGAGAACTAAAATGGAATGTGACTAAACATATATGGGAAACTATTGGTGAATATAGTTGAATATGTCTCTGGGAGCTAAAAATTAATTTTAATAATCTCAGAGGAATGATCAATATCATTCCATAAAAGGAGAAGCTAATGAGAAAAGGAGCTCATAATGGCAGGAGTACATAATGAAGGAAATGTAATTGTAAACAATTCCAAGGAAGAAGAAAAATGTCAGCAGAAGAAGCCAATATGGTTGCACAAAAAGCTTAGTGAATATCTAAAACCCAAAGAGAATAGAAATGGTCAGAGAGGCAAGTACTTCACCAAGGAGGAGTGCAAACATCAGGAAAGCTCATAATTTGATGGTGAAGCAAGTGAAGAAATAGGACTTCTTTAGCTATGCTCAAATGGCAAAATGACAGCAAAGAAAAGGCAGAGCTATTCATCACTTATTGTGGCTTAGTATACTCCAATGCAGATTGTTCAATCAGCTAATTGGGGAGAGAAGGATGAAGGGGCAGACTGAAGCTTGAGATTGATAGAAAGATGGCCAAAGAGTATCTGTTGAGCGCAGGGCCAAATTAATGGCATCTTGGGGAATGAAGGAAATTGCCGGTGTGGCTGAACCTTAATGTCTTCAACTGGAAAAATCAGGGAAAGCTGGCAAAATACTAGATGATTGTCAGATGTTGTTTCTACATTTTCTGGGTGGGATCCTACTATATTTTTTTCTCTTATTCATGACCCAGCAAGCCTCTTAAATTATTGCAAGGAACTAATTATCATATTCTTTTGAAAGAGTAGAAATTATTTGTTTACCTTTTAAACTTTTATTGTGCTGATTGTATATTAATATTTTTCTGTAAGTTTTAACATGTTCAATCTATGGAGCTCTCTTTTTACTATGTTTACTATAATGTGTATGTTATGTATTATATATATATATAGTTGTGTTAAGCCCTGCTAAAGTGAAACTAACCTTTAGATGACGCTAACTGTTAACTTCAACTGTTTTGGAGGGAAACTTAGAACATTCATACGGTATTTGGGCGGGCTCTTTCAAGTATTATGATTGGTTAAGGCCCTGTGGGCCCAGAGTATAAATTACAGGGATTTGCCTGTTGTTCCACAGTTCCAGTTGAGTCAATAAATGCTGTTGTATCTATGCTGGTCTATTCCTGCCTACTGCAGCCCACTACACAATAGTGGTGACAAAGGTGGGATTCTGCAGAAGAGAGAGCTGCTGTTAACCAAGAGACTGAAATCACTGGGTGTCAGACCGGGTAAAGAGCCCTGGTGGGACCACGTTCCCCGCCCTGCCTGCCAGTAAGACACACTGGAGGCACAGATGTACCTGAGGGATCCGTCCCCAGGACTCCTAAGTGCAGCCCAGCTCCAACCACAGCAGTACAGGCATTAACCAGCACCACAGGGGCCTTCTCAAAATGGCTAAACTGGGAAGACTCAATGAGTTCGATATTACTCACCTGGAACAGTGGAGCTCATACGTCTCCCGAGTAGACAACTATCTCCTGGCTAACCAGGTCACGGACGACGGCCTGAAGGCGGCAACTCTACTATGTGTCTGCAGACAAGCCACGTTTGATATCGCTGAAAACTTGATAGCACCGGCAAGCGTAGAGACAGTGGCCTACGCAGACCTCAAGAAAAAAATTAAGCGAACAATTTGAGCCTAAACTCTTGGTCATCGCCCGGCGCCATGCATTCGAGCAACGTGAACAGAGATCCGGGGAATCTGCAGCCAAGTTTATGGCAGCCCTTCGCCAAGCTTCGTGCCAATGTGAGTTCCCTGATCTGGAAGACCGTCTCAGAGATAGGCTTGTTTGCGGCCTGCATAATAGTGAATTACAGCAGCGCCTATTTGCCATGGAGAAACTGACTTTCCAAGACGCATTGAAGGAAGTCATGGCGGATGTGGCTGTCGGAGGGGCCATGAAGAGTCTCCGGCCACCAAAAACACACACCTGCCCTCCAGCGATTCACCAAGAGACCGCAGAAGGCTCGGGGAAGGTCAGTGAGATAGAAGAAATCGATCACTTGTGGAGAGAGCCACCCAGAAGGCCATGCTCCACAGAGCAAACAACTCCCCCACAGAGCTGCGCAAGCTGCAGGGGACAGCATGAAAGAGCAGAGTGCAGATTCTGCACAGCAGTATGCCGTGCCTGTGGAAAGCAAGGGCACATTGCCAGAGTTTGCAGAGGTCGTCAGTGGGAAATGAAACCTGCGACAAAGCAGCACAAAGGGAAAGAGCCCCCAGGACAGAACACAGTTGAATACTGCCCGGGAAGGTGTAGCATCCATCGCACAGGGGTCCAACGCCCCATCAAAGAAAAGATAAGACTCCAACTAAAACTTCAAGGGGTCCCATGCTCCATGAAGCTAGATACTGGATTGGCCTTGTCCATTATCTCCTCCACGACTTTCGACCACATTTGCAAATGTAGTCGACGGCAGATCCCGCTCAAATCATCGAGCTTAGTGCTAACGGGCTTCCAGAATCGCCATGTTCCCGTGTATTGGACTGACAAGTACTAACTCCTTTTGAAATAGCTATTTGGGGGATTGGTAGGGATATTGACAGTTTAGAAAATGTGATTGGACAAACTACTATTTTCTCAGTGTTTATTTATTCTTGATTTTTTGTTTTAGTGGCCAACCAATTCCTAGAGTAGACTATACACCTGAAGAAATAAAAACTTGGGGCGTGGTGTTCAGGGAGCTTTCAAAACTCTATCCTACTCATGCTTGTCGAGAATATTTGAAAAATTTCCCATTACTGACAAAGTACTGTGGCTATAGAGATGATAATGTCCCACAATTGGAGGATGTCTCTATGTTTCTCAGAGGTAAGCATCAAGCTTGGTTTCCAGGTAAGGAAAGTACTATAAAAGCAGTTACACAAAGCATGTTAAAATCTAATATTTTTCTCTCTCCTGATAAGTCTGTTTGGTAATTTAATCTTAGAACACTTCCATTGCATCCTTCCAATATTTATATCCCTCCAAATCTCTTACAAATAGTTTGAAACAGATTTTTATTAGATTCCTCTTTGCTGCTCAAAACATTCTATGCTCATTGTCTTATCTATGTTTAGATAAAGAACACCATGAGCCAACCTGTCGTCCTACTTTGTGTGTATCAGATTACTTGTACATACTTTGAACACTCATAAGAGATTGTTATGAGTGGAAGATATATGGGAAAGGCTGTAAAATATAAACATATTTCTTGAATCCGTTCTGCAAAAGTTCCACTCATTGGGAGACCAGCTAACTTTTGTATTTGAAGTCCCCTATGACTTGTGAAGCTGAAATGACATCCATGCCAAAGATATTGTAAGCAGGAATTTTAACCAATAGCTATGACCATAGTGGCATGTGTTGAACTTAAGGACTGGTAGAGTAAAGAAGTTATGTTGTAAGCCATTTATATAAAGATAAATTAAAAAAAAATAGCAGGAATGGAAAAAAAGCAACTGCAGTGGGCTGGGGAAGAGAAGTTCATTGTGTTGCTGTGGTCTGGAGGAAGTGGTGGACTGTGGGATCTGAAGGGCAGAGACTACAGGACTGTTCTGGAAGCATTTTTTGACTGATGCTTCATGTGCTGCAGTCAGCAAGAGTTGTTGAAACTCAGATGAAAACTAGGCTTAGATAAAGCAAATGACAAGCTTTCTACTTTCCTCTTATAGTTCTGGTCACATTGACAGCTCATGAACACTTTATTGCCCCATGGCTTTGATAACTTTGTTTTTCTTTCTAGAGAGAATAAAGTTATTTGTGGTCCCTTTTGCAGTGATCCTGAGAGCTGGTATTTTTGATGACATATAAAATGTAATGATGGGGTTAGGTGGGAAATGAACTCCCTGTTGATATTAAAAATACAGGAAAACTATAGTAAAGTACTCTGATAATAAAAAAATTCAGAAGAACACTATTTCAATTGAAAATAAATATATAGAGTATTTAGTTTGAAAAGCTAACTCTGCTTCCTTTCTTTATTGTACCTTTATAGCTGTCAGCGTTTAACATTAACTGGTTTGCTGTCCTTTGAGTCTTGAGAGGCATATCTTTCAATGGTGCCTTTTGTCTAATTCTTTGTGTCCCTAAGAGATTCCTTTTTTCCCCATTTGCTCAAAACTATAAAAGCAGTGGAAGGCTCCATAGTATTCACTCAGCCAAAGACATCAGTGAAAATTGCAGGGGAGATTGGGTGGGTGGGGAAAATAAAGCCAGGTGTCTTTTTTTAAAAAGAATTTATTAATGAAATAACAAAATACCCGAAAAGGAGTCAGCTTCAAATCACAGGAAGTTTAGAGTGACCCAAGAAAGAGAATTTTCCTAAAGAAAATGGCAGTTTAAAGAGGGGAAATGAGATTTTATATTTGATGCACTTGGAGAGAAAAAGGTTACTTAGAACTTTCTGGTGAGAGGAAAATAACCAACAGGACCATCAATATCTAAGGGTAAGACAGCAGCCACTTCAGACAGTATATGTTAGGAGGCTGTAGCAATTTCTTTTAATAGACAATGTGTTACATGGTTGTTGTTTTTTCATCTACTAGGCTTTCCAGCTTCCTTCAGAGATGGTGGAGCTTACTGGCAATTTTCTTCTGAAAAAAACATTCAGCCCAGTCAGTTCTTGTTCATGAAATAGGAAGTAATCAGATTGTTTTTTTGTTTCAGGCAGCAAAACATCATAGCCATTCCAGACAACTACATTTTAACTTAAATATAGTTTTTGGACCGTCAATCACAGTTGTAAAAGATGGTACGCAGCCTATTATATCTCAGTAGAGATTTTTTAAAAATTATTTCAAAGGAAAATCTAATAGTGGCTGCTCCACATCTAGAGGATTTTACTTATCTTTGTATTTTACATGCAGGTAGTGTGTATGATGGAAACAGTAGAAAAAAATAAAATCTTATAAATTGTGGAAGATTTCATAATACAGTATTTATAAAGGATGCTCTTTCCTGAAATAATAATGATATGACTATTTTTGGGATGTGTTAAAATCGACCTTGTCAGAGGATTTAACTCCTGCCCCTTTAAAAAGTGTGTTCAGAACAGATTCAAATTGTATGCCTCTTATAAGGCAAATTGCATCTCCTAGATTCCAGGTAATAGAGAGATTATTGAAATTTCTGGGAATTACAGTAGGTACACATCTAGAGATTATTCGTGTTGGATAGATTTTGCTTAAAATGAACAGCTCTAGATAGATTTGTTGAATTATATAATTATGGAGTTAGAAAGACTATTTAGCCAATGAAATGTATTATCCTGCTCAAGATAGGAATTCAAATTAAGATGTCTACAAAAGATGGTTTCCAATTTCTACTTGAACAAATCCAGTGAAGGGGAGCCCATTGCTATTCTTGGTAACTGATTTCATTGTCAAATCTCTCTTACTGTTAGGAAATTTTTCTACCATTCAATGGGAATCTACCAAATGAAATCCATTATTCTATGTCCCATACAATGACCTATATGACAATCTTATAATTTGTAAGCCGCCCAGAGTTACCTTTTAGGGGTGATAGGCAGCATAGAAATTTAATAAACAAACAAACAAATAAATAAATACCGGTAAATAATAAATCTTACAAATTGCTGTGGTATCCCATTAAGCTCTCTCTTCTGGTCCCAATTTCTTTAATCTTTCATCTTAGTTAGTTGATAGTTCCTGATCATCTTTATTGCTCTTCTGTTCCAACTCATCTTAAAATATATATTCTAAAACTGGACACAATTCTTAAAATGTGATCTGAGCAATACAGATTAAGGTGGAATAATGATTTCCCATATTTGGAAATACTATTTCTGTAGATACACCTTAAAATTGAATCTGACTTTTTTTTCAGACTTATCACACTGCTGAATCATATTCAGTTTGTAATTAACTACTATTCCAAGATCTTTTTCACAAGTATTATTACCATCCTCTATTGTGCATTGGATTTCTGTTTCCTAAATGAAAACCTTTTATTTCTGTCTTCTAAATTTCACTTTATTGCTTTGAAACCATTTTTATCTCCTATCAAGATAATCTCTTAGCGTATTAAAAATCCAATCAAATTTTGACATCTGCACATTTGATAAGCTTCACTAAATGCTTGCTAATTACCATGTCATGGGGTGCTTTCTCAAATGCTTTGCAGAAATCATTCTCATAATCAATTAAAGAAGTTACCTAGTCAAAAGAATAAGATAAGGTTATGGCAAGGTTTGTTCTTGACAAACTCATACTGACTTCTGCTAATTGTTTTCAAGGTGTTTTAATTGTCTTTAAGGTACTTAGAGATTGATTCCTTTATGAACTGCCCTAGAATTTTCCCAGCATTGATGTCAGGCTGATTGATCTGTAATTTGCTGAATCTTTCCTTTTCCTTCTTTTAAATATATGGAAAAGCATTAATTTTTTATACAATTTTATACAGCAACCTGAAATGTTATGTAAATGATGAACTGTGAATAATAATAATGTTTTGAGAAATTTCTCCGTTATGTACTTGTATGCAATGTCATGATGCAAGTACAAAATGAGCAGAATTTGTACCACAAATACTAAAACACCATTCATCATTTCATACCACTTATCTGTTGTCCAGGATTTCACAATGATGATATACAAGACTTTCAGCAAATTCCTATGATGCAATTAATCAGGAATGGGTTATCTAAACTCTAAGTGGTAAAGTGGTATTAACTTTACATGTTTTTATTAGTCTTGGGTAAGATATTGGACTAGATGATCTCCAAAGTCCCTCCAACCTATGATTCAACCTTCAGTCCTGCTCGTTCTTTATAATTTCTATTATTTTTTTTTGCTGGAGAAGCTAGAACTAAAATTGGATTTGAGTGGTTTGCTATTTCTTTCTTACTTGTTTTTAGACCAGTTTGCCATATTATTGAATAGTTGGTATACTAATTTCTTTTTGTTTTGAGCATAACTAAAGAAAGTATGTTGTTTTTGTTAATATCCTTCAGTGATCTCAGTTATTCTAAGCTTTCATTTTCACCAACATTTCTGTATAGCAATATTGGCTTTTGCTATCTTCCATTTTGTCCTAATTGGAATTGCTGGCAGTTATGCTTCTAATATCTCTTCCCTTATGAATTCCATCTTGAACTCATTAGTTTGTCCTCCCATGGAATCCTACTTATCATTCCTTTGAGTTTATTAAATCCTCATGTTTGAAGCCCAAGTTTTGATTAACTCAGTTTTAGTCTCCCTATCGATCAAAGCATAGCTGATCCTCTTAAGCCTTTCTTTACTCTCCACCTGATAAGGACACAGCTGGCAGCATGGCAAAACAGGAATTTCTTAAAAGACCTAGGCTTATAAAATTTGTCTCCCAATAAATGTTGGAATAATTAAAGTTTCTTAAACTTCATGTGTCTTTGAAAAATCTGCAGTTTCATTTTGGAAGGTATTATCCACATTATCTCCTTAGTTGGGAGAGCAATAGTAGATATCAGCAACATGTTTATTTTTATTTCTTCATTCACTTGCTTTAATTCAGATGATTTCTAGCATTCAAAAATTCATTCATCTGGAAATCTGAGCAGAGGCGGATATGTTTAACATACTCTCCTTTTCTTGCCTGTGTTCCTTTGGAACAAATGGTATCACAAATGGCATTGCTATCTTCTCATCCTGGGAGTCCCCTGCCCCTTGTCTCTGTGACAGCATATTTGCTCTTCTGGGCTAAGTTTAAGTTCATTTTGTTTGTTTCCTTTACTTTATGGCAGTGACCCTCATGGTCTCTCTACCTACTAAATAAGCTCCATGAGTTAAATAAGCTCTGTTTTGTAAACACTGCAGTCTTATTCTTCACTGCTCAAAGATAAGTCCCATCTCTCTGTTGGATAGCAGCCTATGTAGTATAGCATGATGCTAATAATGAACAACTATTTTAAAAGAAATCTGACAATAGTTACTTGTATTAATCAGTTAGAATATGCAAACATACATAATGAAATACAGTAATGTTGATTTGTCTTCCACTTCAGAAAGGTCTGGTTTCACAGTCAGACCAGTGGCTGGATATTTGTCCCCTCGTGATTTCTTAGCTGGTCTGGCCTATCGAGTTTTCCACTGTACCCAGTACATACGCCATGGTTCGGATCCCCTTTATACTCCAGAACCGTGAGTATCATTTGTAATAAGGCATTACTGCAATTAGGGCTTACCTTTCCTCATACAACCTGAGGTGGCACACAGGGCCACAACATCTCTAGCTAGCTTCATAATAATTTGGCAAAAGTAGGTTCAATACTCTGGCTTAGTTTTTCCAGAGTCACTGAAAGTCGGATGGCATAGTAGTAATAATTATAATTATGATAATAGCTGATGATATGATAATTGGTAATAATTACAATTATGCTAGTTATAGTTAGTTATGATTTGATAATTACAATTACTAGGATAATTAAGATAATGGCATAAACCAGCAGTGGTAGTCCCAGTGATTGATACACTGAATGCCATACCAAAAAATCTTGGGGCACTTAGAACATCTGCACAATATTTGCCAGTTTGTTAGTGTGGGACTGAAGAGACCCAAGTTAAAGTCACCACTCAGCTATAGAATTCAATGAGTCATTTGGGGCAATTACTAATTTTCAGTTCAAAGTAGTTTATGAGATTAAAACTGAGGAAAGATATCCTGTCCAGTGCCTTCACTCTTTTGAGAAAAGGCAGGATAAAAATTCAAACAAACTCAATAAGTAATAAACTTTAGGGAGAATAAAGCAACCTCCAATGACTGAGTATTCTTAACACCACTCAGAAAATAGCCATAACAATAACATCTTTTATCAGTAGTTTGCATTTTGAACCATGGGATGTTTAAATGTTCTTTTTAGTGATTTTTCTTGTATGAAACAAGAAAGTGGAAGATTCCATTTGAATTAGGAGAAGGAGTTTAAGCTTCTCCATCATATCTTGCCTTGAGATGAGTTTCTGCCAGGGCCAGTTTTATTTATTTATTTATTTATTTATTTATTTATTTATTTATTTATTTATTTATTTATTTATTTATTTATTTATTTATTTATTATATTTGTATGCCGCCCAACTCCCAAAGGACAAAGTTTTATTTTACTTTGTATTTATTCTTAGAACCTTTTCCCCTTCATATACTTCAGAAGTCCAAAAAGGGTGGCCAAACAGCATCTTTTTTTGTGACTGTGAGACCTCCTCCATCATTTTAGGGGTTTAAAAAATTAAATTGGTTCTTGTAGTTTTAGGGAGGTTGGAGGAGCAAAAAGTATACTTCTGCCTCTGCATTCCATCCCTAAAAATCCTGGAAACCCATTCCTCCATTTAATGCCCACTTTTGGAGTATAAGCCTTAACATGCCATGCAAAATAGGAAGCAACCAGATACAACTGAATATTCTTTGTTTTCTTATTATTCTTTATTGAAAGACAATCCAAAATATGGGTCATTGATACTCTTTGAGCTTGATTGTTTTCTTGCAGACATTTTGTTACCCAACTAGGTAACATCATCAGTGCTGACAGCTAGCATTGATAATGTTACCTAGTTGGGTAATGAAACAACTACAAACAACCAAGCTCAGAGAGCACCGAAGACCCCATAGTTCAATCCTCTGCTACAAATATTCTCTTCTCTTGGTAATAATCTAAATGGTGCTGCAATTGTAATACTTTTTCCCATGAGATTAAGTCCCATTGATTCAATGAAACTTCTTCAGAGTAAACATTGCACTGGATTGCATTGGAAATGTATTTCTTACTTTATTAGTAACACCATCACTCTGACGCCATCACTCTGCTAAACAAATAATTCCCTCACCACTGTCAAACTATTCATTAAGGCTGCATTACTATTACTATTAGTCTTCTCATCGTTCCTATCACCCATCTCCTCCCACTTATGACTGCAGGACTGTAACTTGTTGCTTGTATCCTTACGATTTATATTAATATTGATTGTTTCCTGATTGCTTATTTGTACACTATGACAATCATTAAGTGTTGTACCTCATGATTCTTGATGAATGTATCTTGTCTTTTTATGTACACTGAGTGCATATGCACCAAGACAAATTCCTTGTGTGTCCAGTCACACTTGGCCATTAAAAAATTCTATTCTATTCTATTCTATTCTATTCTATTCTATTCTATTCCATTCTATTCTATTCTATTCTATTCTATTCTATTCTATTCTATCTGCTTAACCTACATGCAGTTTATACACTATGACAATCATTAAGTGTTGTACCTCATGATTCTTGATGAATGTATCTTGTCTTTTTATGTACACTGAGTGCATATGCACCAAGACAAATTCCTTGTGTGTCCAGTCACACTTGGCCAATAAAGAATTCTATTCTATTCTATTCTATTCTATTCTATTCTATTCTATTCTATTCTATTCTATTCTATTCTATTCTATTCTATTCTATTCTATTCTATTCCATTCCATTCCATTCCATTCCATTCCATTCCATATCTTTCAGCTCTTGCTAGGATATATCATCTAAGTGCTTTGTCATCCAAAGCAATTATCAAAGCAATGGTGCTGATACAATAAAGTTTTTTTTAATGAATTCATAAAAACATGAGACATCCAAATTGTCATGTACCATAACAGAACGGCAAAAAATTGAATAAGCACTAAATGGCAGTGTTGGTGTCTCTTGAATTTCTTTGTTGCTATCTAGAGGCCATATCAATTTTTTTAAATATATTTTTATTGTAAGTTCTAACAATAATAAGAACTGATACAAACTCAAATAGAACAAAAAGGAGAGACAAAGGGAGAAAAAAAAGAGAAAATGCTAAAAGTGCAGATCTAAAAAGTAAAAGGAAAAAAAATAAAAATTTCTTCTCCTTTTTTCCCTTCCAGATCAATTTTTTTCAGCAATAGATTTAGTTTAGCCTTTAGCATTTAGGGTTATTGTGTTTCAGTAGTGCTGATTTGCGTATATACCTTTGATAGTTTCCTATGGCAGTATTTATAATGAGATAAATTATATAGGATTGAACTGCAGGGCAAAGTTCTGGATTCTACAGCCAAATGATTTTTCAAAGAGAGACAATTGGGGACAATGACAAAAGAAGACCATGATATAAATACCATACATATTTGACAAGGTACACCAAGTCTAATACATTTAGCACAGGCCTACATAGTGAATATTGAATTAAAGATACTGTTGTTTTTAAATTATAATAAAACTATGCTAATTCTGAAACAGATGTTATAGTACAGGATTATAGAGATATTTTTTCTTTTATCATGACAATGTCGTGATTTATGTGCACTTAAAATATGGTACTCCATATACTCAAAAGAATCTCTGTCCTGCTCTTGGGTGACTAAAATGAAATAGCTGCTGGGGAATTAGTAAGCAGACACTTTCTGCTTATTAAGGAGTTTAGTTGCATTAATTCATTTCTGAGTAATCTGGAAACAGGCTAGACCAGTGATGGCGAACCTTTTTTGGTTTGCATGCCAAAAGGGGGTGTGTGCGCGCGCTAGTGCGCGCGCACGTGCCCACACCCATTCCCTCCCCCCACGCATGCGCACAACACCCCCCTGCGCTGCCCCCTGCGCATGTGCAAAGGCCTTACTGAAGCCTGGGACGGTGAAAAACAGCCCAACGGCAAACCGGAAGTGCGTTTTTCCGAACTTCCGGTTTGCCCGTTGGGCCGTTTTTCGCACTCTGGGGCTTCAGGAAGCTTCCCTGAAGCCTCCGGAGGGCAAAACAGCCTTCCCGAAGGCCGAAAATCAGCTGGCCAGTGCGCGCATGCGCGCTGCAGCTGACATAGGGCAACACCCCGAGTGCCCTCTGATATGGCTCCGCGTGCCACCTGTGGCACGCGTGCCATAGGTTCGCCATCACTGGGCTAGACCATCAGCAATGATGGATCTGGCCACATCCAGAAATAAGTTGCATTGTTAGAAATGAGAGATGGGATCACATTCAAATTTCAGAAATAGCAGGACCAAAATGCATTTAACAGAGCAAGCAAATAAAACTCTCACAAGTAAACATAATTTAATAGTAACTAGTGAAACCAGTGATAAAATGTTGCACTAAACAGTTGTAATTTAGGGCATTCTACTTCATTTCACTCTTGTATACTATAGGCAGGAAGTTTTCTGAACTTCTTGCCTATAGTCATTTAGCTTGGCTTTTTTTCAGACGACATTTCATTTTCAGGAGCAGGGCTTCGTTGTCGCTCTTTTGCTTGGCAATGCAAGAACTGAAGCACTGCAAAACCCGTGAGGGTCATGAGTTCTGCTGCTCAGATCAACACTCTGCTCCTGAAAAGAAAACCTATCAGGATATCAAGTCTTGAGATCAATGAAGGCAATTCCATTTCTATTCAAGAGTGTTCATTCATACACTTCCTTTAGGATAGGTGTGGCCCCAATATGTTGAACATACTGACTGGGAATCCTAATTATAAGTCACCCAGAGTCATGTATTCAATATAGGTGAATAAATAGAAATCAGCCAACCAACCAACCAACCCACTTATCCACCCACCTACAATACTTGGAGAGAAAAGCTGATTTATAAAGATTTTCTTCCTTTTTTATTATTTTTATAAATAACTCAAGATGGCAATCATACCTAGTATGCTTTCCTCCTCCTATTTTCCCCACAACAGCAACTTTGAGTTGGGCTGAGAGAGTGGCTAGCCCAAAGTCACCAGCTGGCTTTCACGGTTCGCGTAGGGTGGGACCAAAAGTCAGTCTCCTGGTTTATAGCCAGGTGCCTTAATCACTAGACCAAACTGGCTCTCTTAGTGGAAGCCTTATTAGTGAAAAGAAAGGGATGTTGTAAAGCTAAACTAAATGTATGTACTTGAATCATGAGTTTAGATTATGTTTATTTAGTAACGAGACAAGCTTATTCCCAAAAGTGGAGTCTTTTATAAAAAGCACAAGGTGGCAGTTCAGAACCAGAAATGAATGCTAAGTCTATAAGATCTAAACTTAATCATAAACCTCCTCACACTGGTTCTATATTGTAAAACAATAAAAAAGAAAACAAACCATTTGGGAAAACAGGCTTCTTAACTCCTCTATTTTCATATTCACACACAGCTTCTTAATTGTTCTGATCCTTACATACACATCTGTGATCTAATCAACAAAAACGGATAGGTTGGTATGAATAACTCATTGTCCTGACTGAAGGGAGGGTGTCAGAAATATAATGGGGAACTAAATATAATACTAAAAAAATACAGATGAATATAGAAATAAATACATCGACACCAACATCCCCACACACAAACACACATTTATAATACCAATACTATTTTTTGCTTGTGCAAAGAGACAATGGGAGCTTTTTTAAAAGCTATGAACAGCAAGAAGGATTTAAAAAAAATTTAAATAGAAGCATTTCTTTCCATGAAAACTGGTTGGTATTTTATGTCTTTTAGACCCAGTTCATATTTTTGTCAAAAATTAACAATATAAGGGAGAGAAGCAAAAATAAAGAAATAAATATGCTGTTTTACTGCTGCAAATAAAAGATTCAACTTTTGAAGCAACCTTTATGGTAGTCCTCTTTCATTTTGAAAAAGAACATACTTAACATACTATTTGGGAATTGTTGCAGTGCTCTATGTGAGTTTATATCACAATAGTTTCAGACATGTACTAACTAACATTGCATTTTTTTTCTGTGGCAGGGATACATGCCATGAACTCCTGGGACATGTGCCTCTGCTTGCTGATCCCAAATTTGCCCAGTTTTCTCAAGAGATTGGCTTGGCCTCTCTGGGAGCATCTGATGAAGATGTCCAAAAGCTTGCCACTGTAAGTCACCATCATTTAAAATATGAGATTTCCTTCTGTGTTAAGAATCTGCCAGTTCTTCTAAATTTACTAAATGTAGGGGTGGGGGAAAGCTAGTCATTTCCATCACCCCCAAATATAGGCTGTGTTCACACAATGCACTAAACCAATTGTTTTCACTAATTTCAGTATCATTTGATGAATGAATACTGAACACGGCCATGTGTTTATGAATCTAGCTAATGTTGGATTATTTAACAAGCTATGGTCAAGTAGGCTATTGCTTAGTATGGTGCCTAAATTAGATCACAGAGCTCATTCCTCTCTGGCAATACAACCATGCTACCTTTAATGTATGGTCATTTCCCTCCCTCTCCAAGATACCCCGAAATCCTCCAGAAAGTGCCTTTACTTTATTGTTTTCTAGATGTGATGGGACTACTAGTCCCAGAATTTCTTGCCAGCTATTGTCCATACTCCTTAAGAACCTAGGGAATTATAGGAATTATGCATCCAATATATCTGAAACATACCTGATTGATAGAAAACCACTTTAGGATACAGATTTGAATGGATGTAATTCAGACCCATTGTATTGTATTTTTCCAGTTAAGCTTTTGCAAACTGCAATGTAAAGGAAATGTACATATTTTTACATTAGCCTATAGATAAAATGAAGATGAAAAATAAGGCCTACAACAAGAAAGTAGTGATTTCTGAAAATATTGCAATATTGTAGGCAATTGTACACATTCAGTGGACAGGAATGCATTATAGTTCTGCCTGATGTACAAAAATTAAAAATGGATTTGCAGGAGTGAAAAAACTTTGTATCAGAATTCTACATGTGAATCCAAATTTCTTTGAACACAAAGAAAATTTGGAGCTGGAGTAGGGATCTGAGAAACAGGTCTCACAATATTTTTTTGTTGAAAGTTATGTAAAGAAAAATCCTTAAGCTTTTTTCACTGAAAATTATGTTCCCTAATTTAGGAAAAACTTGCCGTCACCCAGGGGTGGATTCTACTGGTTTTGTGGGCGTGGCTTATTTTGTGGGCATGGCTTGATGGTCATGTGATGGTGGGTGTGGCTTCATGGTCATGTGACTGGGTGGGTGTGGCTTCATGGTCATGTGACTGGGTGGGCGTGGCTAGGTGGTCACGATCCTCGTTCCCCCTACGAGGATTCCTGCATCTGGACCTTTTGCAATCCCCCAAAGGATTAAAGGAAACCAGATTCCATACAGCTCTGAACCCTTAAGGCAAACCAAATACAAGTGGTCCTCGCTTAATGGCTGGTTGCTTAGCAAGTGTTCAAATTTACGACTCACCTCCCCAGAGCTACTTGACCTGTGTTTGGAGTTTTGACAGCCATTTGCACGCACACACACACACACACATTTATTTCCTG
>QLTV01003665.1:52388-120714 GCA_003457575.1 Thermophis baileyi
TTCTCTCTTTTCCTCTCGTTTCCTGCCCTTGTCTCTCTTTCCCTTCCCCTCTCTCTTCTCTCTCTCTTTCCTCCCCCCTCTCTCTGTGTCTGTCTCTCTTTCCTTTCCACCCCTATCTTCTCTCTCTCTTTCCCTCCCTCCCTCTTTCTCTCTCTGTCCATGGGGGGGGGGGGGAGGAACCTCTGAACTGGTGCTGGGTGGTGGGAATCTGACATCCTGAGGCTGATGAGCCAGGTACTGAAGACCAGATGGGAGCAATCCTGCAGTCTCCCCAAAAATAACAGATGTCTTGTCACTTGCGAGCGCTTCTGGTGAGGAGGAAGAGAAGCGCGGTGGGAGGAGGCTTGGCAGGTGTCAGACGGGCGGCGAGCACTTTGCGGCTCCTAAGGGGGGGCGAGCCTCCTCTCTCACAACATCTTCACCTGAGGGCATCGCTGGCTTCCTGTGTCAGGAGGTCCGTGCTCTTCCCGCTGCTGCTTGGCCTCCTCGCAGGCCAGGCCAGCTGGGGGAAATGCACGGGAAGAGCTCTGGTGCCGCAATCTCCAGTGTGCTTCCCTCGCACACCAGGCCGGCTGGGGGAAACACACAGGAAGAGCTCTGGTGCCACGATCTCCCGCGCACATTGGTCCACCCGCCGCTGGTATCACCCCTCCGCCAGTTCTCCCTCCCCCACCCACCCACTGGCACGTGTCCTTCGGCCTTACCTTAGCAGCGGTGAGCAGAAGTACGCTGCTAGATTCTGCTAGTAGTGGCTGGGCGGGGTGGGCAGGCAGGTGGGGTGAGCATTGGGCGGGGTAAGTGAGTGGGACCGGGGACCGGTTCAGGGGCGTGGCCAGCCAGAGGTCACTACCGGTTCGGGGAACCACACCAAATTTCTGCTAACAGTTCTATAAGAACCGGACCGAACCGGCAGCAACCCACCTCTGCCGTCACCATATCAAATGTAAGTTTATGGCTATGCATTAGCTTATTGAAGTTATGAAAATTAGACTACTTCTCCAGATTTAATCATTTTGAGAAAACTAGTATCCAATGCATTATACAGTATGTACGTTTGGATCTATTATTAGTGTAACCTGCAATGTCTCTTTCTAAATGTACACTGTCATAGTGTTCGATTTGCTTCAACTTCTATTTTTTCTGTATGGATTAAAAAAAATCAATTATTTCAAAAATGATCTTTATATTAGCCTTCACTAATTGCTTCTGTTAAAGTACTACTTACAAATATGTCCAATTAAAACAATTGCTGTCAGATGCTAATTAACTTTTTTCTCCAAGTTTCTCCCCCTTTTATTCTGAAATTGTTTTCAGTTCTCAGTCACTTACTGTATGTATTAAAAACATAATTCTTTCTTTTATTGCTATTGATTGTGCTATTTTAAGCTAGTGCTGAAAAATGGAAATTAAACCATTGGTCTCTTTGTACAAGTTCACAGGAATGAACTCAGATGCTTCTACAGAGGTAATCTGAAAAGTCAAGATGGTGGGCATGATGGTGGGATCAAATCCCAACCCCCTTTTTTATATGTCTTCTGTGTTGCATGTAGAAATGCAGGCTTTGATTATGCCCAGGTAGGGAGGGTCAAAGAATGTATAGGATGAGGTCAAAACCCCATAGGTGCTTTTTCAAAAGGCAACTGGATTTTGTTTTTCTTTGAAAACGTTTTGCTTCTCATCCAAGAAGCTTCTTCAGTTCTGGCTGAATAATGGAGGATGGAAGGATTCATATTCCTTGCAGTCATCTGGTTGTTAGCACTCTTTCTGAGAATTGTTGAGGCCACTTGGAGGTTTATCTGTGCCCTCAGGGTCACCCACGCAAATGGGAGTGGAACCTTCTTGGAACTGCTGAAAGGACTGGATTGTAAACAGGAGATAGTGGTATCGTATCCCATCCCCTCTGTTTCTCTTTGATCCATCATTGGTTTGAAAGAGGAGTCAAAAGAGGTCATCTACGTTAAAGTTGAACAGCCCTCTCTCAACAGAGAGGGCAGGATACGATGATGAGGTCAAACGTTATGCTAGATTTCTGAGCACAGAGAAAGGGTGTGGCTCTGCTGAAGTGCACAAGTCATGTTTGTGGTACTGGTTTATGCACTGGATCTGCTCAGGAATATTGTGACAACTTTGTCAGTGAATTATATGTTTTAATCTTTAATTCAGGAAAACAGGCATGCACAGGATTTGATGCCTTCATTAAAATGAACAGAAAGGGGGCAAAGCCTGCATCATGGCAACTATTGGCCCATCCTGTAGATGCTGCTGCTAGGAATGAATACAGTGCTGTTTTTCATTAAAGAACCGAGTAGAATAATGTTTGATAAAGTATATATTCTTTAGCAGTATGTCAGGGCTTGATGAGGAACCATTACAAGAGGTGCATCCTCTTTTCATCTGTGAAATACTAGGAAGAATGGTTTTTAAAAGTTTAAAGAATTATCATCACAGAGCTACACAAACATATCAACACTGGAATTTTTGAAAGATAATCATTTGTAAGCCAAATGTGATTACCATAACTGATAATTGGTAACAATTAAAATTGAAACTCTATCAGTTACTATCCTGAAGAATTGAGAATACTGTTTTCAGTGTAGCTCACTGATCTAGCATCAATATAAGGGGCTTGGAAATAACTTCAAGATCTAAGTTGGGAAGAATGCATCTGCCAGGAAGCCCAATATCATTTAGAGAATCTGTGTGAAAATTCTAGAACTGAGAGCCAAGGATCCCTGTTCCTAATGCTATACAGTACATGTTTTAATTTATATTCTCAAAGGTTACAGGTAGCTGAAAGAAGAAAGCAACACCTCACCCCCTACAACATTTCAGAGAAAACAAATGGCTACAGATGCATAGCAAAGTTAACCAGAATAATAAAAAGATACTTAGCATTTATATAGTGCTTTAAAGTGCATAAAATGTTTTGCAGATGTGGCCATTAATTTTTACACTAGACAATATAAGCATGCCAATTCTTAAGAAGGGCTGAAAAAATATTGATTTGTTTAAAGCAAGCAAATGCATCTATGATGGGTGAAGCATTTAAATGAGAATGTTTGTTAGCCTGTTCAGTTGACACCTTAAAATGTGGACCACCAAACAGCCCCTCCATCCTCTCATTCATACTGGTGACATCAGTGAACTGGTAGTCATCCATGACATAAAGTAGTTGTCTGCACAAAAAAATTCACATATATGCAAAGCAGGGGTGGGTTCCACTTACCTTCCCTACCGGTTCGCATCGCGACGGAAGTGCGCGTCACTTCACGGAAATGATCCTCTGTGCATGCGCAGAAGCCTTTGTGCATGCGCAGAGGGTTTTTTTGCAAGCCACGGCGACCGGAGGACCGGTTCGGGAGTGTGGACCGCCGGTCATCGCTGCCGGTTTGGCGAGCGGTGGCAAATTTCCGCTACCGGTTCTAAAGAACTGGTGCGAACTGGCAGCAACCCACCACTGATGCAAAGGCTGGTATGCAGTCTGAAATCCTACTATATCAAGGTTCCAGCTCCTAGACAGTACAATCTCAACCAAGAGCCAAAACAAATCTGGATTCATATGTTTCTTGATATTCCATCATTCCAGGATTTAATTTTAGCCTGTTTGATTCCATTCATCTCTTACAGTCTATGGATTCTGGTAAGGACCTCTATCATACCTCATCTTGTGCTGGGATAAAGTTATAAAAAATGGGTATAACTCTGCCATGGTAGTGAACTATTACCTCCCTCATTGAAACATTTAGCACTTTTCAAATCCAGCCTTCTGTTGCCTCCTTGGCAATTTGAACAAGCCACAAGGAGCAAGAATCTAGCCCAAAGATGGCTGAATTCATACTATTGAGAAACCTATCCACTTTCTCAAATTCCACAGGTTCAAAAGAATTCCAGATATCTCTACAAGTCTCTCAGTCATCTCATTCCATATTGCCACTGGACAGCAAGTTGTGAAAAACACCAGCAGTATGCAAAACCTATCTAGAATGATAAGCATACTCATCAAATATACACATATCCAGTTACCTGCAAAACTGGATATCTAGTCCCTAATAAATCTCTCAGATAATCATTAACATGCCATTCATCACCACATCCATCTTTTTTTTTTGTGAGTGATATCCCCCTCTCTTTTTTTTAAGAGTGGCATCTGTTGCAGCACCCAAAACCTAGTCAGGCAAATTTCCAACAACCAACCCATTCATCCTAGCCCAGTCAAGTGGAGCACAGTTCTAAATAAACATGTTGAGGATTGTAGTATTTGTCATCTGATGAATAAGCTGACTCACAGTCATAACTAAAAGAAAAATGTAGAAGGAAAAGGCAGAATAGAGGCATTCTAAACCACAGATTGTGTCATGTTTGAAAGACATATTATTGCCATGTGAAATGCCAAGGACTGTCATCGTATGCTGGGTTAAGTCCACATTTTATCTTGTTTCCTTTTATTTCTGGAAGCAGCATTTTCTACTTTTCCCCTTAGCTAAACAGAGGATGGAGAGCATGTCCCTCCTTCTGCTGAATGTACATAATGCTACAAAAATATCAGAAAAAATATTCCCTGCATGGCAAGTATTTATTACTTCTTTATTACTGCAATTTAATTTCATGCCTTCTATCTGAGTGCTTTTAAGATGGCCAACAGTATTGCCAGAATAGTTAGTTATAAATAAAATCAATGAACAGTAACATAGAGCTGAAAATAAAACACAATCAGTTGACAAATATGTGGGGAAGGGAAAGCTGAAGCTGTATAGTGACTTATAGGGTTTTAAACACTTGTGGGAATAGTGGAAAAATTCCTTTGTGACTTTATAGATTAATTCTGTATCAACATCTTGTAATGTTGCTTCACCATTGGCACTTCTGATGGCTATGAAAAGAATAATTGTGCAGCTGTTCATTTGCTTAAACAGTTTGCAGATACGCAAGGGTATCTTGCATTTTTGACTGCTAGTGATCAAAGCTTTTGTTTGGTTTTGGTTTTTTGCTGCAGCTGTAGACTTAGTTAAAAAAAAATAGCTTCCTTGCTAAGAGCCAAAAACACCAGATATTCACACGACTGCAAACTCTGTTCAGCCAAGCTGGCCCTACTGTTAGGCAGAGTGAAGTTGCTCTCTAGGCAGCTGATTTTGTGTCTCACGATTGGGCAGCAAATTGTCCTTTATATTTTTATACTAAATCAACTGTGCAGTCAAGGCTGGACCTCAGAACTGAAACCGCAGATGATGCGGTCCAGATGGTACCTCAATGACCTAGTGGTGGTAGGGAACAGATGATGGGAAACAGCAAAATGGTAACACATTAGCCAGGTTGATTCTGGCTGGTCTAGTATTCTTTCTCTCTTCTCATTTAAAACCTACCTGATAATGTAAGGCTAGTCTGACATGTTCAGAGTTATAAATGCTTTTTTGTTTTGTTTGGAAAAATGTATCTACTTTGATAGCAAATTAGTGTTCATTCCCATATGTTTATCTACTTGAATTAGTTGGATTGTAGTAACACAGAAGCAGTTGTAAAGCATGGAAGAGGGGAAATATTAGTTAAGGATACATCTTCAGGGCATTCAGTCCAAGGCATAAAGCAAAGGTTTGCAAAATCATATGGCATTCCCTAAAACAGCAAAGCTTTTAGAAGCTTTCTTCTAAAATTTATTACAAAATCATGAATTTAAATCTTTCAGAAGGGGAAAATAGTCAGATGAATGACTTTATATGAAGAGTAATTCTAATTAAGTTATGTTTTTCATTCTGGTCTCATCCTCTTTCCCACACCATGCCATTTAAAGGCCAGGGACAGAATTTGGCACAGAAAACCTTGAACACCTCTGGTCTTAAATTAGTTGACTATATGATTGTTACTACTTTAAATACTCATGGGATTTTCTGCCTCAAATCCTGAAATAACTTAGTCAGCCAGACTACAAGTGAATTCAAGGATTTTTGCCTCAGAAAAATAGGAAGTGTAAAGATTGCATTCCCCCCTTTTAAATTAAATATTCTATGTTAATAAAATCAAGTGCAGGTAGTCCTCAACTTATGACTGTTAATTTAAAAATGGTTTTATATTATGATGGCCTTGGAAAAAGTTATTTATAACCTGTACTCAAACTTGCAAGAATCACACTATCCCTGCAGTCATGTGATCATAATTTAGATACTTGGCAACTGGCTTGCATTTACAACTTTTTGCAACATCTTGTGGTCACGTGCTTGTAATTTTTTTTTTTTTTTTTATTTTCTTGTAAAAAATAATAAAAAAAATGTCCATTGAGCAGCTGGAGTCACTTAACAATTTGCTTAATCTGGTAAAACAGTTGTAAAATTGGGTCAGATCATGTGATGACTTGCTTTGTGACTGCCTCATTTTCAATGGATTCTGATCCCAATTGTGTCATAAATCAAGCACTACCTGTATTGCTAACACTCTGGCTTGTAGTCTTATGCAGGCATTCCTTTGCATAAGTTTCACTGAATTTAGGATTTATTTTTGAAAAAATATTCATAACAAAGCTCTATTTGGGCATTCCTCTTAAGAACCTTTATGACTTTGTACATCAACTTTAGCTCATTTATATTGCAGGAGTCAGTGCAACGTAATTCTAATCAAGATCCATATTAAAACAATGCCCAACAATAACAGTTCAATGGAAGACTTAGAAAATATCAAAATATCAATTTGCTTTGTTTTGAATTTCCATCAGCTGTTTGTTAGAAGTTTTAAAAGCTCAGGCAAGATTTTGTAACCCTTCAAAATGGCCTAAGTTAATAAGGATCCTGAAAAGTAGTGTGTGTGTGTGTGTGTGTGTGTGTGTGTGTGTGTGTGTGTGTGTGTGTAGTCAACAGAACTGCTTTTAATGTAATGAAAATGGTATTCAGTCTGAAAAAATATGCAGAAATGCAGGCAAAATGATTTGATTTTATGGCTGTTAAAATCTTTGGATAATATTCCTTGTCTTTATCTATCTATCTATCTATCTATCTATCTATCTCTCTATCCTTCTACCTACCTTTCTATCTATCAACCCATAAATTAGGGAGATATGTAGAGAACAAAACCACCCAGATACAGAAGTTTAGAAATGTATAATGTGCACATTCTGGGTGTTTTTGGGTGATATTTTTAAAAGGCTCTTATAATGAGCATTAACCAGCATGTCAACTTTCAGGCACAAAAATGTAATTGATTTTGATAGTCAGGCTAATAAAAGAATAATGCGAGCCTGACAAAGCATTTTAATGCTCATTATATCTGCTATGTTCTGGGAAAAAAACATCATCATCATTAAGAAATTGCAGAATTTGCAGTCAAAGTCCTTGGCTCACATTAAATCAGTCATACTGAGAATGTGTGATCTTCCAAAGCAGGGAGAGAATGGTGAGAAAAAGCAAGGGGAAAAGACTGCTTTTAGAAATAGCCTGGTGACTATGTAATCTTCAAGAGTAACAGATATAATTAAGAAAGTAAATCAGTCCCAAAACATTTGCTTTAATTTGTATGTTTATCTAATTTTCTTCCTTAATGATACATATAGTCTATTGAAATTAGACTAAAAAGGAAGTATATATGCGGGGGAATACTGACCCTCTTAATGCAACAGGAATGAGTTTCAGCTGTAAGCTGTTTTAAAAGTCTTCACTGATTAAAAAAAAGGTTTTCCTGGAAAAAAATGTTTTTAACCCACAATTCAGACAGCCAACAAATGAAGTGTAAGATCACAAATTCTTAAAAATGCCATTTACCCCTGGATGACTTTGGGCTGGACAGTTTCTCAGTATAACCTCCCCACAGGGTTACTGTTGTAAAGAAAAATTAGAGGAGTGAGTATTATATATATTAGTGGTCTTTTCTTCACCACAGATCCCCTTTAAATACCTTTTGTAGCCATGGACCCCCAAGACTTAACTCAAGATTTAAATCATAACATTTCTTCAAGCTTTGCAGACCCCCCTGTGATGACATTGCAGCCCCCCAGGAGTCTGTGGATCACAGATTGAGAACCACTGATGTATACTGTTTTGAGTTTCTGGAGAAAAGGCCGTATATAATTTTAATCAAAAATAAAATAAACTGCTGGTAAAGCATACTATTGTCCCAATTCCAAAATTTGGAATTTGACAAATGTTAGTAAGGTCAGGGACGTGGGCAGGCGAGTTGCTGATAGTGACCTCTGATTTTGAATGATACATTTATCCTCATCACAGACCTAGGGGAAAGTAGGAGAACATCAAAGTGTTTAAGCTGCAAATTCATAGGCAGTCTAAAAATGTGCTTAAGTAAAGAAGTTAATGATGCCTATGAGATGAGTTTCAAAGTTTATGTACCATTGTCAGAGGTATAGTCACTGAATAGCAAGACAAAGATGTCCAGGAATTCAAAGCAAATTCACGGTTCCTTGATAGAGGTCATCTAAGTTGTTTCCTTCAGCCCTAGCTGAGCCTGCTAGGTTATGTACACTTTTACATGTATAAGCTGAGACCCTTCCAAATTTAGTCAAATTAGCTTGCAGCTAATGCTTTAGCTAATGGATTACACACAGCTAATGGTCCATGTAGTTCAGGTTTGTCTCCCCTAGCTTTCTCCAATTTGGGAAACCTCAAAAAACTTGATTGTTATTGAGATTTCTTGGAGTTAAAGCTCCCACATCAAGCATAATTCCACAGGAAAATTTCTGTAGCAATAGCCAGTCTTTCCATGCCCTATCTAAAATTACTAGGGGTTGGAGCTAATGCCTTTCACATGCAAAGCACACAAAGGTATAGCTCATTCTGTAATGAATAAGTGTGAATGATTGAAAGCTTATAAAATCAGAACACATAAGGCCAAGGAAGTAGTGTCACCTCTTTGTGTATATTCTCTTTTTCTCTTGAGTAATGTGGCTAAAAGCATTCAGATCTTTTATCCATATACATCAAAGTAATTTCTCTTCCCAAAGAAAATAGACTTTTCTTAGTGTTCATATTATTATGTATTAAAGAAGACTCTTTTAATCACTACTTTCTGTGCATGGCCAAATCAAATTTGAGTAACAATTTGATCTTTTATCTCTTTGCTTTGATGCTGGATATCTGGATAGCTGAACAAGTGAATGAAAATTGGACTAAAATGTTTAAATGTCTAGGTTAGGCTTAATAAATTACTGGATGATACAGTTAGGAAGAGCTGTCATGGAATTAAAAGGTATCTGGTATGGCTAATAAGGTAATTATAACACTTTTTCTAATGGAAGTATGAATTGATCTCTTTCCCAGAACAGCTGGGAATTCTGTCATTGTCTTCCATTTAAATTTAGCAACTGTGTAATGTTAATAAATTTACATATCAATTAATCTGGAACATAGTTCTCTATTATTTATTCTTACATTTTCATAATGGAAGCAATATGTTTTTAGAAGTAAAAAGGAAAACTTGCATTATCACCTTCCTTGCCAGTATATTCTAGCTGCACATAGCAAAGGATGCCTCATAAAATCATTAACAAGCTGCTGTGCTGAAACATTTGCATAGTTTGTACAGTGCAGTGCTTCAAAATGATCTGGAGTGGAAATGAACAGATTTTGGTATATCCCTTTTTTAAAAACTGAGATCTCTGGAGCTAAATGTTTACTTAGGGATTCAGTCAGACATAACCTGAAACAGACATTGCCACCATTTTTATGATCTTTCTTAGAAATGACATCAGTGCCTCCAATTTTTTTTAAAAAAATACCCAAAATTCTGAGACACCTATTGTGCAAGATTTTAGCAATTTATTTTGAAAGATTTTGCATGAAAATGCTAAAATTTCATATAAACGCAAGTGATATATTGTAAGAGATTAATATTCTCACTTGAAATATTTAGGGCTTTTCAGTTAAGACAATTTGGGAATTTTTTAGAATGCTAGAATTTATCTGCTACTAGAAAATTCAAAACTACTTTTGTCAACTCCTTTTAACCACTAGAGTGAATATCTGTGTCAGCTTTTAGTGTGAGAAAACAGAGCCTTAAGCCATCTTTCCCAGAAACCCTTTTTTTTTTGCACCTTGGGTCTGTTCTCCTGCCTTAGGATAGTGACTTGTTAATTCATGTGACTGTCCACCTGTCTTCCAAGAGGTGCCTCCTCTGACATCCTCACCTAAGTCTAATGCATGACAGAGAAAAGGCTTTTATCACATGTCTTGTCCTGGACATAAAAAAAGAAAAAAATGGAAAATGATGAAATGAAAATGAAATTTCCTGACTACTTAGTTTAGAGCCATATGGCTAGAGGTTTCAGCCATTCCTCCCTCCTCTTTTTGCAGATAAGTCAATCTCACAAGACACAACCAAAATAAAGCTTCAGTTAAAAAAAAAGAAATAAGATATTATAAGGTATATGAAATCCAACTTACAAAAAAATAATACACTATTTTGATAGATGTTTATCTATTTATTTGTCCAATTTATATAGCTGCCCACCTCACAAACACATGATCCTGGGCAGCATACAACAAAGATAAAAAAAACAATAAATACTTCATCATATTATTAAAGAACATTAAAAATCCAACAAAGCTAAAATGAAGTAACAGGTGATATTACTAATAACAGTTTATACAATGATGCTGGCTTACCATAGTCAGTGAGCTCAGGCAGAAGCTCTTATTATCAAATGATATACAAAGAAAATAAATCTTATAGAAAACAGTTTGAAATTATTCAAAATATTCTACTTAAGAAGAAAATCATGAATAAGAGACAATAAGATTTAACTAGTTTACACAGTATACAATAATCAAAGGTCTAACATATATCAATATCATATCATAAATGTTTATCAATTTCTGCAGAAATTTAAAAAAAAAACCCTCTTTTAAAACAGGTGTTCCCTGTTTTCCCTTTCCTTTGAAATTCCAATCAGTTAATACTGAGGCTGGGCGGAGATGTTACATCCTATTACTTTCTGACATGAATTCAGTAGTTTCAGCCTCTAGTTTTAAAATAATAGGGTTTTCCCCCTCTTCCAGAACAGAGAAGAGTTGGATGGGATCTCTATGTGTTTATATGCCAAAACCCAAGTCTTACCTGTATAAATGTGTATTCAGACTCAGATGCTGGCTAGTTGGAAATGTGTGCTGGCTGGGAAGTTGCCTCATAACATTCTCATGTGAGATCTTTTTTACAACCATGCCTAGAGCTTAATGGGCCATTGGAACATAGTTATGAGAGAATGGCATTTTTGCCTACTTAAGTGGTGGTGGTGGGGGAACCCCAGGCATCTCCAGATAACAAATGGAATTGAAAAAGAAAATTCCTATCTTGGAATGTTCCCATGCTTAACTGTGATATCTAAAGTTCAGATAAATAGCCGATTCTCTACCACTCCATTTTTTAAATGATCTTAATTGAATGTTTCTCATTAAGATGTAAGATCAATTCTTTTTCAGCTGGGGATTTACTACTTTGTTTTCAGAAGTTTAAAGTATCTTTCATTAAGCTGCCAGTCAAATATACAGAAACAGCACTTATGAGAAGCTCAAATACAGACACTTGCACTGACATTAGAGGAAAAATTGATCCAACTAATAAGATCTTAATATGTTTTGTATCTCAGAGAATTTGCATGATTTCTTCTGTCATATTTAAGGAGGTAATGGAATACTACTAGGTGGTATAAAATTTATTGCTAGAAATATAATATATATATTGCATATGAAGACTTATCTTACAACTTGCTTTTATTGTATGCTTTGTATCCTTAGCTGCTTAATTATAAAGTTACAGACTTTTGACTGTTAAAGCAATTTGTGTTTATAGCACTTTTTGCATGCATGCAAAACAACAATGATGACACTCCAGCAGATGTTGAGGGCTATTATGCAAGTTCAGATGAGAGAAGTCTTGATAAATAGAAGATTGCAGTTTTTAATAGAGTAGGTTATGACACAATATTAATCACCACCCCCATCCCAAGTTGATGGCTAGAATATGTGATAGGTGTGGTTTCTGTTACTTGGGAAGATTGTAAACACGGGCAGGCTGAAAATAAGCTAGGGCCAGAAGAAAAGGAGACTGCATTGAAAGCACTTGGAGCTATAGATGTGGCTTTTGTTATCTATAATCTTGCAGATATGCAGATAATAAATAGAGACCAAATTTCAGTATGTACATATAACAATTTGTGTATAGACGCAGTTTTGACTGTGTTTATTATTTTATGCATGTGCACATCAGTGGATGGACTTTTACACATATGTAAAGATTAGAATAACAAAATAACAGAGTTGAAAGGGACCTTGAAAGTCGTCTAGTCCAATCCCCTTCTCAAGCAGGAAACTCTGTACCATTTCAGACAAATGGTTGTCCAATCTCTTCTTAAAAACCTCCACTGATGGAGCACTCACAACCTGAAGGCAAATTAGGGTTAAGTCTCTGTGCAGAGCATTTACAGTTACAGGTAGTCCTCAATTTATGGAGGCAATTGGAATTCGGCAGTCCCAGTTGCCATTGTTAACTCCCATGCTAGTTAGGTAAGGCAACTTCCTGCTGGCTTCAAGTCCCAGGCCAGCAGGCAGGTAGTGGTTATTGCCAAGTGGGAGAGGAGTGAGCGAGATGCAGGAGAGGCTCAGGGAGAGTGCAAAAGAATCTGAGGGAGAGTCAGGGAGAGTGTGTGGGGCTGTGAGGGGACCATAAGAAGGTGTGAGTCAGGAAGGGTGTGAGAAGATGCAAGGGGAGGGTCAGAAAGAGTGCACAGAAGTGTGAGGGAATACTAGCTCTATCTTTATTATAAAGTTATATTAACAGAATCTTGCAAGAGTGAAAATATTTCTCCCTTTCCTTTTACTCTCTGGAAAAATAGGGAGGGTCCTTCTGAAACATTTCTCATTCCTCCTGTGGGGTGAAATATCTTTTACGCACCAGTTGTCCAGTCTGCAGCTCTCGCTCCTATCTTCCAAGTAATTTCCACATACCATTACAGGTCCAGTCTCCCAAGGTACTTTGTACAAAATGTTTACCATTTTATATACACATATGCACAGCAGGAATACTGTGCCTCTGAATTATATAATTATTTAATTATTTTGCAATGTTATTACAAAGCTAGACCCCCAATTCCCACCCTCTGCTCTTCCTTGGCTATTCAGTGATGATCTATTGTGCTATTTTTCTTTTATTGTCTTTTAAATTATTATTAAATCTATTTGCCGCCCATCTCACAGTTTGACAGTAAAGGTAAAGGTTTCCTTGTCAGTCATATCTGACTCTAGGGCATGGTGCTCATCTCTGTTTTTTGGCCGAGGGAGCCAGCCTTGTCCGAAGACAATTTCTGTGGTGATGTGGCCAGGATCACTATACACCAATGCTGTTACCTTTCCACTGAAGTGCTACCTATTAATCTACTTGCATTTGCATACTTTTGAATTGCTAGGTGGGCAGGAGCTGGGCCAAATAATGGGAGCTCACCCTCTTGTGCAGAGCTCAGGTCTTGAACCCAGGCTGCCAGCTCTCCAGCTGACAAAATCAGCATCTTTAACCACTGAGCCATTATGCCCCTAGTTTAACAATAAATTGTCTGTCTGTCTGTCTGTCTGTCTGTCTGTCTGTCTGTCTGTCTGTCTGTCAAGAATGGACCTTTGAGATAAACTGAAGACATCCAGGTCTAAAAGTCATTTCCTATTGGGGGGATAGGATTTCTACAAACTTCCAAGGCAACTGCGGTAGTGGACGAGAAAATTGAAACACTGTGTTTCTTTTTCCTCTAGAGGCCATTTAAGAATGTATTATATCCCACATTTCAGTTAACAATAGCAACTTATTCATTTATTGTTGCTATAGCAGATGCGACTAGAATTAGGGCCATGAAAACTAGCCCTAACTAGGTGCTTCCTCTGTGTTAGTTACTTAATTAGGTCTCTTGAGACCTAACAAATGAATTCACCTCATAACCCACGTCTGGGTGATGAAGGCAGCAATTCTCTTGTCACCGTTTCCACAGCCGTAACTACTAAGCAGTAACAGGAGGAAGGCCATCGTATTTTGCTTCGATTATCATTCCACTCTGAAAATGCCAAAATTAATTCTGGCTAGAAATCCATTTTAAAGGCAATCTGTTTGATAACTGTATTATTTCTGAATTCTGAATTGGGAAATTTGACATTCAAAGGCAACATGACTATTAGGAGAACAATCCTACCATCTGGGTGAATAGAAGAGGCTAAATGTGTAGGAAAGATTTATTTTTCAGAAGCTCATCAGCATGGTTTCATTGGGCAAGCTCAGCTACAGGTAAGGCATGCCTCCAACATCTCAAGGATGACAATACTTTACATCTGGAATTTGCAATATCCCAATTCTAGATTTTAATAGAAGATAATAGGAGAAACAAGGTGTTCAGCCATATAGGACTTTATAGGAGACAACCAATTCTTTGAATTGCACCTATTATATATTGTATCTACTACAGCTTGTAGAACACGTTACTTGATCAAAGTGCTCACCTGGCTGCACTCTGGACCATTTACAGTCCATCTTCTGAGTAGTCTTCAAATCCCCATGTAGTAGACCAAATGAGAGTCTTCAAAGCCCCATGCACCATAGAGTCCATTGTAGTAGACCAAATGAGAGGTAACCTGGATATATTAAGAGCCGCGGTGGAGCAGTGGTTAGAGTGCAGTACTGCAGGCTACTTTTGCTGATCACCGGCTGCCAGCAGTTTGGCAGATCGAATCTCACCAGGCTCAAGGTTGACTCAGCTTTCCATCCTTCCGAGGTGGGTAAAATGAGGACCCAGATTGTTGGGGGCAATATGCTGACTCTATAAAACCGCTTAGAGAGGGCTGTAAAGCACTGTGAAGCGGTATGTAAGTCTAAGTGCTATTGCTATATAAGTGATTATGAGAAAGGCCTCCTGATCTAGAAAAGGATGCAGTTGGTGCACAGGGATGGAATTCTGCAAAGGTCTGGTCAGGACTGTTACCTGCTTATTGAGCAGGAACTAAGGGTCCAGGAAAAACTCCAAATTATATTCTAGAGGAAATGCAACATCATCACAAATTAAAGATGCTAACTTTTTATAATCAGAAGATCGTTGAAATCAAAGACTCTTGGTCTTGTCTAGGCTGAGCTTCAGTCTGTTCCTCCCCATTAAGACCCTTACAACCTTTAGGCACCAGCACAAAACTTCCACCTTATAGCTTGTCTGAGCTGGGTTATCATTCTCATACTGGTATTTCATTCAGTGGCATTGTGTAGATTGAGCTGGGAGAGTTCAAGCCTTGTAGAGTCCCAATAGTAAGGGCCTTGGGCTAGATCTCTCCCTCCTCACCCTCAATACTGACTGCAACTGTTTCCAGAGAGAGTAGACAAAGCACTTGAAGAAGAAAACAATCTTGTATTTCTATAGAAATATAGTCCTTTAAACTGTTAGACAAACTGTATCTAGATTATGTTGGGGGACTTGTAGTTAAATTGCTACATCTAATATCCATTTACTTATCTATTTGCATTAGAAATTTTGAGAGAATTGAAAAATGACATATTTGTCTTTAATAATTAATGCTACTCTAGTTTTACTGCCCATGTAAAGTGACACAATAGAAGAAATTAATTCAGTTCTTGTTACTAGTTGCCAAATATGCTCTATCAACACAGTGGAGGATTAAAGTATATCTTTCTTTGGATCAATGACAATTACATGTGTCGGAAATATAATCAGTTTTAAAATTAGCAGCAATGCATCTTAAAAGAACCTTTTAAATTAAATATCATTTTATTCATCTTTGTTCTCCATCTTTTGATTGGATCAAGAGAGTATTTCTAATAAATTATCTCTCTCTTATGCAAATATATTCTTGTATTGAAATACTAAATATGGATGGGTACTTCAAAATGTAGACTTGCCTCTTTTTCTGGTGTGGGGGACAAATAATATTCTATCCTTACATATACGGTATATACATTACAATATGATTCTGAAGTGCATATTTGGCAGAGCAAGCAAACAAACTCTGGAGGGGAAGGAGGCAGATAACAAAAATCAGGTTGTTGTCTTTTCTGTGATGTGAAGGAATTTAAAATATCAGTATAATAAAGAACACTGTTAATGTTAGCAAGTGCTATTATCAATAGAAAAAGAGGTTTGGAGCCTACTTAGAAGGACAGAATGTAGCGATACTGCATCATCCCATAGTAAGGTCAACCCTTGTTATTATCAGATTCTACATTTCTGTTGTAAAGGTCAGGTTACAATTTGCATTGCTTCTATACTGCATTGTAACTCACATTTACAGTTTACACTTAATTGTTTGTTTATCCTATTTCTTCCAGATATGGGTTCTAGGTGATATACAATATAATCAGTAAAACTGACATTAAAATCAGAATTAATATAAGATTGAAAAGTTTTAAAATTATAAAAATATAAAATTTCAAAAAGTTGAAAAATTCCAAGATGGGGAGTTAGCAGTTGTTAATACAGGCATGGGTGTATGTTTCCCATGGGCCAGCCATATGGTTGTGTGGGCCTCTATGTCCCCCACCCAAGGCTGCACAGCCAAGTTTTGACCCCTTTGTGGAAGGCCAAGAGATTGGGGGCTTTCCCCATCTCTGACAGCAGAATGTTTCACAATGCAGGGGCAGCAGAGAAGGCCCTCCTCCTAGGCACTGTTCCCTCTAAGGTGCGTGGCCGTGTGGCCGCGCACGTAATGAGAGAATGCCGCGCAGTAGTTTCCAACTTCCGCGTGGCATTTTCTAATGGCAGAGGCTGCGCGCCTGCGTGCCCGCGCACATGAAAAGAGAGCGCCATGCACCAGTTTCTAACTGCCGTGCGGTGTTTTCTACTGTTACAGGGAACATTGCTCCTAGGTCCCAAATTTTTTGATTGATGGGGTCTGTTGCATATTTTCCTTGCTGACCGAGTGGGATGAGCTGATATGATAGGTGAGGCCGATTCTGTAAGTAGCCTGGTTCTATGCCATGTAGAGCTTTATAGATAATGACCAACATCTTAAATTGGACCTGGAAGCAAAATGGTACCCAATGCAGTTCAGAGGGCAAATGTGTCATATGTGCCCTTCTTTGGGCACCCAGTATGACTCGTGTGGCCATATTCTGCACCAGCTCCTGGATACTTTTCAAGGGTAGTCTTATGTAGAGCTTGTTGTAGTAGTCCAGTCGAGAGATGATCAGGATGAGAGTGACCACATTTATACTAATTTACACTGCTTCAGTGAAATATCACCTGAAAGCTTTTTGGGTTTTGGGATTCTCCTATGTTTCTTTGTCAAGAAGCCCTGTGCTCACTGTAGATTTGTATGCTAATAAAATATATTTTGTTACATCTTAATAGAGAAGGATTGGCAGAACCTGGGGAAGGAATCAAAAGAGGAATCAGCCTAGAACAGGGCTGTCAAACTCCCGGCCCGCGGGCCGGATGCGTCATGTGCTGGCCACGCCCATGCCCAGTTTAGCAAAGGGGAAAAAAGTCCCGATACATCATGTGACGGCGCCGTGAGTTTGACACCCCTGGCCTAGAGTCTCTACATAACTACAAACAGATTAAGTCCAGCCCCCTTTGAATTCTGTTGATCTTCATCTAATGACAAGATAGTGCTAACTGTTAGTTGACTAGATTCTTATGTATAGCTGTGATTAGTTATAAGTCAGTTTAATTGAAACTTCATATGTGGTCCTGATCTTTTGCACCTGTCATCTATTCATGTGCTTTCGTGAAGTTGGTATTATTTTAATTATATTACATTCCTTATGGATATTTTTGACACTCTTCAAGGCACCACAGAATTGCAATGTTAGGCTATCAACCTAAACACTGTTACTTGGACATAAAACCCGATGGGACTTAATTGTCAATAGAAGAGTATAGGACTGAATTTCAGGTAGTTCTCATTTAGTGTTGAATCATTAAGCGTGGTGGTTGTTAAGTGACAGTGTGACTGTGCTTATAATCATACTTCACTTTCCTTTCTTTAAATACTTGCAAGATTATTAATGCAAACATTGGTTGCAAAGTTACTTTTTCATCACCATTATAACTATGAAAAGTCACTGTTAGTTGCTAAACAAGGACTATCTTTATTAGTGATGTTGATTATATTAGTGATAGTAAGTATTCTATACTGCTATGCACTTATATATAAATATAGAGAGTAGGACTATATTTGATCACAGACAAATCACCTATAATTTATGATTATGAAACTAAAGATAACCTGGAAAACCATTCTATTTGACTTTGCTCATCCTTAACTAAAAACATGATCCCTCTTATAAGAAGTAAAAAATAAAATTACTTATCTATTTATCTATATATGAGAGATTCCACTCATCAATTTAATTGTTTTTCTCCTTTGGAATGTGTATGCATTTTTAGTTATATCTGTCCTAATCTGCTTTCTAGCTGTCAAATATTTACTTCTCTGTGGTATCACTTTCATCATGAAAATGAAACACAGGGAGAAGTTTTGCTGGGAGCTGAGTTTGCAGCTATTTTGGAAAACTGTTTTCCTCCTTGAGGCCAGGAATTTGATTTGATTTGGTTCTGTCCTGTCGAAATGCAATTGTAGCTGTCCTACCTAAGATCTGCATATTTGCAATTCTTGTTTGTTTTATTCTTTTATGTGTCTGTGGTTCAGTTTTGAAAAGAGGGGCATGTGTCTCTCTTTGAACCTTTATCTATGGCCCAAGGACACTGATACTCTGACATTGATTGGTCTGCAGAGGTACTGGACAAAGTCTGATGTGATTCTAGCTAAATGGAAGGGTAGTGCTGGATGGAAGTGGTAGGGAAAGATATTTTAGGCACAAACTGTATTTCTGTCAAGGAAAGCAAGGGGAGAAGCAATCAAGTCCATGTTCAGGCTCTAGTAAGGCACTCTGCCAAGCAAAGGAGTGGTCTGGTCCTGATAAGGCAGTCAAGGAAATAAGGGAGTATTCTGGCAGTGATGACTTCAAAAAGTGGTGATGAGGTACCAGGTGCTCCCCACAAAATATATTTTTTTTTAAATGAACAGTCTGTTCAACTGAAGAAAATACTAAACAGATTTGCTCCTCACCACAAACTTGTTTCAATATTATTTACCTTACATTCTAATTAATTATTCTACAAATGCCTGTGATGTTTTGTGAAGAGTGAATATTTAGGTGAATGACCTTCAAATCTAAGGCCAATTGCTGCTGTTGCTATTGATTTGTTCATGTAGCATACTGAGACTTGTACTAATTTACTGAATCTATCTCTGACCCCTCAACATTTTTACTTGGCCCTAACTCCCACAAGTCTTTATACAAATAAGAGATTTCTATATTAAACAGCCATTATTGTTGCAGAAGCAGCAGCATGTTATTCTTACAGGGCATCGCAGCTCCTACATTCCTGGAAAGATGGCAGAACACTAGATATGAGTCAAATATAGAAACTGTATGCCAGAAATACATCATCTTAGTGAGCAGACCAGAGACTTCCAATTTGCTTTTTATTTATTTGTTTATGGGGTGGAGGAGAGAAAAAAATCCTTTAGTAATTAGGGCGAGATGTTTGGTTATTGGCCAACAATTACATATTTCTACTTACTTAATAGAAATAGCACCTCTTGATTGAGTATCAATGCTACATTACTACAGATTTGCATCCCAGGGATACCAAAAGTGTCCAGATAATTTTTATGGTAAGACCAACTCTCTCAAACTTTGGATGACATCATTGGAAACTATCCTAACACAGATTAGTTTGAGGAGCAAAAGGCTTGTGTATATGTACTGAAGGAAATCCATAGTCCATAATCATAACAGAATAAAAAAATAAATATATAAAGTTTTCTGACAGGAACTTCTGAAAAAACAACAACCATGCTTTAGTTTGGAGAAGACCTTAATCTTACTCAGTTCCTCTTTCATTGGAAGTTGGGCTACATGAATATATTACTTGTTCTATTCTGTTTCACTTGTTCATCTTCCCTTATGAACAAAATATGGCTACTTGCAAACATAATTAATTTGTTCATAAAATCTTTCTTGAATATTTATAATTTCTATAGATTAAGAAGGCTTTCTTCCAAAGATAGTGAATCTCCAAGTACAGAATTGATAGAAAGAGGAAAAAAAAGTCATGGTTTTTGGCCATATTATGATTGGATAAAGCCAAGTCTTCTTCTCAGTAAGTACTATTTTGAATGGCTTAGGATGTTTAGCACAAGTGATTGCAATGAAAAATAGAGATACATATCTTTCTTCTGCCTGAAGCTGGATCTGAGTGCTGTTTCCCCTGTAATCTACTTTTCTTTAGAAGGACAGTGGGCACTCTTATCACTGTACTTAACTAAGGTCAGCTATAGTTACAGTATAACTAGGTAGAGAAAAAGACAAGAAGAGTCTTCTGGTCAGGCCAAATACCTGTTCCACAGTGGTGAAGCTGGGAAGCCAACAATCAGGAGATGAATACAATAGCACATTCCTCAGTTGTGTTTCTCAACAAATGTCCAGAGATCTACTGTCTCTGTTATTATAAGTAATGTATAACTATCACAACTTGTTGCCATTGATGGTGATGATCTTCTCCTCTTACTCCTCTGTTTTTAAATGACACCAAATGCATGGAAATAAATTATATCGTTTAATAGTAAATCCCATACTAAGAGTACATACTTTGTATAAAGCAATACTTGCATTATCTCTCTTACATTCCCATTGTTGGCTTTATTGGACTATGGAGATAAGCTATGCTCCTTATGTGCACATGTGTTCTTGTCTATAAAGCATAATAATCACATTCACTATTCTGGCACCTTGAGCTATGGCAGTCACACTCCTAGGTAGGTGAGGTCATATGATAAAGTTTGAATGTTATATTTCTGCCTTGTCACTTAGCAAGATAAGGCAGCCTTCTTCAATCTGGGAATCCTACAGATGTCTGAATTCCCATATATTGCAAGCAGCATTGCCATTGCTGAAAATTTGGGGAGTTGAAGTCCATACTTCCAAAATGCACCCGAATTAGAGAAGCATAAAGAGCCACAAAATAATGTATTTTTTGTAGTTACAAGAATGAAGTCTTGTAGTTAATAGTGCATGTTACTGAGCAGTAAGAATTCACATAGCAGCTGGCAAAAAAAAAAAAAAAAAAAAGACCTAGTCACAAAAATGTTACCCACCTTGGGTAGGACACAATCTCTAATTATTGTAATACATTCATGTAAGTCCAGGTTATTTTTTGTTGTTTTGTTATTGTTGTTAACAATATTTTTGTTATGTTCAAACAAGATAGTTCCTATTTGTCAAAATTGATAGAGCACAGCTAAATCCCACATTAGTAGAATGAATTCAGCCCCTCCACCCATGAAAGGAAATTATGTTTCAATGATCTTGTGAAAGATAGCATTACCAGTGAAGAATAGCAAAGGATAGAAGGATATGTATTTTCCCTTCGTGTATTTTTGTGGCTTGGCATTCAGAAGATCTTTTCCCTCCGCAGTCTGGAAAGGATGTCAAAAGGCTGATTCTGTTTCCTTTGAGATAAGTGTGAACTACTTTAGACAGCCCAAACTAGAACAACAGCTTGAAAAGGAAATGAACAAATGTTCACTTAAGCCACTCCAGAGAACTCTGAATATAAATGAATATGACACACTTTTGAATGTCAATTGGAAGGGGAGTTGCGTTCATTTCATATTGTTCTTTCTTTAGAATGCCAGGTTAAATTAATAGGAATAACTGCCTTCTCTTTGAGCCTGCCAGAGATAAGAAAGAAATGGTGAAGTCATAAATGTGAAAGCTTCCAAATGTCAGCTTCAGGGTGGCCTGTTCCTTTGGCCCAAGAGGGCTAAGTGTGTAATTCTGTGATCATTTTACCACCTGTAATATTTTGCTTTAATGCAAAGCAGCCCAGGAGAATTCTAGGTTGAGCAAAGCAGCTCTTTAACACTTTCTTCACCAGCTGCCTGATTATTCCCAGTCATTTTTCATATGCTTTCTTTCTAGTTAGGAGGACATTTTCCTTTTAATATAGGTGGAGAAATTTCTCTTCAGACATCTTCCTTCTTTCCAATCAGCTGTTGCCTCACTGGACCACCAATCAGCCTGAAAGGAGCCACGTGTTTTGTACTTCAGAAACAGTGGTGGACAATGATTTAGTTGACACCACTGTTTTTGAAGTGGCTTGTTTCAGGCTTACTGGTGCTGACATGATTTATTTGTTTATTTACAGTACTTAAAATGTGGTAAAATCCATTTATTTATATTCACATGTCTCTTGCCTTGCCTCTCTTTTAAAGAAGTAAGACAAAAAGGCCGATTACATCTGGCGTTTATTTTGTATTTAGAGATATCCTATAAAACAGAAAAGGCTGACAACAACCAATTAACCCTTCATGACTCACCTGGTGACTTTCATAATGTAGTGAACATGGATTTCAGGGATAGTATGATGATGTGTAGTTTCTTCAGTAAACCATGGTTAAACCAACCATGACTTAACACAATATGTAAAACCAAATCTATGAATTCCAGTGGTCATTATTTTAGTTCAAAGCAGTTTATCCTTGGCACCCAAATCATATGCAGCTCCTCATGGTTTGTAACGAGAGGTGTCTGCAGCATGCTGAGATTTTATTGAAACAATGAAATATTCAGTGACACCATAATGCAAACTCTGGCTTCATCATTTGCATGCAGGGGTACAATTTGCATTAATATATTGTGACCCACATTTTGTCATTTGCCTTTGCCACTGTCACCTCCCGAAATCATTATGCTTATTTGCTTGAGTTATACTCCAGTTTTCTACTCTAGATGGGCTCAAATCATCTAAGAAAAATGTCAGAACAAATCTTTTGAATTTAATAGTTAAAGACACGGTTTAAGCGTAATACTAAAATTAATTAGCAATTATACTAGGGTGAAACATGGTATTTTCTAGATTCTGGATTTTCATATGCAAGGCAGTGAGGCTAAATGCAGTTCCTGGAGGATAGCCTTCCATGGTTTAGGAATATGCAGGAGAAGTCCCTTTTCATGTGACAAAAAGGAGGGCATATTCAAAAGGATCTCTGTAGATGGTAATGACTAGACAGATATATAAGAGGAGAGGTTGTGTTTAAGAGCTCTAATATTTAGTACGGGTTATAGCATGTATTTTTATCAATAAGTTGGAGATTAGTCCAGCATCTCTTCAGTGATAAAAAGAGATATTCCAAATTACTTGATCATAAATAAACATGAATAAATAAATAATCACAAAATGATCTTGGATATATTGTTTCTAATAAAAGTAGAGATGGAGTAACTCTTTGAGAAATACTAATGGGTTCTGAATTGCTCTTTAGCGGTGCTGCTACCAAATATTATTTTAATCTAATGATCTTATGCTGATCCATAAGGTTTAGCTGTTTGCAAGCACCAATAGGACTTTTGCTGACACCAAGACTGAAATAACAATGCTTTCTGGTTTCGTTTATGGATAAGAGATAGGATATGAGAAGAAGAGATCATTTGCTGTGTTTTAAGAGGAGGTGATAAGTTACTAAAATTGTTTATACTTCATCGCAAATTGTTGCGATGAAGGTGGGAAGTTATTTCTTATATACTTCTTTTTCTTTACGATATTCTTATTTTTTCTCTTTCTTCCTTTTTTCTTTCTCTATTTTTTATTCATTTAATTTTTTCAATTTGTACTCATTTTTACTGTTGTAATTATAATTCTTAAAAAATATTAAGAAGATTTAAAAAAATGATCTTAAAAATGTGCAACTCTTGCTAAGCCGATAGTCTGGACTCTGTGACAATAGCTTTGTTACTAAAATATCCCTCTGTCCCTTTTGTTTAGTCAGTGTGTATTTATCTGTCTCCCCTGTCACTGAATGTATGAGAAAAGAGTGGGAAGACTGAGCGTCATAGCTAGCTTTGTGCTGTCTGTCTTCTCCCCCTGCCACTTTCCCAGCACATCTTATTTTAGGCAATGACCTAAATATTATTTTTTATGAACATTGTTTTCTTCTTTTTCTTAAAATATAAATACCTTATGCTGAGGTAAGGATCAAATTTCCAACTCTTCCGGTTATTCTATAATGCAGATTTTTATTAGTTCTGCACATTTTAAATGGGGCAGTGATAAATGATTACAGGAGAGAATTTACATTTTGTAATTTATCTGCCATATATTATATTGGCATTTCTAGAACCAATAGAGGATTTTACAACTGATTTGTTCCCATATAGCAAGTACTTCCCTTTGGCTTTGCCATCTATAATTTATAATTGTTACAGCACAAGGGCTCTTGCCACTCCCCTGAATCAAAGTCAAATGCTTGCCTCAATCAGGCAGATGGGATGTCCAAGTGCAATAAACTTTGATCAAGTTAATCTAGCTAATCAGATTCTTTTATAGATGTATAATCTTCGGTTTTCATCAATTAAAATATTTCCCAGATTTCCAGCATAGAATCAATTATTAATAAATGAATTATAACTTGCATGATAAAGTTGAAAGATGGCAAGATCAACCTCAAGTTTTTATTTTCTAGTTCCTGATTTGATAATTGCTGTAGAAGTGCAAAAAAGACCATGTTGTGCTTCTAGTAAATTATTGGGTCAAAATCAGTAAAAGTTTGCTTAGGATAGGAAGCTTCATTCCCCCTGAAGTGCGGACCAAGCATAAATTGTATTTTGCTAGTTTTGCAATCATCATCATTGATTGTCCTATCCAGGACAATGCATGATGAAGGCCTCTTCTGCATATTTCCAACTAGTAAGACCTTGAGCTTTCCTTTGCCAGTTGGACCTGCAATACTTGCTGATGTTGTCAATCCATTTTGTTTTAGGTTTTTTTGGTGGACGCTTTTGATCAAGTGGAATCCATTGTATGACTGCCTTAGTCTATCTGCCATCAGTTCTTCTTGCTATGTGACCAGCCCATTTCCATTTCAATTCTTTTACTCTTTTGATGGCATCATATATGTTTGTTTGTTCTCTAATCCATTTGCAGGTCTTTCTATCTTGTCTTGTGATGCTGCACATACATTTTTCCATTGCTCTTTCTGCCACTCATAGCTTTTGTATTGATTGTTAGGTTAGTGTCCATGTTTCACTGGCATATGTTAGAACAGGTATCACACACTGACCAAAAACTTTTCTCTTCAGGCATAGGGTAAGGTTGTTCTTGAAAATTATGCTTAACTTGCCAAATGTCTGGCAACCACATTTAACACGCCGTCCAATTTCCGTTTTTTTGTATCACCTTCATTGAGATCCATTGGCCAAGGTATATGTAGTGGTCTACTACATTTAGTTCTTCTTCAGATATAGTTCTTTTTCCTTCTTTGGTGAATTTATTAAACATAACCTGGCTCTTTTTTTAGGTTTATTTTTAAGGCCAAATGGGTCTCCTGCTTTGTGCAGCTCTTGTATGTGTCTTCGTAACTCTTCTGGGTCTTGTGAGAAGAGAACAACATCATCTGCAAATCTTAAGTGGTTTAAACAGGTGCCATTGATTTTTATTTCATCTTTTGCCCATTCTAGTTTGCAAAATACTTCTTCAAGGCAGGCCAAGTAAAGGATGGGTGCTATTGGATCATCTTGCCATACACCTCATTCTATGTTGATTTACACTTTAAAATTGTTGCTATTGTTTTTTTATATACTGATTGTAGTAAGTTTATGTAAGCAGTGTCTGTGTCTTGGCTGAGCAATGCATTGATTATTGCTTGCTGGAATACTGAGTCAAACGCCTTTTCGTAGTCGATGAAAGCCATGCACAGAGGCATGGTGTACTCATCATGCCTTTCAATGACTTGCTGAACAACTTGGATGTGAATCATTGTGCTGTGGCAACCTTTGAAACCTGCCTGCTCCTTTGGCTGTGTATCATTTAATGTTCTCAATATAGTCTTGCAATACCCAGCCAATAATCTTAACTGAGCTTTTACCTTATTGCACTCTCAGGTTCTTTTACAAAAGTAGAGATCTTGGGTTAAATAAAATCTCAAAAGGAGATTACCAATCTTAGCTTTTCTCTTTACCTATATTGACCAAATAACACAGCAGTATAGTATTGGTGATAATGATCTCTCTTGTACCAAAAGAATGACAAAGCTAATAGGTTACCTTCTAATTGTCATTCTATCACCCTCTTAAATATTTTTAGCAAACTGTATATAGAATTTCTGAAAGGAATTTTTCTAAAGAAGCATAAAGCATCCTTTTATTGTGTGATTTAAAAAGACCTTTAAAACAACATCAAAATAAGTAGGACTAATAATTAAATAATAGCCTTACCCCACCCTGACTTTAACTGCAACACATATATTAGCAAAGTATTTCTAAAAAAAATCCAAGTTTATTGGCATGCCCATATAGCCAGGCCAGAAAGAGAAGATAAAAGGATATTGGTGGGGCAATTACAGGTAGTCCTTGACTTATGACCACAATTGAGCCCAAAATTTCTGTGGCTAAGTGAGACAGATGTTAAGTATGTTTTGCCCTATTTTACGAACTTTCTTGCCACAGTTGTTAAGTGAATCACTGCAATTATTAAGTTAGTGTTAAATGAATTTGGCTTCCTCATTGACCTTGCTTGTTAGAAAGTCGGGAAAGGTGATTACATGATCCCAGGACACTGCAGCTGTCTTAAATATGAACCAGTTACCAAGCATCCAAATTTTGATCACATGACCATGGAGAAAAATAACTTCTTTCAGTGTTGTTGTAACTTTGAGCAGTCACTAAATGAACTGTTATAAGTCGAGGACTACCTGTATTGTTGGAATTTATAAAGTTAAGTGAAAATTATCAATAAAGTGGCAAACTTTCTATGAGCCTTGTGTATTTGCAAAGGTATGTTGTCTGAAACACAACTATAGGGAAATATGAAATGGAGAAGCTAGTCTTTCCATTTCAGAGGAGGTTTTAAACATTGCAAGCCAGCCAGAACCATGCCTTATGCTTCATTACATTAGATATTCTAATAGTTAAATGATGAGGCAAATTATGCAGCAACAACTCTGTCCATTCATTTTGTAAGAACTATATTCCCCCTCCAGGGGTGGGTTCTAAATTTTTTTACTACCGGTTCTGTGGTCGTGGCTTATTTTGTGGGTGTGGCTTGATGGTCATGTGATGGTGGGCATGGCTCCATGATCATGTGACTGGGTGGGCGTGGCCAACTCAATGTCACTCACGTCAAGGGGTGGGCAAAAGGGGAGCTCCAGGTGGCAGTGGGCGAAAGGGGAGCTCCAGGCGGCGGGCGGCAGCGGGGTGCCAGCAGCAGGTGAAAGGGCAGCTCCAGGCAGTGGCGGGCAGGGGGGGTGGCCCCCGGGGCCTTGGGAAAGCGCAGGCTTTCCGGATGGGACTTACACAAAGCGCTGTGCTGCGAAAGACTCTCTCTCCCAGGCAAGAGCAGCAGGGGACAGAAGCAGCAGCCGCTGACCTGGAGAGCACATGATGGAGCCCTCCACGTGTTCTCCGGCGACATGTTTTCTCTCCCCCGCTCTGTTGCTGGGAGAGAGAGAGGGAGTCTTTCGCAGTACTGCGCTTTGGGTCCTGGTAAGTCCGGAAAGTGCTGCGCCAGGGAGAAACAGGATTCCACCTGTTTCTCTGTGCCTGGCTTTCCAGATGGGACTTACACTTACAGGCTTTGTGCTGTGGAAGACTCTCTTGCTCTCCCAGCAAGAGAGCGGGGCAGAGAAAACAAGTCACCGGAGAACAACACTCCATGTGATCAGCAGCTGCTTCTTCTCTCCACTGGTCTCTTGCTGGGAGAGCATCTTTTGTAGCACAGCGCTTTGGGGACCCATCCGGAAAGCCAGGCACAGAGAAACAGCCAGGTTGAAGGCCGGTACTTTCAGCGCCCATGAGGAACAAACACTTGGAGCAGTTTTGGAGCTTGTTAAGGAGGAGGACTGCTCCTTGGCCCCAGTCATGCGTTTTCAAGCCCGGACTGCTTGGAGTGAAAAGCTATTGCAATAGCCCAGGCTTGAAAATGCATGGCTGGGGCCCAGGAGCGGTCCTCCTCCTTAACAAGCTCCAAAGCTGCTCCAAGCATCGGTTCCTTGTGGGCGCTGGCATGCCTTCCCCTCTGCCACCAGCCGTGGGAGGAAGGTAACGTCGCGAGCCCGGTGGCGATGATGGGGGACCCGCGGCAAGCTAGGCTGCAGGCAGCGCGGCCTGGAATGGAGCTGTGCCCGGCCTTGACAGCTCAGCCAGCCACACGAGCTTGGTGGGGATGGTGGGGGGGGGCCACAGCAAGCTCCGGGGATGGGGCAGGGGGGCCTAGCGTGACTGCGGCTTACCTCTAGGCAGGAGGAGGCAGTTCAGTTGGGGCGCGGGGCAGGCACCACGTGGGAACTGGGAAGGCAGCTTAGGTGGTGAGTGAGTGAGTGAGTGGGTGGCGAGAGCGGCGACCGGGTGGGTGGGCAAGGGAGTGAGTGGTGACCGGGAGACTGGTTTGGGGGCGTGGCCAGCCAGAGGTCGCTAGCGGTTTGGCGACCCAGGTCAAATTTCCCCTAATGGTTCTAGTGAACCGGTCCGAATAGTAGGAACCCACCACTGTCCCCCTCCCCCACTTTGTTTCTAGCCAATGGACAGTCAGAGCTTTGAGTGACATTCATGCTGCCTGTAGAAAGAGCTCCTACTTAATTTTTCACTCTAGGGACATTTTTTTCCAACTTTACCTGATATGAAGTTATTATGCTACCTCATAAAAACATTTCATTTCAGAAAAGTTTTAGTATAATTATAACTGGGCTGTGGTGTATATAGTTCCCATTTTAGCTAAAAAGCTGAATAGTATACTGATATTTTTAATTGTATAATCAATGAACTAATAACTAAATAAATTCAATAAATAAATAAATAATATTGATTGCTGTGTGTTTATACAGTATTAGGCTGCTAGTTTTAACTTCTTTTTCTTCCTAGATGAGGTCTCTCCGCTTTCATATTATCTGACCTGGGACAATGTGGCATGCAGTTGCTAGTAATTACTTTTTCTCATGTTGTGTTCTAATAGAATTTTACCTGAATCTGTGGTTTGTTATGTGTAGAGCATAGCCTGGGGTTGGCTGCTTGATGAGCCCAAAAGCTATTACCAAATTGATGGTAGTCGAGGGAAAATGTTGATGGTGAACCATGGAATATATTTGTTTACATAACCTCTTTCCTTCTTATATTATTGGTCAAGATGGCTTATATTTATTAGAAAAAAATGGTAAAAATAGAATTGTAAGATCTATAACAAGAAATACACCTAATTTTATGGAAAACTACAATTTATTTCCACTACATTTACCCAAAGATTTTCCTTGCGTTTAATAAAGGAGGATTAGGATTAGGAGTTGTTCCACTGTGTGTCAAAAGTATTTGCTTAGAAATGGAAATGAATGCATATTATCGTACCCTAGACAATATATAGCTTAAAATGAGCAAAGTAATATATTATTTTTAAGAATACTTTATTATGGCTAGTGACCAAAGTTGACTACAACATCAAGACAACTAAACCTTTTTTGAAAAAGGATGGATTAGATGAAACTAGGCTACACCACTATCTTACAGTGAATAGCAATGGCGACTGAGCATGATCTACTTTCCAAAAAGTCATCTCTGAGGTGTCTCTTAAGGGAGAAAATATAAAATTGGTATCTGTTTTGCAGTGTCTGGTACAGGTAAAAGAAGTGCAGTTCAGTCTTTATGCCAATGTAATAATAGGAACAGCAACAATGTACATGCAATATTGATCCAATTGCTTCCAGGATTCATCAGCTTAAATGTTCTTATATAGATATGTCATTGAATCTCCCTTCCAAAAGAGGGGAGTGTACTAGATCAAATCTGGCAAATATAAAAGCGAGGGCATAGAATGTTGGTGAGATAATTAAATACTGTGAATTGTCTCCTTAGCATGCCTAAACTATAGATTTCTAGAGCACAGCTCCAGTTCTTTTGTAAGTCTTAAGTTGAGAATCTGCTTCTTTATTTTTTGACAGAGCTTTTGCGTAGCCAGTGTAGATTACATTTTGTGTGGAAAATCCATATAGATTGTTCAATTAGACTATTTGAATTAGTCAGAATAGGATAAAGTTCTCTTGCAAAGTCAAAGAAGCAAGAGAGCTTTAAAAGAAGAATAATTCAAGCCAATATCTCAGATGTGAAAGTCACATTTGGGCCTTTTATGAAGTCAGACCTGTTTCGCGTCTTCATAAAGATTTAGAACCCTATCTAGATATGTAGTGTAGGACTATTAGAAGTTTGATTGGACAACTTGAGGGCCTCACAAAGGAATATAGAACAGGAAATAGTACTTTTGCTATCTACATTGCTGCCCAATCAAGTTTTCCCAAAGCAAATTGAGGGATGAGGTAGCAATGATGAGAGCAGATTTCAGTGATACCAACTCTTCTTGGGAAGCAAACTTTGTCAAGCATGGTCATTCTAGAAATTCCTAACTTGTGTTACTGAAAACTTTCTTCTTCAGATGGTGAAAGAACAAAAGGATCAGCTATCTTCAGTTGATGCTGACCAGTAAGAAAGACAGTCAAAGAAATGGAATTATTAGGAAATTTATTAAATTTGTTTGCTGCCCATTTCACTGCAAGGTGACTAAGAAAAATCAATATGATATGATCAGTTATGGTATCATGCCATCATCTCTACTATATCTGAGTCTTTATAAGCAGGAGCAATGACAAAAAACTATTCCTTGTTCCAATAGCTCAGACTTCGGGGAAACAGCCAGACACAGACAGTGTGCATTGGAAACAGGAGAAAGTGGATAATTTTTTTTCTCCTTTTCATTGGCGAACAGGGTAACTACAAGTAGACCAGAGACCATGTCTTGACAGAATGATAAGCATTACATTCTCTGAAAGGGGCATTGTTTGGCTCAATAGCTTACAGCAACGGGCTGAAAATAACAAAATGGAAGTTAACAGAAATAAATGCAAAATTCTTCACTTAGAAACAAGTAAATCAAATGCACAAGTAGAGTCTGTGAGGCTTGGTAATAAGAGTTATGAAAAAGATTTTGGAATAGTAATTGGTTGCATAATGGCTATAAATATAAATGAATATAAATCAGCAGTATTATATGGATTTTTAAAAGACAAATGTAATTTTAGGTTGCATCAATAAAAATGCAGTTTTCATATCACGGGAAGAAATGGTTCATCTTTATTCTATGTTCACTAACCCTAGGTTTAAAGACTGTGGTCAGTTCTGAGCACCACACTTTAAGCAGCACTCAGAAGGACTGGCAGATTCAGAAAAGGGAGCAAAAATGATCAGGGGATTGGAAATGAGATCCTGTGAAAAGGAATAGAAACAACTGAGAATATTTAACCCTGAGAACAGAAGACAGAAGGCCCTGTTCAAAATTCAAAGGAATGTCATATTAGGCAAGATTTGTTTTCTGCTGTTCTAGGATGCAGGGCAGAAATTTAAATTGGACAAAGTAAATTTACTTTGACAGTTTGAAAATATTAAGAGCAGTTTGAGAGTGGAACTGATCAGCCAGAGGAGTAATGGATACTCCCTCGTAGTAGGGCAAGTGGGGGCTTAACAATCATGAAGCTGGAACATTTTGATTTTGGTTCTTCCAGGAGATTGGATTTGATACCTTAAAAGGCTCTTTCCAACTCTGTGAAAATGAACGAATTCAAACATTAAATTTCTGTATCTATAATTAATTATATTAAGTTCAGGAGATCTGTCTTGGAGTGAAATTGTATGTTTGGTCATACAAGGGATTGGGCTTACTCCAGTTGCAGCCTTAAGTATTAACATAGGAATAGAGTATATGGAAATTGCTGCAATATTAACTATGCTCACTGTTGTTGCTGGGAACAGTAGTTTGCCATTCCTTGGAAGTCTGTAAGTTCTCCATTGGCAGTAGAGATCAGCATAAGCTGTAATGTGGTGAGAATATGGCGATTCTATACTTATTCTGATTCCAGTTTTTATGAAGAGTGGAGTTATACATCTGAGAGCAATCTCCTAGTATTTTAGGAGGAAATTGAGTACAAGCAACTTCATTTGCTTTGTGCTTCTGGGATTTGGTTTTTTAGCTTATTTTCACATGGTTTGCACTAACAATGATTAAAAATAGTGCTATAGCAGATGAATTCTCTCAGCAGGACTTTCTATATTTATTGCTTTGTTTTTTAGCTTCCTGTGTTGGGTTAGCATATTCAAATTTAAACATGAAAGCAATATTTTTGATCATGCTGTTATGTAAAAACGAACAGATCTTAATGCATAAATTTTCAGAAAATATCTTTGGCTATCCTAATAAAACAGATTCCTTATGCCCAGTTGTATTGGTGGTCCTCAGTCTGCACATTAAAATACCTGCTAGACAGGTTCTTTCATAAAGAGGTAAAGACTAAGTTTTCTCCTCAACCGAGTTCAGGGTCCAATCTCTAAAAAGTCAAACCACAAAGCCATCAAAAATATTGTAGAGGGGCAAGATGCAATCTGTTACAATCAGAATAGCTTCTTTGCATTCACAACTGAAACAGCTGGACAACTTTACAGAACATTGCAGTTTTATTTATGCCCAAATGTGTTTACTTTCTTTGTTTTGTTGCCCAAAGATTTGGAAGGGGCCATTTAAGTCATTGAATTCCAACCTCCATTCAGTACAAAATCCAGATTAAAGCATTGTTATTAGATTGATTCCCATCTTTGACCACATCCAATGAAGTGGACCTCAGTTCCTCCCTTGATAATTTCTTCCACTATAGTGGAAATAATCTTATCATTTGAAAGAGTTTCATACCTAGATCTGACCACAACTTAACCATTAATCACCTTGAGATGATACCAAATAAATCTCAACCCTCTTTATGATAACTCTTCTTTGTACTTGAAGGGGCATCATATTCCCCATCCATCCCTCCGTCTGTTGGCTTTTCTCAAGCTTAATCTGCTCAGTCTTTCTAGCAAGACCTTGATGTACCGGCACCATTTTCTCTTAATCTTTCTTAAAATGTATCCAGAATTGACATGTTATTGAAGGGAATCCATCAGATGAACTAGAACCATTGTTTCCTGTAATTTGAAATACAGTATATATTTCTGCTGAAGAAGCCTAAATTGCATTTGACTTGTTAGCCACATCAAACTTCTCATTCTTATTCGGTTTATAATTAAGCATAATTCCAAAATTCTTTTCAGTGGTAATAATTCCAAACCAGGTGTTCCCTGTCCTATACTGGTACATTTATTTCTTTTCTAAACAAAAGTACATACACTTGTTATATTAAATTTCATTCTGTTATTTCTGTATCTCTAATTTTTAAAAACTGAATTTTGTTTTTTATTTTTTATTTTTAGGGCTTTAGCTATCTCCTAGTTTTGTGTTATATGGAGATTTTTTTGACTTCTTGATTATGAATGCATATGCTGAAAAGTCTAAGATTCAGGATTGAATGTTATAGACGCTATTTGATATTGTACTCCAATTTCATGAAGAAAAACTGATGCACATTATTTGAATAAGGATGCCAAACCAGCTGTGAAACCACCTACAAAGCATGTTATTCAGGCCATACTAACAAGTTTGCTAGTCCAAATGATATCAGATACTTTATCATCTGCTTTGTGGAGTAATAATATGTTAAATCCACAGCATTCCCACAATATATTAAGAAACCTATATAATCAAAATGAAATAAGATTAGTTTTTTTAAATAAATCCATGTTTTCTTCTCCTAATCACTATAGTACATTGTGTTCAAGAAGCTTAAAGAATTGCTTTATGTTACCCTATGGAATCTTTCCAGGTATTGATGTCAGATCTGCCTGTGCAATTTTCTTCAACTAAATCTGTCCATTCTGATATGAAAATGTAACAATTACTGCCAGCCATGTTATTTTGTCTCTGCTTTAGCTATATTTTTAAACCATTGTTGTAACGGCTTTCCTTTGCTGATTTCTAGTCCCCAAAAGATGCTTTTGACAAGAGGTCATGGCTTCATCATATAAATCCATAGGCAAGTTAGAAACTTTTGTTTCTACTTATCAGCTGCACTTCTGCTGGCTCTGCAGATTGCATTGATCATTTCCACAGCAGGCTCCAGTTTAATGGCCCAACAGAATAAACTCCCTGCTGATTATTCCCTTGTAGGACTTCCTTGGCTCCTGTTGCCATTAATGGAATAGCTTCCATTGGCCCAAATTCAAGTTGCCTTTGCACACGAGTAAGCATCATTTGAAGTGGAGAGTAGGTTCATGCTTAGATACATTTAATGAAAATAATGGGAGTGTACAAAATACTTTTATAATAAAAATGTATCAAACTATTGTAATATATACCACAGGCATGAGCATCTTATGAAGCTTATGAGCCTTAACATGCCTATCTACCACAACTTTTTGATGTGTAGAGGCAAACATTTTCAAAATGGATAAAGAGAAAACTCTTCATATATAGAAAGAACCACCATTGATTTCTGCTATTATATTGTCATAATAGTTGTAGAAAGAACAATGATATATTTAATCAAACAAAATACAAGCACCAAAAGCATGTTTGATAAATCATGCAATTTGTTTGAGAAATGCTTTTAATTACTTGCTTTTAAATTAAGAACAGTTAAAAATAGTATTTATGTAAAGAAATGGTTTTCTTAATCAGCAAGCTTTATTACTGGAATAGTTTCCCAAACCATACTCAAAAAAGGATACCAGCAAATAAAATTTCCTAAATATTTGGAAAGGTGAAAATAATTGTGTTAAAGACTAATGATCTGAAGATGGCAGCATTGGGTGAGATACTTCATTCAATAGTTTAACACGCCTTTGTGAACTAGACTGAATCTGCCATAGTTTGTATTCAGTAAAAGTATTTTAGTAGCTTTTTCATAAAAAAAGAGTTTAATCAAACACAATATTGATGAAAATTAGAATTTGGCAAATACAAACCATATAGAACTACCAGAAAATTTTGTTTTTTCCTTATATATATGATTGATAACTTATGGTTTATGGACAAGAATGGTGTACTATTGTAGCTGGTTTGTTTATTCAGTTAAACATAGTTCAGTCAAATAATGAAGTTGCATGATGTATGAACTATTTATCAAGTAGGATTTAGTTCTTGTATTGCTCTGGGTATGAAAGATTGTAGGAAGTCTAGCAAAGGAAAAGAACATTTCAATTGCTTAAAGATACACTGCCTTAGTTCATTGAAAATGAAGATGGAAAATTCCTGTTTCTAAGTAAGACTTTGTATTTACTGCCGACCAGCATTAAAGAAACCTTACTGAGATATTGTGTACTTCTTGGTTCCTTGATCTTGTCCAGCTGTGTGCGGCTTGACAATGAGGAAGAGAGAAGCCAAAGTGCCTCATTAAGGAGAGAAATCTTCAGTATTGTCTCCTGAGGACTGCCCTTCTGCTTTTCTTGGATTCAGAGAATGTTTTCCCAGTACTATATCTCTTCCTTCTGCATTATAGAATCAAAAACACATAATGACTGTATTTCTACAACTGAACTGGCTACTAAATTAACCAATTTTCTGGTTTGTGCAATACACTGAATCATAAACTGACCAAATGGGATGGATTTATACAACATACTGAGAGACACAAAAATAAAACCAGACCAAAGTCTAGCAACCTTTGCATATTGTGGAAATGCAGCAGGTAGCTTTGTTTAAGCAAACATAGCCAAGTTAAAAGTTCTAAGAAAGTGAAGACAAGTTTGAAACATTAAGGAAGTTGTTTTTTAGCTTAGCCGGCAGGGATTTCTTTGGGAACTGTCTATGGTCCTGATTTCTGCCTAATAACCATTCTCTTGCCTAAGGGGATTGGGAATCCAGTCAGAATTTGAGTTGATTTCAATATTTTTATGGGTATCTTTTAATATCTTAGAAGGCATGTCTTTTATCTTGATTTTATCCATTACCTCCCCTCCCCCTCCCCTTCTCTCCTCTTCCCTTTCCATTCCACAATCTTAGGAATATACCGTATTTGTTCTTAAAAATCCTATTTTAAATCAAATAAATAAATAGACACCCAACCTACAGAGAAACAAGTTTTCGACATCTGTTGCATTAAAAAGAGAGAACTGAAATAGATGATACATTATATATTCAGCCAGTATATCCTCTTTGGAAGCTGTCCATGTTAAATTATTTGCTTATATTTATTTGTCTGTGTTTATAAACCATGCAGACTAAAAGCTGTTAAAATTTCACAATTAAATCCACAAGAAAGCACATAAATAAGCTATTGGATGATTATATTTAAATAAATAAAGGCACGTATCTTGGTAAAAAAGGGCATTCACAATCTACTGGAGATAAAGGCCATGATCCATGGCAATCCACAGCCTAGTGGATTTCCATGGAGTGGCCTTGCCCCAATGAGGTGCTTCATACCATGAAGCAATGCAATTTTATTGACCAAGATAAAATGGCAATCAATTTTTCCTTAACAAGGTCCTGTACATTGCTAAGTCCTTAGGTTTTAATAATATTTTGCTGAGGTAAACTGGAGTCTATGTGATTGGCTTATACACAAATCTTATAAACAAATAATACTTCCAATATTCAAAAGAGATTTCTGCACATAAAGAAGATGGCTGGACATGTTGAAAGAGGCTTCTGCTTCTGACTATTGAAAGTGTCAAAAAAAAAGCAGTATAGCTTATTTGCTTTGCCTGAAGAAACTTACTGTACTGTGAAGCTAGTTTAAGGAGGTAATTCACTTAGGGCTTTGTTGAAACAGAGCACCCTTCCAGAGGTCATCAGGTTAGCAACTACCAACTGTACATGAGAAATTGATTTTTGAAATTAGAGTGAGGGTGAGGGTAATAAGCCCCTGCTAAAGTGATCTATGGGAAAATAAGGACCAAAGTCTATCTGTCTGGTGCAAATCCCTTGTGGTGGGATGAACAGTCTCTTGGATTCAGTTAAAGTTTATAAAAACAAAGCAGCTTCAGAACTATGGCAATTATAGTATTATATTGTAAGCTGTTTGGTGTAGTGATTAAGGTACCAGGCTAGAAACTGGGAAACGGTGAGTTCTAATCAGGCCTTAGGCACAAAACCAGCTGGGTGACTTTGGGCCAGTCATTCTCTCTCAGTCTTTGGAAGCAGGCAATACTGAATCATTTTAGAAAGTTTACCAAGATATCTGCAGAAACTTGTTCACAAAGTCGCTAGGAGTCAGGACCGAGTTAAAGGCACCAAAAAAGAAAAAAATACTTCTTATCATAAGAGTTTTTCTCTGTTTATTTGTGACTTGTTTGGCAATTTCTTGATTGGGATACTTTTTTACTTGATTATTGATCTGATGTTAATCTTAGAGTTAATCTATGCTCGTTTGGGTGCTGATTCCTGGTGAAGAGGTGCTTAGGTCTTTTTGTTTCCTTTTCGGCTTGCTAATTGTCTCTTTTGCATAGTCCATATATATTTTGTATGTGTATGAAAGTCCCTAGCATTTTTGGACTTGGCTTGGTCTAGGATGATCACAGGTTCCCATTTGAAACTATGGTCAAGTCTGTTCATGTGTTATGAAATTAAAGAGTTTTCATCATGTCTCCTGACTGCTAATTGGTGTTCATGGATGTGTTCTGTCATTTGGAATATTCAAAATATTCCAACAAAATGGATATCCATGCAACTTTATCATAAAGTGCCTGACCACTCAACCTAATATAGCACAACCAACACAATTCCTTAAAAGAATAACACTGACATACAATTTAATGACTGCAACAACCACTATGTAAGACAAACAGGCAGAAGATTGGCAGAATGCATCCATGAACACCAACCAGCAGTCAGAAGACATGATGAAAACTCTTTAATTTCTCAATATGTAGACAGACTTAACCATAGTTTCAATTGGAAAACTGTGACCATCCTAGACCAAGCCAAATCCAAAAATTCTAGGGAGTTTCTAGAAACCTGGCACTCTGACAAATTGGTCATCAATAGACACATAGAGATAAACAACATCTACACACTGTGCAAAAGAGACAATCAACAAGCCTAAAAAGGAACAAAAAGACCTAACCACTTCTCCACCAGCAATCAGCATCCAGGTGAGCATAGATTAACACCAAGATTAACATCAGATCAACAATCAAGTAACCAATAAAAAAATGACAAACAAGCCCAACAAAAGAATCACTAAGACCAGCCCCACTAACACTGACAGGGCAAGCCACTAGAATATAAATTGAGAGCAAGCCCCACTCCTTACTGGCATTGATTATGTTTCCAAGCTCAAATAGCACCAAGGTCCCCTCATTTCAACCCTGAGCTACAAATATTCTTCTTTATAGGTTTTGAAGAATTATTACATAAGTACTATATACACTTTCACCCTTTAATAAAGTTCACATTCTTCTTGTGAATTTATTTTTCCAGGGGACCCCTTAAGACAATATTTTTGAATGTGCTATTAAAACACATCTAGCATTTGCATTCTGAAAATCTGGGTAGCAGATTTACAGATGTCTTCTTGCATTTATTTATTTCACAATAAATCTGTTCGTAAACAATGGTGATTTTTATTAGGGCTGTGCAATTCTTCAGATATAATTCCCCAAAGCTACTTTGGATAGCACAGGCGTGAAAACACACTAGTTGCTTGCAACACTCTAGACTAACTGTGACTTTTCCAGGAATTAGATATTGGCTGCAGTAGGTAGCTTCATGATTCAAAATAAAAATGCAAGTGCTTTAAAAAGGGAAGACAAGTATCACTTTTACACTGGGCATAACCTGCAACAGCCTTTTGGCATTGAATCTGAAGCACTGCACAGTCCTAATTCCTATCATGATTTACACTAAATAGATTTATGATAACCCCTGGTATTCATGGTGTTACTAATCACATCATTTATTTTAAAACAAAAAAATAGTATGAGGAAGGGCTTGCCTGGTGACCTGTTTGATTTCTGAGTGTATCTAGATTTATTCTAATATATGCATGTGTGTGTGTCTGTGTATTTCATTTTACAGTGTTATTTCTTCACTATTGAATTTGGCCTTTGTAAGCAAGATGGACAACTGAGGGCTTATGGAGCAGGCCTTTTGTCTTCTATTGGAGAGCTCAAGGTACTGATGTAAACAAAACTCTATTATTTATCACTAGAAGCCAGCTCTATGATTTTTACATATTTCTCGTGTGTGTGATTTTACACTCATCGTTGCTTTAACTTTACTTTCAAATCATCCTGGGAGCCATTCGGCTGACGAGCAATATATAACTGTTTCTAACAAATACATTAGAAAAGCTATACAGTTTCAATTAAATCTTGTAGAAGAACAATGGGAACATTAGATCATAATGCTAATCTGGGATGGAAATGATTTTTTTGAATGCCAATCCGAAATAAATACCTTGACACATGTATTAAGGCATGTGTCATATTTCAGTCTGATTCTTGTATTTGAATGTGATTCAAGCAATTACCCATTTGAATTAGATCAGATGCTTCTGAATTAATTCAACTATCTGATGGACTTTGTGATATGCATACATACTCTTATCAGATCAAATCTTTGATTTGATTTGACTCTTTGGATAAACTCTTCACACTGAATTGCAAATTCAAACTGAATGTCTTCATGAAATCCAAAATTCAAATTAGAACTTGGTTCATTTATATCCCCTCCCAGTACCTATATTTAGTAAATTGATTTTCCAGCTTCATTTAAGTTTTTGCCATATTCTATGACCTGTACTAGTACAACAAATATAATTTTGTTTCAGTCTTTTGCAGTAGAAACATTGGAATTTAAGCCGTAACAATGTTCAAGCAGTTAAACGAGAAGCCCAGAGTCCTAAATATGATATCTTGGCAGCAATCCTAAAATCTAGTGGTAGAGGTGTCAGGCCCCACACAGTAGCAGTTATTATTGACAACTTTGTAGGATGATTATGCCCATCAATTGACAGGCCAACATATACAGTTCTAGTTATGTTGGAAATCTTAAATCTATTTAAGCATAACCTCCACAAATTAAACCTCTAAACTTCTTGACACTGGTATTCCAGGTGGCACATTAGTGTCAGTCTAGCAATCATTTTGCCAATGAAGTAAAAAAAAAAAAAGGTGCTTGTGCCCTCAAGAAAATTCAAACTTGCTGTACAGCCAAGATTTATTTATTTATTGAAGACATTTTTATTCTGTCTTTCATAATATATACCCCAAGGCAGCTTGCAACACAAATTAAAGTAATAAATACAGCTAGACAGAAAGTTACAAATACCAAATCCACTAAAAATGACAAAGTGAGTATATAATAATACTGTTGGTGTTTAATAAGTACCTATGCTTTAGTGATATCCAGGTTAGATTTAGGCAGTAATGAACCCTACCTAGAGTAATTCCAAAGCTAGTTAAGCAAATTTAAACTAGTGCAGAATATGGCTTATTAATGATGCAGAATTCTTGAAATGTGTGATATCTCTGTTGTGCCAATTATCAGCAGTGCATTTTTAAAGTATGTACAAAGTATTGGTTTTTTAATATAACTTTTACTGAAACTTAAAAAAAAAGATAAAAACATATTCAAATTAATACAAAGTAATGAAGAAAAAAGTTAAAATAGAAAACAAAGAAAAAAGGTACAAAGCAGTGGTTTCTGATATTTTTCACAATTATAAGTGCAATTATATTTTAACTTCTCTCTTTAAAGTAGACCTGGACATTTTACAGTCCGTGGGCCACATCTGGTCTTTTGGGTGTTCCTGTCTGGCATCAGCAGTGTCGGGGGGGGGCAGGGGATCGGTGGCTGAGTGGCATAGGTGGGGGCAGGGTGACATCAATGGGGGAGGTGGTAGGAGCAGGGCATCAGCAGGGAGGCATCGGTGTTGGTGGGGGTAGGGGTGTTGGGCAGGGTTGCAGCAGGGGTGGGGCCATGGGTGGGTGTGGCCATGGTGGCAGCCCTCCACAACAATCCCAGCTATTCATGTGTGCCCTTGGGAAAATTAATTGCCCACCCCTGCTCTAAATATTATATTATATAATATTATTTCCATAATCTAGACCAGGGATGTCAAACTGGATTTCTTCGAGGGCCGGATCAGCATTGTAGTTCTCCGTGGGCCAGCGGGGGAGGGTAGTGGGGGAAGATGGGATGGACGCTTCCTGCAGCACCCTGCTGGCCAAAACAGGGCACGGGTGTGTGTGCGCGGCCCCCCCACGCCTCGTTTTTGGCCTCCATAGCCTCCTGCAGCACTCTTCCGGCCGAAAATGGGCTGCGTGGAGGCCCTGCAAGGCCCCCGTGTAGCCTGTTTTCAGCCTCCCCAGTGTCCTGCAGCACCGTCCAGGCCAAAAATGGGCCACGGGGGCCCACACATGGGCTCCACATGGCCCATTTTGACCAGCAGAGGCACCACAGGCTGGTCCTTTGAAATTTCCAGGCCGGCCCCGCGGGCCATATTTAAGCACCCCGTCAGCCGGATCCGGCCCGCGGGCCTTGAGTTTGACACCCCTGATCTAGACTAATGTTTAAAACCCTAAATCACATATTCTTTTTTTTACTTGCATTGATCTCCATGAATAAAATTCTGTAATATTATCTTCAACCTTTCAGCCCATATCATGGTAAAGTTTTGTTACAATAACTATAATAATTATATTATAATAACTATATTATACTTATTACTCAATAAAAATATTGGCCATTAGTTTCTTGTTAACGTTCAATCTCATCCCCCTGTAGGATTGAAACTTCTACTTTATCATTAATTTGTTTTAAATCTGCACCCAATTGCACCATAGAGTCTTTCTAACTTCTTCTTGACATCTTTTTTTATTCCTGCAAATCCTTCTTCTACTTCCTTTTTAACTGTTGAAGTCATCTTTTTGCCAAATTCTTCAAACTTTTTCTGCAATAAATCTGGTGAAATGCTCTTATCTGTAAGCTGTTCTAGTGAACTCCTGCCTCTGTCTGCCAGTTCAGCAGATTTTCTTGTGATTGCTGTTGTGAGGAAGTGAAAATATGCCAATTACTACAGTGAAAGTAAAAGGCTGGCTTCTGTTTCCCCTATTTTGTTTCTTACTATCTTTAACACTTTAGTTCCAATTAGCTCTCCATAGTTACAATCTCACTGCTTAGCTCATATTATCCCCATGTTCTTGATTTAATAAGAAACAACCAGCATTCCCACAAAGATCTGGTCAACAGGTCTAATTAATTTTGCTATTTTCAAAGGCACTTTAATCAGAAAAAATATTTTTTTAAAAGAAATAACTGTCCCCTTTCTCTGTTTAAAACTTTCTTCATTTTCAATCCTGTTAAGCTTTTTGTTTTTAAATTAAAATAGCAGTTTCCCCCTCTTATAAATTTAAAAATGAAGACACTCACTAAGAATCTTTGATTTACATTGCCATTTGAAATATTTCTCTTAAATCATAAAGTGTTTAAGAAGGTGAAACATTTGCTGGTCGAATATTCAATTAAGGATGCATACCACTTAAGGACATGTTGGTTTTCATCTTCAAAACTAAATTGTTTGGACTCATTTTGGTTTGTGTAGTCTTAAAAACTGAGTTGGAGGCATTCCTTACATCCCATTCACTGAAAAAACATAGTTTATTGATATGAGATAAAGGGCATTTCAGTGTTACTCACACATTTCTAGGAATCTAATTTAAAAGAGGTAAACATGAATCTGGCAATATAAACCATCAGATATTTGTTAAATTTATTTTCCCCATGTTAGCTAGGATGTGATGTTGCTGTAATTTGAACTGATGCTATTTTTTATTTTTTCATCTTTAATAATAGAATGTTGAGTTGGGTGGTCTTTTTTATTATCCTTTGCTTATGCTGCTAATTGGGCTATTACTTAAAGTTATTTATTTATTAAATTTATTTATTTATTTATTTATTAAATTTGTATGCCGCCCAACTCCCAAGGGACTCTCCCAAGTTGCTGATCTTTCTATAGGCTGTTCTTTATACAAGGGCTTTTAAATTGTCTGATGAGCTTTACAAATCAAAAATTATTTTCTATGTATAGGACTTGCCATGAAAGGGTCTGGCTCATGTAGAGATATTTAAAGTACCTTAAAGACAAAAGAGGCTGGATTATAGACTCTCTTAGTTGAAGAGTAAGTTTTATAAGTGGGATCCCACAGCCAAGGAAAAAGGGTTCTTAAAAAACTGATGTGGGAGTACATTTTTTAAAAGCAGTCCCTAAAATGCATTTCGTTAGATATCAAGATCACAGCTCAAAGAGTGGCATATGTGAATACAGAAGTGGGTTTCTTTTCTGTGTAAAGTGTCCTGAACTGATTTAACTTATCAACTGAAGAAGACATGTGTAGCTCAGGGTTGAACACTTGTGGACTCTGTTGGTGCTCTCTGAGCTTAGTTGACATAGCCTACCCTTGATTTTACATGATTTTCTTGAACTCCTAGAGCAACTGTAAATTCTCAAGTGTAATTCAGAATCATTCCTATTTTATCTGAGATCTTTCAATTAGTAGATAAAACATAGCATAGCTTCTCTTTGATTTTTTAATTACTGCATTGTTTTTTGAAGAGGCAACTCCTGTTGTATGAGAAATAACAGGAAGATCAAGCTCATTATATGGATCTTGGATCCAGTTAGGTTCGATGTTGGAAAAGCAATCCTCAAAGGAGTTTCTGGCAGAATTTTGCTTTGAAATTGCCTATCAGTTTTTCTGTTATTAGGAATGTATCTCCATTTTGGAATTTCTGTTGTAGGATACATCCTCAGGCAGTACCACAGATATCTGAAAACTTGTCCTATAAATGAGAATAAAATTGCTTTTCTGGAGATGTAATTTGCTTGAAAACTAACAAACAGGCACCTGCTGTGAGTGACTGATGCTTATAGCTTTGGGATATGCTGCCTTATCTAAATTTGATTTAGTTATATAAATATTTTTGGCATTTGGTTATCTCTTTTTCTTTTGTTGTCTTAAAAAAAATTATAACCAAGACTTTTTGTTGCTAAGTTCCATATTTTACAAGCATTTTGTTCTTGTAAAATGCCAGGATAGAAAACAACATTAAGTTTGGCTAGAGATATGTGACACACACTTTAGAGTGGCCGAGTGTTGTCTGGAATTATTGCTCCTGTTTAAGCACTTAGGCTAATTAATTGAATCTATTTTAACATTCTTTTTATGAGATATCTTAATGCTGGATTAATTGTAGATGCCTGCATGCATATTTATGTGTGGGACAATGAAAAAGAAGTCATCAGTTCACATACCCAAATCCATTTAATTTTCAAGACTATTCTTGTGTTGCAATGATGCAATACTTAGAAGAAGTCCACAACTTTTATTGGTATGCATTTGAATTCTGAGTATTACTCAAGCTTCATGTTTAGACAAATTTGTCTAGAAAGAACCTTATTTTCAAGGGTGGGAAGGACTTCATATTCAATTCCTGAAAAATCCTTGTAGTATGTAGGAGCATGCACACAGAGCACATCTGCAACTGTTTTAAAGTCATGTCTTTTCTCAGGATCATGTGCCTGAGTTCTGCAAGGCTGCCATGTGATTCTAGAAAGAGATGCAGCTTTTGAAAAGAGTTGCAGACAGTGCTAAATTTATTGCATATTGCTTCATATTGCTGGGTAGGAATGCCTCTTAATAAAACACTTTTTGCCCCATGTCTCTAACATCTTTTTAAAGATGTTTTTAAATTATTACTTAATCATTAATTTAGATGTTTTCCTGTTCTATTCAAGTGGGAGTTCTGTAATTTGTAGCATCACGGTATACCTATCACTGGTGCACAATATTATGTACCCCTCCAAATTTCAATTTCAATTTATAAAATGTATGCCACTAGAAATGGCAATTTCACTTTTGCATAATTTTATCTTTAATCTTGATCCACTCAACTCAGTATTTTCACCGATACCAGCTCTCTAGAATATCTAACTGAACTCTTTCCTGGCTCAGTATGAAGTGGCCAGGAATTGAACCTTGGCTTTCTTCAAACAAAACACCGTCTAATAGTAATCTTAGACTGGAAGAAGAAAACCACATAGATGCTTTGTCCTATTTACCCAGAGGGCTTTTCTACAGTTAAAAGACAGATCAAAGATTGTTGAAAGGAAAGAGAAAAAACTTGATTTTTGATATTTCCTAACTACTGGCTTCATGCAGACCTCTGGTGGTTTACAACAATATATAATCCATCAAAACAAACTAAAAACAAAATTTGGCATCAAGAATGACTTCTTTATTCATCAATAATCAAAAGGTTCATAGAAAAGCCCTACCTTGACTGCTGTTTGAAAAGCTGTGAGGGTGCCATCTCTTAAGGAAAAGGAATCCATTAAATAAGGGAATAACATGAAATACATGCAATGTACTCTGAACCATCTCACTAGGAGGTAACTCTCAATGTACTCTTTTGTTCTAAAAAAAACCCCTGGATGGGTTGGTTCTACTTACAGTCCAGAAGAATTCCAGGTATTAAGCCATAAAGGATTTTAGAGGTTAAAATCCACACTTCAAATTGCCTTCAGAAGCCTCTTGGAAGCCAGTGTAGAGTCACATCATTGGCACATGGCACTGGTGGCTCTCATTTGACAATAATGGGCTGCTGTGTTCTGCACCATCTGCAGCTTTAGAAGAATCTTCAAAGGCTGCTCCAGGTAAGGGGTATTGCTGTAGTTGACTTTTAATAGGTGATGACAAGAAGCCTTCCTCCAAGCATCTGCATCAAGAAGGAATGCAACTACCTCAATATATGGATTCCTTCTGTCTGTCTAGCCGTAATTCTCCAACTAACAGAAGATCCTCACAGACTGATTCTTCAGAGAAAGACTATCTACACAGAGTTTATTGGAGCAGCTTACTACTTCCCATCTGGACATAACAGCTTCCAGACATTGGGTCAGAACTTCTGTCTTTTCTTCTGTTCAGCAGGTGAGGTGTTTTGCAGACAAAAGGATAACCTTCTTATGCAGCTATGTAGATATTAAATACTTTATTTAAATAAAATAATAATCCCCCACTGAAGCACTACCTTGATGTGGTTTTGGGGCTTATGTGCTCTCAGGAATATGAGAGCTGCGCCAGAGGTTCAGCTATACATGACAGGTCTTATCACAGGACATAGAAAATGAGTATCTTTTCCATAAACAATATGGTGAGATGTAATTTACAAAAACCCATACATGATCAGTTATCATCTGGGTCAACAAGGACTACACTAGGTGTTGGAGTTCCTGGACATCTAAGGACAAGATGGCTGGAGGAAAAAGTATTGTTGGCTAGCAACCAGGTCCAGCAGGTGCAAGACTACTGGAAGAAAGGGTATTTACCCATCACAGATATATACAAAGTTTGAAAACAAATAACGATCTGTTATTACAAACCAAGTCCAACAACAAGAGATTATTTGAAATGAATGCATCAGTTCTGGAAAGAACAACATCTAGAATCAGAAATAATAGAAAAGAGATTAGCAGATCAACAATCATTTTCATTCCTAAACCAGATACTCTCTCCTCTGCCCTCCCTTCAATTCTTTATCTAAAAAGAATTGAAGTAAAGAATAAATGAGCATCTAGAGCAGCACAAAAAACAACAGAATAAGGCTGCCTGCATTGAAGCTTGTGCCAAAGAAACAGCTAGCACAAACATTAAAAGATGCAAATATGGCTATATCAAGTATAAGCAGAGGTGGGTTCCTGCCGGTTCGCTCTATAGAACCGGTAGCGGTAATTTCCCCCCACTCACCGAACTGGCAGCAATGACTGGCTGGACATGCCCCCGAATCAGCTCTCTTGGCAGTGCCTATGGTGCCGTCATTTTGTTTTTTGCATGCACAGAAGCTGGGTTTTTAGCACTGTGCATGCGCCCACGTGGCGTGCCCGCGCGGTGCACAAGGCGCGCACCCCCACGCGGTGCGTGAGGAAGTGAACCGGCAGCAAGGTAAGCCAGAACCCACCCCTGAGTATAAGCACCAACTCACTGCAAGAAACAAACCAACTAGTGTATAGAATGGCTGCAGTTATAACTGAATACCTTGGATGAAAAATCAAAATCAAACAGTGCACCACAAAATGGAAGATCAGACTGGAAAATAAGATCATCATGCTAAGACCAAAAGCAAGCAAACTAAAACAGATGAAAGAAAAGAAACTGAAGAGCCAAAAAATATCAGATCAAAAAATATCACCTAGAAACAAGGAAGATTAAGGAGGCACTGGGAATAATAAAGCACAAATAACAGGTATAGTTCAATCATGTTCAATTCTTGGAGACTGCCTGGACAAGTTCCTGCAATTTTTTTGGCAAGATTTTACAGAAATGGTTTGCCTTGTCTACTTCCTGGGGCAAAAACACTAAAAAGGACTTTTTTTTTAGAAAATAGGTAAACAAATTATTATATATTTCACTTTTATAAATCAAGTTCTAGAATGGTTAATGACTAGTTGTTTTTTAAGAAAATAAAGTTGGAATCTAAGAATTATGGAACATACAGAAAGGGAAATGTCCCAATTTTTATTCTCATGAACATCCATGTCCTCATATATAAAAGTACCAAATATGTGCATATGGAGAGAATAACATATATGTATATCTGTGCAGTTCAAGACACTGTATTCACTATAACATGCAACCTTTATAATTAAATTTTTAATATATTTCTTTCTTAAAAAGAAATATTTGATTAGTACTTTCTTCATGAACCGAGATAGAACAATTCCTGTACCATAAGTTAGAAACTGGACTGATTAGAGCAGAGTACGATATTCCACAAATATCCAAAGCAGAGGTGGGTTCCTACTGGTTCGGACCGGTTGTATAGAATCGGTAGTAACTTGGCAGCTTGGGTCGCTGGAACCGGCAGCGACCCAGGCCTGCCAGACCCCCGAGCCGGTTCTCTTGGCGGCGCCATAGGCACCGCCATCTTGTTTTTTGCTTCTGCTTATGTGCAGAAGCTTTTTTTTACTGCGCATGTGTGCGCGCAAAGCACATGCGCACCCGCAACCCGCCTGTGCGGTGCGTCCCTGAGCGAACCGGCAGTAGGAAAATCTGGAACCCACCCCTGGTCCAAAGCCGCCTGTTCATTCCCAGTTCTTTACATTATTCTAAAAAAATTGTATATTTGTAAAATACCATGACTTCTAAATATCACTCAGTTTGGTTTTAAACAAATGGGCATACAGTGAACGCTCTTGATGAACTGTTAATATCCTGTCAATTTACCTTATATTAAAAAAGAGCAATGAAAATGTTCATTATTTATTTAGATCTTTTCAAGTCTGAAACAAACTGGTGTTATGTGATACTGGAGGTGAAATATAATTTTTATGAATGTGTAATATGGGTAAATATCCATATATTGCTTCTGCTTTTGAAGAATTCCTAATATTAGCCATAGTATGGGAATACTTGAAGTATTTATTAATAAAACGATCTTTGTTTCAGGTGTGATGATTTAAGTTATTTTTCATATATAAAGCAAAATTATTATATTCTTGCTGCAACTAGCACTATATTCTTGATGGTGTAATTACTTGAGGGGAAGGGAATCTTAATAGATAATAAATAGATTGATAAGTTTAAGATGCACATCACATTCATTCTGAAAAAAACAATTCTAGATGAATCATGTGAAGTGGAGAGCATTCTTTGCTATAAAGCTTGGGTGCATAGAAACACTTGAGGTTTCTGTCATGTAATTTAATATTTGATGTGTATTTTGCAGCATGCTCTGTCTGATAAAGCCAATGTGAAAACATTTGATCCAAAGACAACCTGCTTGCAAGAATGCCTTATCACAACTTTCCAGGAAGCTTACTTTGTCTCGGAAAGTTTTGAAGAAGCCAAAGAAAAGATGAGGCAAGTTGTTTCCATGACCCTTAAAAACAAGCCCCAGATTGAATTTGCTCTTATCTGTAAGTGCAGAAAGAAGAGTTAATGTAATTCTTTTTTTATTTTTATTTCAGGGACTTTGCAAAATCAATCAATCGTCCCTTTTCTGTTTATTTCAACCCCTACACCCAAAGCATTGAAATTCTGAAAGACACCAGAAGCATTGAAAATGTTGTCCAGGATCTCCGAAGTGACCTGAACACAGTGTGTGATGCTTTAAGCAAAATGAATAGATATTTGGGTATCTGATTTCTTAGTGATGTGGTTTTGAAGAATAGCTACCGGTAGATGCTGTAACACTATTATAAGCTACAATGGCCATTTTAGCATTGTCTATTTCTTCTCTAATGCATGGCTACCACATTTGCTCCTTGTTCTCTTCTACTTATATGTAACTTGAAATACACCAACACTAATCTACAAATATTTAAGGAAGAGGATTACACAGTCTTTTTTATCAGCTTGCATAAATTTCAAAAAGCTTCCTTTCCATATTTACAGAGTTACAAATAGCATTTGCTGTCATATCACAAAAGAACAATTAAAGACAAAATATCATCAGTCAATCATACATGGGAAGTTAAACTTTAGTAAGTATTATATATTTTTAAAGAAAATCCTCATGCTTTTCAAAATAAAATCACTAATTTCCTGAAGATAGTAGTAAATAAAGCCAAATATTTTTTGAAAAAACCCAAGATGATGCTCTTAGAAAATAGGCAACTCTGTGTAGAGAGTTGTGTTTCTACCTGAAACTATAGATTTGTCCTGAAACATAATTTGGTCTGAAGCACATCTTTCTATGCAGATGTCTTGTATTTCTTGCTGCTAAGTACGGTAGGCATTTTAGGAGCACAGCCATGTTTTGCTTCTTGTAGGGTCTGGTAACACATTTTTCTAACACATTTTACAATATTTTTAGCCACCATAGATGTTGAGATGTTATAGACCAACATTCTGCCCAATCATGGACTTTAAACCAAAGAGACTATCATCACTGATGCTAAAATATCACATCCTGCCATAAGGCTGGGTATCTTTGCACTAATCCATTTTAATTATCTGGACTCATGGAAATGAATCTCTTATCAAATTTCATCATTCCTCACAACTTCTTCTCTTCTGTCAACCTCAGTTTGGAGCTACATACAGAACAAATCAGCTTCTTTGATGTCTCAGTAAAACTTAACAATGAACATATAAACATTATGTTAGACAGAAAAATTACAGATTGTCCTGCATAGCCACATGCTTTCAGCTTCCATCTAGAACATATCACATCTATCATCTATACCAAAACTCAATGCTGTATCCACATTTTTTGGACCCACTTGAGAGAGATACTTAACTGATGAAATTAAACTAAGCATCAGGAAACTGAACTACTCACCCTATGAGACCAATAGACAAATCAATACAGACAGTTCCATTCCCAGAGAGGACCTGTTAAAAGACAGAATATAGAAATAGCATAACAGAACACCACTGATTGTCACCTACAACTCACAGTTTAGGTCACTCAAACACATTATTAATAATCTATACCCCATTGTGAGAATCAGCTTGTTCTACTGGTTGAGGCATCAGGCTAGAAACTGGGAAACTGAAATTCTAGCCCTGCCTTAAGCATGAAACCAGCAAATTACTCTCAATCTAGGAAGCAGGCAATAGCAAACCATTTCCAAAATATCTTGCTAAGAAAACTTTAGGCAGTCACCAGGAGTTCACATAGACATACACAGACACACACACCTAAGCAGTATACTTTCTTGGCAACCTGAGTGGCAGACCCATACTTGCAAATATGTAATAGCAAAAGCACTTAGACTTATATACAGCTTTATAGTGCTTTACAGCCCTCTCTAAGCGGTTTACACTCTGTCAGCATAATCACCTAACCTGAAGTAGATTCTCACAAGCAGCAAGAAACAATGATGCCAGATACAGATGTCTATTTTCCCCCAACAATACCATCATGGCCCCCAAAAGTAATCACACAAGTTTATAGGTGCCTTCATTTAGTCTTCCTCCAATGTAATATTTGCCAAAATGTCCCTCTAAAACAAATGGGCCAGACTTTGCTCACAAGAATTAATGGACACAAGTTTGAAGTTCGGACTCAAAGCAAAGAGAAAGTATTATTAACCTCCCAGATTATTTAATAGCAGTCCAAATTAATCGACCCTATTTCCACCACTGAGTAAGAAATTGTTGAACTCACATACATTGTATAGTTTCAGGCAATTTCAGAAGATTGGCTTATCCACCAACACTTTGGGTTTTAACACATTGCAATTGTTAATTGATAAGGTATTAGTAATATGCAACCTGAATCTGCATAACTGACCTTTTCCTCTTTTTCTGTCCTACCAAATTAAATACTAAAATAGTCTAGGCACTCAGATGATGAAGTGAACTGCAGCTCATAAAAGGTTATACCTTTTAATAAAACTAGTTAGTTGGTAATAGTGCTACCCTTTCTGACTGTTACTAAGTAAATTGGCACATTCTGAACCAGATTGCATTTTCTGTGTATCCTTTAAAGGCAATTTAATTAGAGCACAGTGTAGCAGATCCAATCATGAAACTGTTAAAGCACCAATAGGAGAGAATAATTGTAGCTCAGGGTTGAACTGTGGGATCCTTGATGCTCTCTGAGCTTGGTTGTTTTCTTGCAGATGTTTCTACCAAACATTTCATTACCAAACGTCACTGATGATGTTACCTAGTTTGGTAATGAAATAGCAAGAAAACAACCAAGCTTGGAGAACACCAAGGACCCCACTGATAAAGCATGTATAACTAAGGCAGTTTCCTCTAGAGCTATCTGGAACTAAAAGACACTTGTTGCAATAGATGCTGTTGGAACTTCAGGCACAGAGCTAAATCTGGAGCAGTTCTAAAATTAAGAAAAGGAAAAGAAATATAACTTTACCTCGAAATAAGTAAAGTAGCAACTCCACATACAGTGTAGTCAGCAATTCACACCATAATAGCCTGGCTCAGGCAGTTATTCAGCACTTGATGACTGTAACTTCAAGTGATAATTTACATGTAAATGACCTTCCCATCAACTCAGTCAATGCTTTGCAATGAAGTCATCAAGAATTGGATAGTCAAGATACGTGGGATCATATCTTTATATAATGTTATCTATAAATATAAGAGTTAAATGTCTTCCCTGGCATAGATTTTATTTTCTTTAAGTTGCTGGATTTCTTTGCCAAAAAGCAATAGAGTATATATTTTTATTTTTCCACAATGAACATAGACTTGTTTTCTATACCTATAGGAAGCCACTAAAACATGGTAATAGAAAATGATGTAATTATTTCTTATTGCCCTCTCACCATCTTTCTGAATTTTGTCATTACCTTAACTGATTGGTAGTTTATTCAGCAGTATCAAGGAAAATAAATCTGAGGCTGTATAGGGTAATGTAGTGATTATAAGGTAAAGATCACACTTTTTTCTGTACACACATAATTTTTAATAGTATTTTACAGATTTTACTCAGTCATATAGATAGTTGGGCTTATTCTTCATGCCTTGGAGGATGCCTGAGAAGAGTCCACAAGGGGTTTATGTTGCAAACAACTGAGGGCTTTGTCATAGACTTCCGAGTATATATGGTACTTGTAATCCTATCCCATATTCTGCTGGCTGATAGATTAAGGGATATATTAAAATGTGTCAATAGATATAATGCTTTACTGGAACATTTAATCAGACATAATCTTCACTAAATAGCAGATACATAATGTATTGTTTGGAACTTCCTTTTCACTGTATCCCATAATCAAGAGATATAATTGATGATAGTTGTGTGTGTTATGTGTGATTAGCTCTAAACAGAGACAAGCTCTGATTACAAACAGCTTTTAAAAATTCAAATCTTAATTTGCAATTGAATGTGACAAATTAATCACTAACTCCATTCATCTCTGGAGCAAAATGGTAATTCTAAATTAGCTATGGAAATCGTGCCACCGTTTCTTCTTGCTTGCAAAACTCTGGGGTCATTGTGTATTCCTTGATATATTAGCTGGATCTTTTTATATGGAAGTTATCTAGATGTCTTTCTGCTATGCATATAGGGTTCAGATTTTCCCTGACCAATGGAAACTTGCATTCTGATTCTTCACAAATAATCTCTAAGAATGGAAGTCTTACTTCTGTCACAGCAACTGTAATACATGAGATGAAAGCAAACCTGGGCAAGCCATGTTTATGGGAAGAAAGTCCAAATAACTAATACTTTCAAGGCATAATTTAGAATAACTTGGAGTAACTTGGAATTACTGAGATTTATGGAACTATTTGATCATACAGAAACGAGTCTGAATGTAAACATACTAACAAAGAAAAAAGATGAAGGTAGTATTATCCTAAACATAACATCTGGGAAGACTGCCAGTTTGGTAATTTGAAACCATTTTTGTATGCCCATTTGGTTATTTGAAATTCAAATATAAATATTTTGTTTAAAATATTTTAAAATATAAAATATTTTAGGTTGCCTTGGGTGGAAAACACTCCAAAGATAAAAATTCTTCAGTAATGGATACCAGCTGAATAAAATAGTATTAATGAAACAAGTGTGATGGTAACACAACTAAAACCAAAGCAATTGCCATTGATAGCAGCAGCATACAGCCTCAAGAACCCTTTGAAAAATAGTCATGGATTGCAGGTGAGGTAAATTACTTTAGAATATTTTCAGAAGGAGAAAACTGACAAAGTAGAAGTGGAATAATCATATTAAACATTTTAATCACATTTGATTATAACTATAGTTGAATGATGTGTGGATCTGCTTACTTTATGGGATGTAGCTGTCACTATGCTGCTCAAAGATCAAGTATAGTTCTTAACTTTAAAAAAATGGTTAGCCATCAACTGAGACAGTGTTCCAAAGAAATGGTACCATTGCAGATAATACCTTTTCCCTTTAAGGCAGTCCTTCTCAAATAGTGGGACACCCCCCCCGGGGGGGGGGCTCAGAGCGATGCCAGGGGGGGGGCGTGTGACCCCAAGGAACAGTTTTCAACTTTTTTTTCCATGAGGTGCAGCCGGCAGCGAGGTAAGTTAGAACCCACCCCTGCCCTTTGCCTCTTCCCGTGCCCGGGTGGGGGAAAAACACCTCAGGGTGCCCTTCGCTTTTTCTCCTCCCCAGTGAGCGAAAAGCTGGCGGGCCAGCAGGGTCCAGCCCACAAGCCCCCTCTGGCCCCGGCGCAGGAGCAGCCCAAGCCAAACAGAGCTGAGCTGCCCTCCGTGTATGAAGTCCCAGTGCTGAAGCCAGGAAGGCGAGAGGGGCAGTGATGGCGGCAATGGCGCTCCAGAACGGCACATGACAGGGGACGCGCCGCTGCCGGGCCGGGCCACCCACCCTCCCAGTCCCAGAGCACTTTCTTCCTTCTCCCACCGCCAAGAAGAGAGAAAGAGAAAGAAAGAAAGAGAAAAAAAGAGGAAGGGAGACAAGAAAGAAAGAAAGACAGACAGAAAGAGAGAGAGAGAGAGAGAGAAAGGAAAGGAAAGAAGGAAAGGAAAGGAAAGGAAAGGAAAGGAAAGGAAAGGAAAGGAAAGGAAAGGAAAGGAAAGGAAAGGAAAGGAAAGGAAAGGAAAGGAAGAACAGTCACGGCGGAGAGTTGGGGCGCGCGAAATGTTTACTTCTTCTTAGGGGGGGCGTAACAGAAAATAATTGAGAAGCACTGCTTTAAGGCATCAACTTGATTGTAGTGATAGTTTTCCATTGCTTTGCATAAATGCAGCTCTCAATTTTGCAGCCTCAAGAATTTTGGCTTTTTTTTGCATTTATGTTTGTTATGTGGGAGGGGGCTTATATACTTTTATGTTCCAAAAGGAATGCTTTACGATTTGGATTGGATTCAAACCTGAATATTTTTCTTCTGCAGATGTAAGAGGGCTGATCAAACTGCTAATGTATTAATCTAGCATTGGCCTTTATGAAATTACATGGATTATTTTTAATCAGTTTATATCTCTTTAATTATTCATCCTTATGTTAGAAGTCTGTCGGTGCAGATGTAATGTCCCTTTACCCAACAAATAAAATTATTGCAACAACAACCTTTGCTCCTATTCTTGCTATAATTCACAACTGGAGAAAAAAAGATACTCTTGGTATTTAGAAATGTTTACTGTGTCTCTTAACTCAGAGAACAGACTACATTTGCTTTTTTAATTTCATTTTCTTAAAATAATTTTATTAAAATTTACAAATACAAAGATTAAAAAAACTAATACAAAGAAAAAGAAGAAAACAAAGAAAAAGAAAAAGAAAAAAGACAGAAGATACATAAACATGACTCCTCCCTCTCTCCAGACAAATATAAACAATTTGGCTAACTTAACACCTTCTCTATGGTAGTATTTCAGTTTTTTTTTAAAAAAAAAGTCTTCTTCCCGTATCTCAACCCTTATCAATGCTCAAATTACAAAAAACAAACAAACAAACAAAAAACCTCACACACAATTTAATCCTATTCAGCAAAAGTTCTTAAATTCTATCATAAATTTTTAATCTTAATCAAAAAGTTCAATTTTATAGTCCAAAGTTATCATTTTCTCTTTGATTTCTCTCCCCACTTAAAAACAAATCTTTAAAGCCCTGTCATACAATCCCAAAAAGAAATCCCATTAACAGTTACCAGAAACCAGTATGTGTATCGGGTGAAATGCTACTGGTTCGGCCAGGTCCGGGCATACCGGTAGCGGTGGCTGCCAATGGTTCAGAGAACCGGTAGCGGCGGCAGTGCAAGGCTCCGCCCACCCTCCCGGACGTCGCATTTTCTTGTTTTTAACCCTCTGTGCATACACAAAGCATTCTGCGCATGCACAGAGGGTGAAAACGCACGTGACGGGCTCACGCGCTTCCGAACCAGTAGGAAAGGTAAGTAGATTTCACCGCTGATGTGTATGTGTATGTATTTGTGTATGTGTACATGTAAACTTTATCAAACAGATTCTCTTTATAAATCTTTCCATATTTAAAAAACTTGATCTTTTGTCCCATCATGTAGTGTCCCACAAGATGATTTCCTATCAGCTTTGTCTCCTTTCTGGAACAGCTTGAGCAGTTCCTCTTTATCTCTTCTCAGAGTTTCCTTGCTTCCACAAATTCCTTTTGGGAATCCAAAGTATGAGGGTGTTTCAAGTCACTCTTCTGATTTATCATTTGTATGTTCCCTTTTGTTGTGGTTTGTCAACTGCCAGCGGAGATGGCAGTCGAGTCAGATGAGTCAGAGGAGATGGAGTGGGTGCCTGGGTTACCATCGGAGCCGAACAGGAGGTCTCAGAGCCAGATGCAGAGCAGGGCTCATCTACTCATGCTCAGGCGGAGAGACAGCTGTTTTCGGGGCCTGAGATGAGCGAGGGGGAGGAACAGCTGGGCCCTTTCCTAGATGCGCGTATGCGCAGAGAAGTGCAGAGAGGAGAGCAACGCAGGACTGAGGGCTAGTTATCCAGGAAAAGAAGGAGACGTTAACAAGCCCCTCCCTGGCTGGGATATAAGAAGGAGAGGGGTGGGAGGCGTGGGTGTCGGAGACATCCATTCATGCTCCAGAAGAGTTCCCTCCGGTGGATTCCTTGCCAGGATTTCCTTGCCACTAACCAGGTTGGTCAGGACTCTTTGTGTTGGGATTAAAGTGCTAATTGAGGCTCCCTGCGGGGAACTCAGAGACTGTTATGGCTTGTGTGACCTGGAGCTTTGTCAGTGAATGCTGTGAATTCCTGCCTTTCTAAATAAAAAGGGTTTTTTCCTCACGAGTAGGCTGTTGAGTGGGGCTCGTGAAGGCTGGGTCAGAACACCTTTAATTATTAAAACATCTACTGGTTTCATTTGTAAATCCATGTTGATATCATTTTCCAGTTCTATAGCTTTTTTCATATTATTTGCATAATCCAGCATTTTTTAAACTCCAAATCCACAATCAAATCAGTTTCTCTTTTTATCCAATAAAATTTGTTGTTCTTCTATATCCTCTGCCACAAAATCTTTTAAGTAACTTCCGAGTAAATTGTCCTCAAACAGCCTTAATTTCTTCTATAGTCAAGGAATAGTATTACTCATTGTATTGATGGGTCTATGGTCCTTGAGAAAAAGGGATTTTTTTTTTTGTTCTTTCTGGTTCCCTGTGGCCAGCCTTCAAATCCACTCTTATCCTCTGTTTATTTTCTAGTCAACAAAACTTTTCCATGGGAGGATTTCTTACCATTAATTTCAAAAACTTCATATATTATTTTATAAATTTTTAAACAGCCCGCAGGAAATATTCTTTCAACTCCATCTAGCTTAACTTTTCAAAATCAACATTCTAGTCCCATTTTTGCTGTTTTCCAAAAATTAAAGCTCCATTTGTTCAGCTTTAAACTTATTCAGAGCTTCTTTCATCCAGGATGGAAAGAAAATCTCCAGTGTAATACAAATTGTCTTTTGGAAGGTTCTTCAATCCAAAGAAATCAGTAATAAGTAACTTCCTAAAGCAATTAAGAGACGAAATAAGCAACCACAAAGTCTCTTTAAAAGGCACTGAGCATAGCTTAGGCAAGAATGTGCTTCTTAAATTGCAAATAATTAAAATGGAATAACAACATCATTGTTCTCATTACACCAATTCAGGGCCTGATGGCTACTGTGGCTACACATTTCTTTGAATTTGGGAGTCTCAGAAAGAGGAAATAGCTCTTACCCCAATGACCAGTAGAACCATAAAGAAATTTCATACAGCAAAGCACTGTAGATATATTGATGCTTCTGGGAGAAATTCCTGAACCAGCAGTATAGCTATTTGAAGAAAATGCTTAACATGTGATTTCTTGCACTCCGTTTGGGATTTATGTACCCACTGAGGTGGCTGCATGCCTGAGGGCATCCCTAACTGAATTCCCAGCTTCAAGTATCAGATAGAATCAAGTAGCACATCTGTTCCCCAGCCTCACAGTTTCAGTTCGTACTAGTTTTAGAAACGGCAAATAAAAAAACACTGCATAGAGCTGGAAAGGCTCCAAACTACCTGTTGCCACTCACAATAGAACATTGTCAGCTAAATGGAACAACACTTTACGGTAGCTTGTTTGCAAGAAAGCAGTCAAATCCATATTGATAATAAAGTCTCCCTAGAAAGCCACAAGATCTAGTTATGCACTCTTCTACAAAAGATCCTGTTGCTATAACACCTTGGATCATATGCAGCTTTCATAGTACTTTATTAAACTATATTGGCAAGCAGAAACACCCAGCATAGTATAATGGTTAAGGTGCTGCACTAGAAGGAGGGTGTCCCAGATTCTAGTCCTCCCTTAAATATAGAAACCAGTTGCATGACCTTAGGCCACTCATTCTCTTCTTGCCAAAATCAGCATCAGGTTGGATTATAAGGGTAAAAGGTAAAGGAGTCCCTGTGGGTTTTACTCTGCTAGTCATAGCCAACTTTAGAGGGCGGTGCTCATCTCTGTTTCTAGACCAGTGGTCACCAACCGGTGGTCCGCGAGAAAATTTTGGTGGTCCGCAGAGAAATCTTTTCATTTTTGCATTTTTTATATTGCACTAAATCAGGCATCCTCAAACTACGGCCCCAAGGAGCACTGCTTCAGTGAGCGCTCCTCGAGAGACGAGAGTTTGCAGGGGCCTGATCTAGCGTCCGGGCTGGCTACAAGAGAAACATTCATTCTCGGCCATATTTGAGATTTCTAGCTGTAATGGACAGCAAAGCTAGGGTTGACCCCAGGCACTTCTCTCTGCTAACAGGCGGCCAAGCTAACTGCCTGAAGGACCCCATCCTGTCCCTAGGAGTCAAAGCGCTGAAGCACGAGCGGCACGGGAAACTTCGGCTGGGTCCTCGAGAGACGAGAGTTTGCAGGGGGCTGATCTAGCATCCTCAATGGACAGCAAAACTAGGGTTGACTCTGGCTGCTTCTCTCTGCTGTAGTGCTTCCCGGACATGGTTTACCGCTCCGAGCCCCAAGCGGCAGGAGATGAGGGCTGCCTTGGCGCCACCAGCTGGCGCAAATATACCGCGGCAAAGGCAGAATGCTGATGCCACACAAATGCAAGTAGCGCTTCACTCCCGCACCTTCCAGCCATCGCCACTGCCGCTTCGGCCCGCTTGGGCCGCCCTCCCCGCCGCAACAGCATCATTACCTCGTTCCGGCCAGTGAGGGCTGCGCTCCTTTCTGCACGTTGCACCACCTGCAAAGTTGCACATTGCATGTGCCACTCCCTATGGCAGAGATTTCCAGCCCCACCACGGGCCAGTCCCATATTCCAGAGCTGTAATAGTCACAGGACTGGCCCTTTGGTCATCCCAGAGCAACTCCTCCACCGAGCTGCTTCAGGATGACCAAAGGGCCAGTCCTGTGACTACTACAGCTCTGGAATATGGGACCGACTTTCCCACCAACGTCAGCAAGATACCATCAGTCTTCCCATCTTCGTTTTCCTTCACTCAGATTGACCAAGCTTCTTGAGAGAAGGAACACAAAAGAGGTTTCCAGGCTGTCTGCCTGGACCAGGTGCTTTCTCTCAGGCCTCCCACCCGGAGGCCTCGCAGAAGCAGAGAGGTAGGCCCAAAAGGTGGCTGAGCCTCCCCCCCAGTGGTCCACGGGATTTAAAATTATGAATTTGATGGTCCCTGAGGTCCAAAAGATTGGAGACCCCTGTTCTAGACCATTGAGCCAGCACTATCCAAAGACGTTTCCATGGTCATGTGGCCAGCATGACATCATGCCAGTGTGGAGCATGTGGCGAAACATGGAGCATTGTTACCTTCCCACCGATTTTTATCTATCTACTTACCTATTTATCTACTTGCATTTACATGCTTTCGAACTGCTAGGTTGGCAGGAGCTGAGGCAAGTGTCTGGAACTCACTCCATCACATCGGGGTAGGGCTTGAACTGCCAAAGTATAGACCTTCTCTGGTGTCTTTTAAGCTACTGAGCCACCACGCCTCTGCTGTGTCATAAGCTGGCTGAAAACAATCTTTTATATCATGTATTGATAAACTTTGTTACAAGAAGTAGGCGAATCTCAGTGAATCTCAGTGAATCAGACAAATTCTGAGAAAAACACTGAGATTGGCAAACGGCACCTGATTATGTTAGCCATTCAGTTGCTATTATTGCAGCTATTACTAGTGAATTCACTTTTCCATGAGATGCAAGGAAATTTTATCACCCAAACAATTCTGTTGGGCTGAGAGAAACAGCAATTAGTCAAAATCATTTGTGGGGATCTTCCTGAAAATTATCTTTTGAACCACTGGGTATACTGGCTGTCAGCTGGACCAGGTTTTACCACATAGCCAAGGTCCTGTTTTTGATATGTAAAAAACTACGTGACAAAGCAGTTCCCATTTTCAAGATCATCTCCTGCACATCGTTGTATGCTCATGTGACTACATGGGAAATGGTTTGAACTATATTGTCACCCTATGTTCTCTTGCTTCTTTCTATTTTCTGAGGAACAAGAAGGGTAGGAAACAGAGCAGCAGCAACAGCAATAGATGAACAAATAAAATGAGCAGGCTGAAGAAATTCTGTAGTCCTCAGCTCTATATTTCTTGATGACATTAGTAGCCACTTAAGAGTAGCAAGTGAGCCTCAGCCAGAGGTTTGTGAATTCCTGCTTAAAAGTAACCTAATAATTTTCTTTTGGCATTTCATCTGGAAATTGTAGCCCATCAAAACTGACTTTCACTGGATTGCAAAAAATACTGTAAGAGAAATGACAAATTCACTTGAATTTTCAAGGTAATCAAACACCAAAGGATTTCAAAGATGAAGCAGCCAACAACCACTGTCAAGAACAATAGGAACAAGCACATGTTCTTTACCATTTCTTCCTCTTTGTTAGCATTATGTGCTAACTATTACTGTATGTCAGGATTTATTCTAAAAGTGCCCACACCCTGCCTTTGTGTCAGTGGTGAAATCCAATTTTTTTTACTACCAGTTCTGTGGGCGTGGCTTGGTGGGCGTGGTGTGGCTTGGTGGGCGTGGCAGGGGAAGGATACTGCAAAATCTCCATTCCCACGCCACTCCAGGGGAAGGATATTGCAAAATCCCCATTCCCACCCCACTCTGGGGCCAGCCAGAGGTGGTATTTGCCGGTTCCCCGAACTACTCAAAATTTCCGCTACCGGTTCTCCAGAACCTGTCAGAACCTGCTGGATTTCACCCCTGCTTTGTGTTTGTTGAACAAATCAATATCCCGGAACCCAAAAGTCATTCTTTATATGATTTAAGGACCAGCTGCTGAATTATAGGCAGCTTCAGACTTCAAATTGCCCACTGTAAAGATATAAAGGTATTTACATAATGGCATATGTAAAAAGATGAAGACGTCTTACTACTGAAACCTAGAATGTTTGATTGTATTACAAAAAAAAAAAAATTAAAGTATTAAATGTATGTCTCAGATGACTGCTTTTATTTTAGTTTTGTATTATCAGATGAAACATTAATCCAGACACCAGATTGTCATTTAATTAAGGACAAAGGGGATGCCATTTTGGCTAATGCACATTTCCAAAACCATGATATGACAAAAATATGGCTTAGGGAAAGAGGGTTGGAGCAAGAAAAGTTTGGAATTCAAAAGATTCATTACTGAAAGCTAGTGCAAATGGTAATTTTCAGTAGCAGTTTTTTATATTTTCTTTTCTAGGTCAAGCAGTAAAATTGGTGGATTTAGCTTCCAGAATTTTTACACTATTAAAAATCCCCATTCTAAAGTCCTAAAAATAGTAGCCCCTCTTATTTGATGTCATCACCTCACCATCTCCTGTGAGTTTCAGAAGATTAAAAAAAATTAAAAAATATTCCACCCAGCTGTACCATTTGTTCATCAATATTGTTGTTCCTTGAACCCTATGCTACACATTGTACATTGAGTAGAACTAGACAAGCTGAGTTGAAGTTTTTATCCAACATAAAGAAAACTAGATGTTCTTTTTTGAAGAACACTTACTGTAAGAAATCAGGATAATGGCTAAATCACCACTCCTCACCTGCACAATTGATTGCTCGGCCTCTTAGTTCTGTTATACTCCATTCAAACCAAATGTGAAGATCCATACAGAGCTTCCCATCAAAAAACTAGTCAAACTTTATTCGTATTTTCAGAGAAATAAATAAATAATATTAACATGGCTGGTACATAATCTCACAGAAACCTCAGTATAATAAATTGTGCAGCAACATGAGGATTCAGTATAATGTGACCTACAATATCTGTTTAGTTTTCATTAACAAATTAAAACGAATCATTTAGTAGTCTTCTTAGCTGACTTATTCATTTGGCATAATTAAAGGATTATCAACAGTTATCAAATTTCAGTCTTGGAAATAGGCTACATTTGTCTAAGGTGTTTCACTTAGCTTTAGTGATCTAGCTTTTGGAAATTGCCTTTCTGGCTCAGACTAATTTATTTAGTGCCTAACTTAGAATGGATTCTTTACAAGTATAAGATATAGACTAGCATTTGTTTTTCTTGAAAGTAGGAAATGGTCATAACTTTAATGAATATAAAGGATTGCAATATTTACAGCTGAATGAAGTCTAAAATAGTATTATTTGGATATATATTATTCAAGAATGCTTTGCATTTTCAGAAAAAGCGAATGATGTGCACTGCTTTTTTTTAATTAATTTATTTTTTTGTAATGAAACATCTGCAAGAAAACAGCCAACCTCAGAAAAGCACCAAGGACCCCCTCAAACTTGGAAACACCAGTTGGGAATAGTATTAACTCCAGCTTTCTGATACACAAGTTGTGCATTTCTTATTGTGCTTGTTTTCAATTGGGACTTCCATTAAGCATCCCTGAGCATGTGAAAGCTCTCCGTGTGGGGATATGTGTGAGAGTTTTCCAGGACAGAGACTTTGATGTCAGTTGCTGGAGAGCACAGGATGTTGTAGGCAAGAAACACTGCTCAGTAAGCCAGCCAGGTACCTGCTTTTAATGCCAGACATAGTTAATGCAGTATGCAGAGACTTAATATTCCAATTGTTGGCCGGAATTTCACTTTGTTAGAAGAACATTTCTTCTAAGTTTAAGCATAAAGGTTATTATCTCAAATCAAAGGTTTTGTTTTCTTTAATATCATAGTCCTTCACAAATGGGTTTTTGCCCACCACATTCTTTGCATCTGAAACATCCAGGATTTCACTTGTTATGTAGAGAAGGCAATTTTCCTGAAGACAACAGTTTCCCCCAAGCCATCTTTGGCTCCTAACAAATAGAAGTGATTTGCTTCTGCATTCTTCCAAGACGTTTTTTCCCTAATTGATTGAAGATCTAAAATAAATCCCTATGAGCCTTCAGAAGTTGCTGATAGTTGTGCATTCAGGGTAGTGAGGGAGCTGGAAAAATGCCCTCTTCTCTCCCACCAGGCATTATGAATACTTCACTCTCCAGTTATTTTTCTCTTCCCTCCTTTCTTTTAGAAGAAAGATAAGAGCCAGCCAAGGCACTTGACCTCACCTGCATTTTATAAATAATAAAAATATGATGCTAAATGCAGACTGTATGGTTCTGGACCACTGCTACCAGAACCGTCAGTCTTAGCAACCTTCACTATTGGCCATGCTGATAGAGGTTTCAGGAATTGTAATTCAGTTATGTCTGGATAACCAGCAGTTCCCTACTACTGATTTAGCTCTTTCACTCCTGCTTAGGCAAAATTTTTACAGCAGGAGTTAATTTCTCCATATTTGGGTATGAAAATATATACTTCACCAAGTAGTTAGACGTGTCTGACAATTATTCCCTTAAAGGTACTGTTGTGGTCACTTTGTTCTATTAACTCTAGTTAATTATCTGAGCCCTAGAAGCATCCATCCTTAACATTTGCAAACTAGTGAAGACTACTTTTCTATTCCAGTTCCCTGCTTCCAATGAATGGCTAATGAGGCCAGTTATTGGTAAATCTATCCACAGCTAAAAACAGGTTGAATATGCTTGGGTAGCAGAATTACCCCTTAGGATCAATTCAGATGAATTCTTTTCTCATAATTAAATCTGATTGATCATTATCTATGGAGCTATGAAAGCATAAGCTTCCCAAATCAGACATGTACTTTGGAAGAAAAAGTTTAGCTAGGCAAGGTGAGTGCATATTCTACTCAGCATTTCATTGCGAAGCCCAATCAATTACATAAAAGTTGCCTTGAAATAGTTCATTTCAATTCTGCTGTAGCAGTTTGGGTTGTAACTTATTTGCCAATTTCTAGACCTGGAAACAAGTTACTTGTCCTGAAATATTGGGTTATTTTGTTTAAAAATAATAATTGGTTTTGCTATAAAGAAGTAATTTCAGACCTAAACAGAAAACAGAGATACAAGGAAGCCAAATATCTAGAGCCCATGCAAAATTTATTCAGGATTTTAAATTTTTGCCCCAACAAAAAAGAACAAAAAGCTTCTTTTATGGTCAAGGTCTTTTTGTAACTATATGGTATCTGAAAAATAGTGCAAGTTTTTTTTTTTTTTAAATTACATTGGGTTAGAAAGTTTTATACTTGACTTTATTCTCAGCCAGGACTTCCAAGGTAGCTTTCAGATCTTGGACCTTTCTCCACGTGGGTCTAACTATAGTGTGAATCAGGGGTGGGTTCCAACTTACCTCGCTGCCGGTTCGCTCCTTCCCGTGCTGCTTTGTGTGCGCGCGCATGTGCAGTAACAAAAAATCTGGAAAAAAAACAAAGCCGAAAAAAAGATGGCGACCGCATGCACAGTGCCAGTAGTTGGCTTCTGCGCATGCTCAGAAGGGGGAAAAAAATAAAAAAATATGTGAATATGACAGCACCCTGGCACCCTTTTTATTCTGCTCTGTCCCCATGATGTTGTCTTGTCCTAAATCCAAGAATGAGTCAAGATCCAATTGTTCTTATTTGTTCCATTTTTACAATAGTGTTTTTCCCCTTAAACTGGTGAGAATCCACCATAGTTTCAAGATGTGTAAAAAATTTCAGTCAGGAGATCTGTTAGGTATGATGACAGCACAGCACTTATTGATTACTTCAGTATGGTATGCACATGGCTTCTCTCCTGATTCTGATACTCCTCCCCTCCCCTCCCCTCTCCTCAAAAGGGGAGTGCATAGCTGTCCCTGTCCCTGTGGCTATCTGCAGCTGATGGAACACCTGACTGATGGCTACAGGAGCAGCACAGTAAAGCAGAAAAACACAGTTGTCACCTCAGGAATCAGATTTGGAAACTATCCTGCCAGTGATCTATCAATGGCTGGACAAATATATCAAGCCATATTGCCATGTAAACCAAGAAAATGAAATAACAAGAATAAAATTGTGATTTCTCCAATTTGCTGTCTTCCCCAAGCAGGGCAGATTCCCAAGTCCTTGTTGCCACCTTGCAAGAGTCCTATGAAGGGGAAAAAATCTCCCTTCCCAGAAAATACCACAGAAATCTGCTTGCACCAAAGCCAGTGATTGTGTGAGTCCAGCAAAATTGCATGGAAATTAAACCTGGGTATCTCAATAGACAACACAGGACTTCTTTCTTTTGTCCATTTCCACTTCACTCTTATGATTATGGATATCTTCTGCTGCCTGCTGACATTGGAGGAATAGGTGAGGAAAGCAGAACTGAGGAATCAAATGTTTCCCCCCCCCCTTAATATACTTTATATAGGTGTATAATCAGGACAAGACAATTTGACTGTGAGTTAAACTAGGCACCTTCGAACTAGGATAGTGATCACCAGTGGAAGTAGCCAATTTTATACCAGAGTAGTTTTTTGCCAACTCAAGAATTGAAGGTTCAACTCAGCAGTGGGTTTTGGATTTAAAACAAACAAAAAATATAGAAAAAAGAAATAGATAAAAAAGAATACAATACATTAATTAAAGATTGATAGTCACAATATTGTATGAATGAGGCAAAAGGCAATAGAGTCAGTTTAAAAATGCATAATCACTGAAGGAAATTAGATTTATTTATTTATTTAGCGAATGGCAGGGAGGCTACAATGTTAGCACACAGTAGAAGTCCTGGCAGTTGACAGTCGCTACTCCATTTGTTGTACGGGTACATCACAAAAGGGAAAACTCAGTTCACACCGGCTGACCTGTAGCATTCTCAGAGGAAGTTGGCTCATCTGGGACTTTCCTCCACTGCTCTTCCACCAATTGCATCCGGGCAGATTCAGCACCAGTTCCAGCTCCCTGTGCAGAACGCAGCCAGCAATTTCCCACCACCAACCCTATCTATCTACTCACAAACAATGCTTTTGAACTGCTAGGGAGGCAAAAGCTAGAGCACGGGTGTCAAACTTGATTTCATTGAGGGCTGCATCAGGGTTGTGTTTGACCTCAGGGGTAGGGTGGGTGTGGCCAGGGTGGGTGTGGCCAGATTGACGTCATTCATGTCGGGGGCGTCTGTGGTGGCCTGAGCGCTCTGCCAGTGAAAACAGGCTCCCCCGCATACGCCCCCCCCAAACTCCATTTTTACTGGCAGAGGGTGGCAGGAGGCCATCGCAGCTGAAAATGGAGCCTGGGAGGGCCGCACGCAGCCCTCCCGAGCTCCATTTTTGCTGGTAGAGGCACCATGGGCTGGTCCTTTACTTTTTCTAGGGTGGTCCTGTGGACCAGATTTAAGCACCCCGCGGGCCGGATCCAGCCCCCTGAGCTAGAGATATGGGAACTCACCAGTGGTGGGCTTCAAATAATTTAACAACCGGTTCTCTGCCCTAATGACCAGGTGGGTGGGTGTTGCCGGGTGGGTGTTGCCGGGGTGGACGTGGCCAAGGGGCATGACAGCACTCAGCCTCCTGCAGCACTCTGCCAGCCAAAATGGGGCACGGGGGTTAATTACAAAATGTGGGCTTTGCTTTGTGACATCCAGATCCAGCGAGCAAGGGGTGTTAATTGCATAGAAAATTACACTTTTATTTGGTTATGAAGAAATATCCCCAAAGTCAGATGTATACCAAATGTAGACTGACTTTTAGCTACTAACTTTTAGAAAGAAAGAGGAAAAGAAGGAAAACTGAAAAAGAATGACTTCCAACTTTCTTTGGTACAGATGTAAGTAAAAAAAATATCAAACTCTTACTCTAAGATTAACATTTGTCTACATTATTTCCATAATCCCTTATTTAATCATCAAAGCCCAGATCAACTTTTAATTTCGGTTTCTCACAAAAAGTCCAATAATGGTTCATATCACTTTAATCACTATTTGTTAACAAAACCACAACTGATTTATTTAATTGCACCAAACTCTAAATAAAACAGGAATGGAAAATCCTAAGCTATAGTGTAGACCCATGCTTCTCAACTTTCGCAACTTTAAGGTGCATGGCCTTCAATTCCCAGAATTCCCCAGGCAGCATGAAGTTCGCCCATCTTAAACTTGCCAAGACTGAAAAATGCTGATCTATAGATAGGGATTTTTCCATTCCTCTTTTACTGGTTCCTCATCCCACAGTAATGATCATGCAAAAATCCCAACTATTTTCCTGCACCAGGGGTGGGTTCCTCCAGGTTCGGACTGGATCGCCTGAACTGTTAGCGACCCGCTGGTGATGTCATGGATCCGGTTCGGTCGGTGCCAGTCCGTGGGCGCTGCCATCTTTTTTTTGAATTTTTTTCGATTTATTTATTTATTTATTTGATTTTTGGGGGGCATTTTTTTTTCCTTCTGAGCATGCGGCTGATCTATAGATAGGGATTTTTCCATTCCTCTTTTACTGGTTCCTCATCCCACAGTAATGATCATGCAAAAATCCCAACTATTTTCCTGCACCAGGGGTGGGTTCCTCCAGGTTCGGACTGGATCGCCTGAACTGTTAGCGACCCGCTGGTGATGTCATGGATCCGGTTCGGTCAGTGCCGGTCCGTGGGCGCCGCCATCTTTTTTGGGGAATTTTTAGTGAATTTGTCTACTGTTTGGAAGGTTTTTCCTGTTCTGCCGCTTGAAAAAGGGCCCTCCCGCCCACCCCTGCATTTAAACTGACCTTTATTCCTTCGCCCGAAGCACAGCTGATCAGCTCCTCAGCTGTGTTTTGGGCTGATTGAAGCTACTGAGCATGTGCGGAAGCCAAATTGCCCGAGGGAACGCGTGCACGCGAGCGGAGGGAGTGTGTGCGCGCAAAACATCGCAATGTGAACCGGTGGGGAAGGTAAGTGGAACCCACCCCTGTCCTGCACCACCCTGGAAGCCAAAACGGGGTGCAGGGGGGGCTGTGCAACACCCCCCATGCCACGTTTTGAGTCTTGAAGGCCTCCTGCACCACCCTCGAAGCCAAAACGGGGCATGAGGGGGCCGCAACGCCCCCGTGCCCCATTTTGGGCCTGGAAGGCCTCCTGCACTAACCTGGAATCCAAAACGGGGCGTGGAGGCACTGCGTGAGGCCCCAAAATGCAATGCGAGTGCCCCCCCGTGCATGCACCCCGCCCCCCGCCCCCTGCGCATGCGCAACAGACCCGAAGACCAGCTGGCTGGCGGGAGGCGCGCCCGCATGCACGCA
>QLTV01003665.1:120993-133439 GCA_003457575.1 Thermophis baileyi
CATGTCTGGCCTTCCCGAACTTCCGGTAGGCCCGTTTTTTGCCCTCCTGAGCCTCCACACGCACCCTGCACTTACCTGCATCAAAACGGGGCATGCGGGGGACTCCTGGGAGGGGCGGGGTGGGGCGGGGCCAGCCAGAGGTGGGATTAGCTGGTTCTCCAAACTGGTAAAAAACTTAACAACCGGTTCGCTCGAACCTGTGCGAACCGGCTGCAGCCCACCTCTGGAACTCACCCTGTCCCACAGAGCAGGACTAAAACCACCAGAATGCTGGCAATTGCTCATGCATCCAGTGTCATTAAGCCTCTGTACCACTGCATCCCTAGGAAATTAGAACAAATTAAGTACCTGGCAGAATATTTTACATTTTAAAAAGCTAATTTAATTCCCATCTAAATATATATGGCCCACACATCACACCTATTCTTTGATGCTATTCAAAAAAAAAACTTATATTAAAGCCAATGGAGGAAATATCTCAATTTTATGCTTTTGTTTCAGCAAACGAAATCATAGTAATGATCACACTATCTTTACTTTCTGGGATTTCATTCATACATGTAGTACTCAGTGACTTGCTCATTTACAGCTGAAGAGGTGTGAACTGATGCTTCTGTTGAAATTGCGATGGAGATAATGTGAGATGTTATGAACACTCTGCCTGTAGCATCTCTGATGGTTGTTTCACATATTCAGGTCATTACAAATACATTTGCATGCATTCATCTATCATTACTCTTGCTTCTTTTGTCCTACCCCTGCACCTTATCTCTCCCTACTCCAATGTTAGATGTTACTTCTTTATCTCCTCCCCACGTATTATCCATAATTTGAAAATAATATATATTTGGTAACTTATGCATTGAATAAGGGTATGCAGAATTGCCTCTGCTCCATTAAATTACTCCAGGCAAGTTGCTATTAAAAATGACATTGCATCTTTTGTTGCTTTCCATAATAGATTCAGAACCATTGTATTTGCCTTTCTGATTGTTTTTCATAGGAGACCCAGATAATCCTCTGCTGCCTCTAGTTTTGCTATTTTCAACCAAAAGAAGAAGGATCTTTCAACAATATTGTTTCAGACTTGCCAAATGTGCCCTGTAGTTTTTAAAAGAGATAATTTAAGAAGGACAATTGTCTCCTTATTCCTCTCTTAAATCCCTGTTATGTTCCACATTGTATCTGTACACACAAACCACTAAATCACATTCCAGTTTGCTTGCTTGTGGTTTGGCACCTTGTGTATATTCAACCAAGTACAGTTTATTATGATTAAAGAACTCAGGGTTTATTTCAATGTACACCCAGACACTATTGAAATTATTCAATTCAATGAAGGGGAAAAAGAGAAAAATGAAAGTGTTTTTTAAAGTCCTGTTTGTTTTAGGAATAAATTGAGGTTTTTAACTTCATTTTTTTTAAAGTAAAAAAACCCCATTCATCCACTTGTATTTATAGATCACTGCAATTCTACTGGCTCAGTTAGGAGAAAAGAAATCATCAGCGGTTGAGAAATAATTTGTCCCACATTTCAAAGTGAACCGACCACTCAAATTTCTAGAATAATATGAGGATTTAACATAGAATTTTAATATGGATTCTTTTTCCTCAGGATTTTGCCATTCTCCAACCAGTTCTCTGATCAAAACTATTACAAAATACGTATTAATATATTTATTTCAGGATAAAATGCTTCATAAATGCATTTTTGGAAGAAATGTGTTTAGAAACATTTATACCATGATTATAGCATTTATACAATTATATCACTAGTCCAATTTATGGTGTAGTGACAGAGCACATCTTTGGTTGTGACCAGTTTTATTCTGACCAGTTTTACTCTCAAATATATTCAGTAAGGGTGGACATGCTCTTTTCTCTGTTCGAGGAACTTCTTCTGACTAGCAAAATGGAACCAATAGTTCAACTCTATATGAGAGCACTTTCGATGTCTCTGCAAAGCAGCAGAGCTTAATTATGTAGTCAGTGATATCCATCCTCAAGCGATAGGCTATGCATATGATTAAGCACAAGGAAAGGGGAACGCAAAGATGCAGGAAACGAATGAACTTGCAGCTCTTTGACATTCTGAAGAGGTCCAATTTTGGAAAAACTTCTCTACTAGCCAGGGCATGTCTCAACCATAGTATTTTTGGTTTGGATAAGCAAGGAATGTTATAATTTTTGCTTTCATGGCCATTCATAAAATGGCTTTATGCAGCGGACGTACACTGGGAATCATGGAAATATGAGTGGTATCAACAAACCAACATGACTAACCAGCAGTTTCACCCCAGCTGGCAGACTTGATGGCTTTTAAATATTTGGCTGACATTTTAATCCATTTGTACAGTAAGGTCGCTGGACAGTATTTTCATTCTTAATATCAGCTTTGTAAAGCTAGAAAGAGCTACAGATGATATTTTAAAGCATTCTTTATAGGAAATATTGCATGAAACCTTTTCTCTATAGCCTCTCTTTAATTATAAAGACACAGAAAATAGAAAAAGATAAAAAATTCCATATTCACAGTATTACATAAACACTGTTATAAAGCTTGCGTACCCAATCTTCCCATTAAAAATGTAAATCTGGTCCAAAAGGAGTCCATTAAATCTGTAAGGTAAATGTCTTCAAGTTTGCAGGAAGGAAATGATAAATGAATATTGGGAGATACTAAATGTTGGGAGAACAATTTTTTTTAAAGCTACAGTATAGAATTAAGGATGGAACAAAAGTAAAGACATGAACAAGTTGTTTCATGTGATATTCACTAGCATTTTTACATGGTTTCTGACTCCTGTTTGAGATTAAACTCCTTGTTTTACAATGCAATAGTAGCATTAAGCTATCTGATAAAATACAGATAGTCCCTGAGTTATGACTGTAACGGAACCTGCCTATTACAGTTTCAAATCATGATGGTCAGTAAGTGAGGCATTCATGTGATCACCTCACTTGATGATCTCCACCCCTGTTCTCCTTGATGCAGCCTTTCAGCCACTGTGGGTTAAGCAGAGCACAGGGTGCCCACCTGCTCCAGGCCTCCCAAGGTCTCCTCCACTCCCTGAGATACTCTGTGCTAGAAACGAGTAAAGTAATAACTAGAAGTCAGCATGGGTTTGTTAAAAACAGATCATGCCAAACCAATTTTATTTCATTCTTTGACAGAGTGACTAAATTAGTAGACCAGCGAAATGCTGTGGACATAGTATACTTAGACTTCAGCAAGGCATTCGACAAAGTAGACCACAACCTACTTCTTGGTAAGCTAGAAAAAAGTGGGATAGATAGCATCACCATCAGATGGATTTGTAACTGGCTGACAAACTGTACTCAACAAGTAGTCCTTAATGGTACTACATCTACATGGAGGGAAGTAAGCAGTGGGGTACCACATGGTTCCGTCTTAGGCCCAGTACTCTTCAATATCTTCATAAATGACTTAGATGAGGGAATAGAAGGGAAACTTATCAAATTTGCAGATGATACTAAGCTGGCAGGAATAGCCAACACCCTAGATGATAGGTTCAAGATCCAAATGGATCTTAACAAAATGAAATTCAATGTAGAAAAAAGCAAAGAAGGCAAGAAAAACCAAAAGTACACATATAGATTGGGTGAAACCTGGCTTAATAGCAGTAACTGTGAGAGGGATCTTGGAGTCTTAGTGGACAATCAATTAAATATGAGCCAACAGTGTGTGGTGGCGGCCAAAAAAGCCAATGCAATCCTAAGTTGCATTAACAGAGGGATTCAATCAAGATCATGTGAGGTACTAATACCACTCTATAAAGCCTTAGTAGGACCACACCTAAAATATTGCATCCAGTTTGGGTCACCACACTATAAAAAAGATGTTAAGACTCTAGAAAGAGTACAGAGAAGAGCAACAAAGATGATTAGGGGACTGGAAGCTACAACATATGAAGAACAGTTACAGGAAAGGGTCATGGCTAGTCTAGTGAAGGACCAGGGGAGACATGATAACAGTGTTCCAATATTGAGGGACTGTCCTAGAGAGGAGGGGGTCAACCTATTTTCCAAAGCACCTGAAGGCCAGACAAGGAATAATGGATGGAAACTGATCAAGGAGAGATTCAACCTAGAAATAAGGAGAAATTTTCCAACAGTGAGACCAATCAACCAATGGAACAGCTTGCCTTCAGAAGTAGTGGGAGCTTCATCACTGGAAGCTTTCAAGAAGAGACTGGACTGCCATCTGTCAGAAATGGTATAGGATCTCCTTCTTGAGCAGGGGGTTGGACTAGATGACGTACAAGGTCCCTTCCAACTCTGTTATTCTATTCTATTCCTGGCCCTCAGGGTCCCTGCCTGCCCTGGGCCTGCTTCCCCATAGCAGATCCTACCCCTCCTTCCCATCCCACATTACTGATTGCGCAATTACCTTTTGAAGAGCTCCAGAAACATTGGGGAAGGAGGGCAGACAGCTCCACCCCGCAGCACCCTAGGCTGCGTGGCTTGGTCCTGGAAATGGGCACCATTTTTGAAATGGCTGTAATATGGCCACTTCAAAATGGTGACTGCTTCCAGGGCCGAGCCATGCAGCCTAGGGTGGTCTGACTTGCCCTCCTTCCCCAACACAAGCTGTTGATGGGGAGGAGAGGATGGGATTCAATGGGGTGGGAAACAGGCCAAGTCCTGGGGGGTGGGCACTGCAATATCCCCATGGTCAGTTGTAAGGATGAATGTGTGAATTTTGTGCATGTGTCCACATGGAAATTTGTGCTACAGCAGCCATAACTTTGAAAGCTACTTAGGACCAATATGTAGCTTTTGGGGGCTCCATTGTAATTTCATATGACCACTGAGTGACTGATTATACTTCATTTTTATAATTTTGGATTTCCCCACGAACGCCTACATACTAGGCCATAGACTTTAATAGACAAGAATAATTGAGAAAAAATATATTGTTATGGGATGAAGTTAGAAGGAAATGTGAGAAAAAGAAAGTACAAAAATGAATGTTCTGCCTCAGGGCTTCTTAAAGACTTATATAGATCTCAGTAATAGTCCAACAATTGAAAGCAAAAATGTCAATAATGGCCAACTGAGACAAATGAGACTTGCTTTGGCTCCAGCGATATCAGTCCTAAAGTAAAGATAGTGTCCTTTTGTTAAACCTTTTCTATACTTTCCTTCCCTGCCCAAATTGTCAACAAGACTCACAAACTGCTTTCTGTTTGAGGTCGCTTGGACAGCTGCCAGATAGGTATCCAGGGCCCTATTACAGAGGTAGCTTGACAATGCAAAGCTTTTAGGAGATGGAACAGTTACTCTCCAGAGGCTCCTATATACCAGAACACTTCCCTGCTGCCATGAAAAGCTACCTCCATTGCTTGAGCTCCACAGCTAGCTTTTTCGGGCATTTGGAAATCAGCTAGCTTTGTCCAAGTCCCAGGTTTAGATTTGCTCATGTTTACAAACTATGTCATTAGGTGCTGTTATAGCACCAGGTGTCTTTGGATTTTGGCAGTGTAACACTATAAAAAAAATAAAATAAAGAAACTTCATTCCTTTCAATATAGGAAATAATTTTTTGGTGGCCAAAAAGGTGTTACAATGTATATCGAGTATCAAAGGCTGCGTCATTTTCAGTGTCTGATTTTCATTTGTTTCTTATCTGAAAGTGACAAGAAATGGAACTGGTGATTTTTGACTTTGTGCTCAGACACTACACAAAAAGGAGCCAGATGTCACATGTATCTCAGAAGCAAAGATTGCCCAGCCCTTTAATATTGAGCTTTTTTTCTCAAAGATACTTAGTTATTTAGACTTGGGCATCCTTGCAAGTAAGTATATTTTGATGATTGCCTTGGGTGAACCTTCCAATTTCTATCCAGTTCAATTTGTTTAGATATTGTAGTAGAAATTAATACATAACTTTTCTGCCCAGATCTTAAGTTCCAATCTAAGTCTTTGTCTGTGCAGATAAAAATTATAATCAAATTCTCGTAGTCTGCTAGCCTAGTTTGCTTGATTTAAGAATCCAGGTCTAATTAAATGCTTTGTAAAACACTTATCATTACAAATGTTGAGTTCTACTAAATAAAATCTAGCATAGATCTCTGCTTATCTGAAATGAGGTGCTTTAATAAGTGCAAATGAACATTTTGGGAGGGGCTCAAAAGAGAGCAGTGTGGATCTCCTTTATTTGTCTACCTTTTCATAAATGAGCATTTTTTTTACTAGCTATGTCTATTCATTTTCTCAGCAGGTGGCAGCAACTTCCTGGGCTTGGAAGCTAAGCAGGTTTGGACTTGGTTAGGCAATTTTCAAGAATCAGACATGATTATATGGAAGAAAAAAAAGTATGAGAATCCTCCAGAGCATAGCAAGGTTATAGGCTAGGCTGGGAAGTGAAAAAAAATATCCTGGAAGAAAGCAATGGCCAACCACTTCTATATTGCTGTTAAGAAGCTACATGAATGTTTTCATAATGATGCCAGGAAATAAGATATACTCAGAGGAGACATTACTTTTCTGTGCATTGTAGCAGTTTTTTTAGTGAATGGGTAAACTCTTCCCTTGACTACCATTGTGGTGGAATATCCAAACATATTTTCAAAATCTCCAATAAGTTTAGTGTTGCACTAAGGTGGGATGAGAAGCTGGTTGTGCTTTTAAAACAAGAGTTTGAAGGCATCCCAGTGTTAGAATTCTTTGCTAATTCTTATGGGTTCTACTAATCACATTGATTCTTCTAGGCTTGATAAACTTTACAGCATTGTCAACCGAGGTGGGTTCCTACCGGTTCTAACCAGTTCTTCAGAACTGTTAGTAACTCGGCGATGACGTCATGGAGCTGGTTCTGTCGGTGTCTCTGTGAGCACTGCCATCTTGGATTTTTGCTACATTTTTTTGCTAATTTTTGCTGCAGGCACTCACGAGAAGTTTTTCTTTACTTTGCAAGTTTTTTTCCTGCACGCAACGGCTGACAGATGACCCGGAGCTGCCAGTCTCCGGTAAGATGCGCGTCTCATTTCTCCTACTCAAAACACAGCAAAACTCTTCCCGAGGGATTCTTTTACAGCCACTTTTTTTTAAAAAAAGGGTTAAAGACCCTCTGCGAATCGCCCCATAAATCGGCTCTGATTCCAGAGCGCCAAAGACATCTCAGGAATCAGGCGAGCCGGCGGGATCCTGCCAAAACTGTGGAGTGGGGGCGGCACTCCGCTTTCCCCTAATCCCAGAGCAGGCCAGCCGGAGCCAGGCGGCTGCGGTTCCCCCTACCCTCTCCTATTCCCCGGGCCGCGTGACTTACCCAGGGGATTGTGGTGGAGGAGCGTGTGCGAGTAATTGCTGACAGCGCGGGGAAATGGGTAGAGCGGCGGCCCAGGGCCGTAGGGGCCGCTTCCATAGGTGGCTGCAGCCAGGGGGTATGAGAAGGCCGGGTGGATCGGTGTTGGCTCGTAGATGGGAGTCCAGTAGAAAGCCACCAGGCTGGTGAAGGAGGAATTGGGCAATGGCAAAGTGGGTGGAGGCAGTCCCGGTGGTCCCGACACACCCCTGCCCTGGATGTCTTCGATGTAGAAATGAAACCGCCACCTCCTGCCTCCATGCATCGAGGAGCATTCTGCCACAAGCATCGCCTTCCCAACAGCAGATGTGAGGTGGCGACTGCGGCTGACTTGGGATGGAAATGTGGAGAAACGCCTGGCAAAGAGAAACTGGTCATGCGGGAGGTGGCAGGGGCCCCTCAGTTCGCCCTGCTTTGGGGGAAAAAAGCAGCGGTGGGTCCCGGCAGAGGAAGACGGGCCGGGGCCCGAAGCCCGAACGAGGAAAGGCTCCTGCCTCTGCCCAGACCAGCCATGCAATACCAGCCATTGGGGTCGGCCTCTCTGCCCCCTCTATACGCGCCCACCCCGATGCTGCAGCCAGTGCACCCCACGCCCTTCTACGTCGAAGACATCCTAGGTAGGGGGATGCCGGGACCGCCCACTTTGCCATCGCCCAATTCCTCCTTCACCAGCCTGGTGGCTTCCTACCAGACTCCCATCTATGAGATACCGCCGATCCACCCGGCCTTCTCACACCCCCTGGCTGCAGCCACCTACGGGAGCGGCCCCTGAGGCCAGGCCACCGCTCTACCCCGCTTTCCCCACGCCATCGGTGATTACTCACATGCGCTCCTCTGCCACAATCCCCTGGGTAAGTCTCGTGGCCCGGGGAATAGGAGAGGGGGGGGGAACCGCAGCCGCCTGGATCCGGCTCGCCTGCTCCAGGATTAGGGGAAAGCGGAGCGCTGCCCCCACTCCACAGTTTTGGCAGGATCACCTGATTCCCGAGACGTCTTTGGCGCTCTGGAATCAGAGCTGATTTATGGGGCGATTCGCAGAGGGTCTTTAACCCTGTAAAAAAAAAGTGGCCGTAAAAGAATCCCTCGGGAAGAGTTTTGCTGTGTTTTGAGTAGGAGAAACGAGATGCGCATCTTACCGGAGACTGGCAGCTCCGGGTCGTCTCTCAGCTGTTGCGTGCAGGGAAAAACCTTTCCCTGCATGCAACGGCTGAGAGACATGATGGAGCTGTCAGTCTCCGCGCGTCTCGCAGTGGGGCACAATTTTGGGGTGGCAGATGGGGCAGGGGATAGGGCAGGGTGGGGCCGCTAAAGGAGGGGAAATTTTCCTACCTTTTCCTGTGGGCGTGGCTTGGTGGGGGTCATGTGAGTGGGCGTGAGTGATGTCAAGTTGGCCATGCCCACTCAGTCACATGACCATCAAACCACACCCACAAAATAAGCCACGCCCACAGAACCGTTAGTAAAAAAAATTAGAACCCACCCCTGATTGTCAGATGTCAGAAAGCAGGATATAAATCCCCATAATGAACAAATAAGAAATAACCAGTCTCACTTAAAGAAAGTGGAAAACGAAGAATTCTGAATCTTTTTGGACTAGAAGGAATATTTCACTTTGAAACAATCTCAATCGCTTCACAAAATATCAGTGAAATATAACCGTTTGATTTGAAGACAAATTGTGGTATTTGCTTTGTGTTATGACTTTTATTTATCTTTTATCTTTCTTTTATCTTTCTTTCAAAGAAGCATTGGGCTTTAACTGCTCCAGCATTGTAATTTCTCTAAGAGACATTTTTAGAAACAAAAATGGCTTTAAAGGCTGATCCTTTATAACGTGCCAAGGTCCCATTTTTAACAAGAAAACATTTAAAGAAACCTGGTAATACAGAGAAGCTTGCAAGTTCAATAGCTGTTCTGAATAACTTAGTAGAAAGCAATATTAGTGTTAAAGTATATAACAGGCTGAGATGAGTCTTACAGAAGAAGTTCTGTTTCATTAACCCTTTAGAAATTTGGGTAGGTTTTAACAAACATATATCTGAGTATGACCTGGAAGGTATATTTTATCTGGATTTTCAAACTTTTTTGTTTTAACCAAAAGATGTTCATCAAGGATTCCTGAGCAATACTAGCAGTCATAGAATATGTGAAAAGACGTTATAGATTTCTAAAGAATAGGAATGAACAGCTATTTATTACCTGGAAGGATGCAAACTATGAACCTTTCAACTTGTTTATAAATCATCTGGAGTTATGCACGAACATGAAGTGATCACATTTATTGACAACACTGCTTATTTAAAGTGGTAAAAGCAAACCAAGATGGTAAGGACCCCAAAGAAATCATCTCTATAATGAACACCAAAATAACAAATGCAGTTCTGCTTAAACAAATGCAAAATATTATACATTAGGACAAAACCACATCACTACATCCTGGGAGAGGTCTGATGAGTGACTTGCCAGGAAAGTTATCTTATACTGTAGTACAGTGGTACCTCGGTACTCGACTGCTTCAAAACTCGTCAAGTTTGGTACTCGATGCATTTTGATGGAAAAATGTTGTCCTGGTACTCATTGTTTGTTTGGTACTTGACGCAGTGCAATAGGAAAAGGGGGACAGCCATGGGGAATGGACAGGAAATTGGCCATGCCGGGAAGGTTACAGCAAAAGAAAGAGCTGCTGAGGGCAGACAGGACGTTGGCCATGCTGGGAAGGTCACTGACATAGGAAAAGGAACAGATAGGAAGTCCTTCCTGGCTGAAACAAAGGGTCATGTGGTAAGCCATATGGTTTATTTGGCACTCATCATTTTTTAGTACTTGTCACGCCTCCAGGAACCAATTAACGAGTACCGAGGTACCACTGTAAAACTTTATGAAAACAATAATCTGCTATTGAACTGCTATGAACGAGACAAACTCTATGTTAAAGATAATTAGCAAAAGAAATTAAAAATATTTAAATTTATGGTGCAATTGAACTTGGAATACATTAGGTCAACATGTTTCATAAGAAGATTATGTGGAGCTGAAAAGATAAAGACAAGTTAAGTGGCTAAAGAATTTGCTGGGTTAAACAAGATTACACTCTGGAATCCGAAAGTTTATAATACAGTAAGAGAGAACATAGCAGTGGCTGCAAAGAATACACAAGAGGAGACAATAAATGGGATCTTTCTTCCTTTCTTTTCATTATGTTAGAGAATGGGACTCTCTAATTAAGATGAATAGTGGGACATTCAGAATAGATAAAAGGAGGTAACTCTTCACACAGCATTTTGCTAAATTTGAAAACTTACCAAGATTTTTTTTTTTTAAAAAAAGTATATCTTTTAAGGTTGAGGCTTATTGTCACACATTAATTTCAATCATTTTATAAGATCATAAGGTTAATTTATAAAACCTGAGGGTATCATTAACTATACATTACTTCACTATTACAAAATTTAAAGATTTTAGATATGAAAATATCAATTTTCTGAAAATATAAATGCAGCTGAATTATACTATGAAACTAAAAACAAGCAGTTCTCTGTTTTGACGCAGGAAATGAAACTATAATGTAAGCCCTAAAACAGGTTTACAACAATTTAAAAATCAAAGAACAAATCCCCGAGCCTTCAAAAACCTATAAAATCCCAGTCCTGCCTACAAATTTCATGCAACTTAATACACTTTGCAACTTTCCCCCTAAATTGTTATATTTCCTGGCTATGGAAATGTTGCCTACCCTTGTCTTAAATCTTCATTCTTCATGACAGGAAGCTGCTTTGCTGTAAAAAGCCAAAATATTGATCTGATCACCTTGAGAGAAAAGCAAGATATAAATCAATACATAACAGTTAGTATAGCCAGGATGGAAATCGTATGAACTAGTCAAGAAAAACAAAACAAAACAGAACAATACATATTTTATATAATTTGGTCCTCAGACTTATTAGATATGGTACTGGAATTAAAACAGTTTCGTACCATACAGATGTGTTGTCAATGTAATACTTTAAAATTCCTTTAAATAATAAATTCCATTCTATGAATTTTTCAATTACTTTGTCTTATCTCTTTACCTTTCACTTCCTGGGTTCTTTCTCTTGGACCCAGTATAACTAGGACTACCAGATCTGGGCTGCAAAAATCCATCTAACCACTGAATGACAGCAAGAGATGCAGAAAATACTTGTTCCTAACTATTATTGGGATAGATGCAGCTCAGATCTAACAGCACTAGTCTAATGCATGTGACAAATTTCTTCCTGAAGATGTGGTTGGATAGGTTCTTGGTGTTTTTTGCCATGGGAAAAAATGTGCTGAGTTCAGAGAAATGAAACATGAGGTACTCTTGCCAAGGAGGGAGCAGTACTAAGGAGCTCTGGTTTTGCATGACTGCCCCTCCTATCTATCATAGCAGAAGACCTTTTCTTGATTATGAATCTCACTTTGAATTTCTAAATATAGTCCTATATTATAACTACAGCTCAAAGGGAAAATATATTATGAGATTATAAAGCAGAAAACAAAGTTGACTTTTTAAAATAACTCATGTTGACTGCTTTATGGTATGATACATTTGGCGTGGACACCAGCTAACCCTAACACCAGCTATTTGGGACAATGGGTTTGTCCTCGTCTTTCAGAATTCGGCTGTATATGTAGTCTATGAATGTTGTTTTTTTGAAACAGTAGAACTCCTTCAAAATTGGATGATAGCTAAAACTAACATTTATTTTTGTATATTAAAGCATTCCCATTTCAGTTTGTTTTAACATGTGTACCTTCAAGCAATATTTCTTCATGCTCCAAAAATGAAGAATTAGGGCAATTTGTTAAGTCTGCAGCAAGACATAAATAGGGAACAATGCAGCTTCAGAAATATTTTATTATTTATTTATTTATTTATTTATTTATTTATTTATTTATTTATTTATTTATTTATTTATTTATTTATTTATTTTATAAAATTTATATGCCGCCCAACTCCCAAAGGACTCTGGGCGGCTTACATCATAAAAAGATAAAACATATAAAAACAATTTAAAAAAGAAAGGGAAAAAAAACCCCAACTATATTTAAAATAAAACATTCACACAAAAGAAATTAAACCTACAACAACAAAGTC
>QLTV01003665.1:143676-164884 GCA_003457575.1 Thermophis baileyi
TTGTCTGCAGCAAACCTTTTGCGGGCTTTCTTGTGCATCATCTTTAGAAGAGGCTTCCTTCTGGGACGACAGCCCTGCAGACCAATTTGATGCAGCTTGCGGAGTATGGTCTGAGCACTGACAGGCTGACCCCCCCCCTTCAAACTTTGCAGCAATGCTGGCAGCACTCATACGTCTATTTCCGAAAGCCAACCTCTGGATATGACACTGAGCACGGGCACTCAACTTCTTTGGTCAACCATGGTGAGGCCTATTCTGAGTGGAACATATCCTGTTAAACTGCTGTATGGTCTTGGCCACCGTGCTGCAGCTCAGTTTCAGGGTCTTGGCAATCTTCTTATAGCCTAGGCCATCTTTATGTAGAGCAACAATTTGTTTTTTCAGATCCTCAGAGAGTTCATTGCCATGCATCGTCTTGGCCACCGTGCTGCAGCTCAGTTTCAGAGTCTTGGCAATCTTCTTATAGCCTAGGCCATCTTTATGTAGAGCAACAATCCTTTTTTTCAGATCCTAAGAGTTCATTGCCATGAGGTGCCATATTGAACTTCCAGTGACCAGTATGAGAGATGGAGAGCGATAATACCAAATTTAACACACCTGCTCCCCCTTCACACCAGAGACCTTGTACCACTAACGAGTCACATGACACCAGGGAGGGAAAACAGCTACTTGGGCCCCATTTGGCCATTATCACTTAGGGGTGTACTCACTTTTGTTGCCAGCAGTTTAGATATTAATGGCTGTGTGTTGCGTTATTTTGAGGGGACAGCACATTTACACTGTTATACAAGCTGTATACTCACTACTTCACATTGTAGCCAAGTGTCATTTCTTCAGTGTTGTCACATGAAAATATATACTGAAATATTTACAAAATGTGAGGGGGTGTACTCACTTCTGTGACATACTGTTTTATATATATAAAATAAAAGATGTTGAGGTTCTATAAAAAAGATGTTGAGACTCTGGAAAGAGTGCAGAGAAGAGCAACAAGAATGATTAGGGGGACAGAGGCTAAATCATATGAAGAATGGTTATAGGAATTGGGTATGTCTAGACTAATGAAAAGAAGGACTAGGGGAGACATTCTAATAATTCTAATAGTTCTAATATTTGAGGGGCTCCTACAAAGACAAGGGGGTCAAGCTATTTTCCAAAGCACCAAAAGGCAAGACAAGAAACAATGGATGGAAACTAACCAAGGAGAGAAGCAACCTAGAACTAAGGAGAAATTTCTTAACGTTGAGAACAATCAACCAGTGGAACAGCTTGCCTTCAGAAGTTGTGGGTGCTTCATCATCGGAGGCTTTCAAACAGAGACTGGACAACCATTTATCTAAAATGATATAGGGTTTCCTGCTTGAGGAGGGGATTGGATTAGAAGAACTCCAAGGTCCCTTCCAACTCTATTATTCTATGTTCTATGACTCTTCTGAAATATTTCCATGTTCTCCCTCCTTCTGTAGACTGGCTGTTGGTTCTGTGGTTTTCTCTCCTGTTTCCCAAGGTCATTCTCACATACCATTACATCATCTCCCCCATGGGCCTCCATCCCCCCTCCCCAATTCCAAGGGGAATCTGAATGTGGGCTTTAAGAACAAACCTGTGTTGCAGGATATATTATAAAATGTGGAAAATTACCAAAAAAACCAGAGGCTCTTATTCCCTGATCATTTCCCAAGTGGATTACTATAACATGCTCTACATTGGCCTGCTCTTGGAAAGCATCCAGAAACTTCAACTGGTACAAAATTCAGCAGTGTAGGCAGTTATGTGTACTCCTAGAATAGTATGCATTATAATTGGTCACCAGTTGCTTTTGGGTTCAATTCAAAGTGCTGATTTTAACTTTTTAACCGTTCAAGCCCTACATGACATGGACCAAGTTATCTAAGGGGTCTCCCTCAGGGGTGGGTTCCAACTTACCTCACTGACGGTTCGCTCCCTCCCATGCCGCGTGGGCACACCTTGTGGGCGTGTGCGCACTTTGCGCGTGCGCATGCGCAGTAACAAAAATTCCGGAAAAAAAAACAAAGCCGAAAAAAAGATGGTGACCACATGCACAGTGCCGGAAGTCAGCTTCTGTGCATGCTCAGAAGGAAAATAAAAATAAAAAAAAATAAATAAAAAAAATATATCAAAAAAATTCAAAAAAAAAATAATTAAAAAAAAAAGATGGCGCCCGCCACGGACCCCCCCCCAGGGATCCAGCGGGCCGCTACCAGTTTGGGAGAACCGGTCCAAGCCGGGAGGAACCCCCCCCCCTGGTCTCCCTGGTTATATAGGCCTTAGCAGGTCCTACAGAAGGCGCATGTTTTGGGACACATTTGTTAAAGAGATCCATGTAGGGGCTTTTTCTGCTGTGGCACCAGTCTTCAGGAATATCATTTCCCCTGAGGTGAGATTAGCCTTAACCCTATTGGCATTTAGGAAATCCCTCAAAATATGTTCCTTCCAATAGGCTTGGGGAATCTCAAGGAAATGGGGATCCTGAAAGACAATTACACTGTGTGTAGGATGCTGGTTCATTTTTCCATGGTCTTATCTACCGTATATCTGTGTTTAAATTGTTTTTACTTGTGGTTTTATACTGCAATTGTTTTAACTGGTTGTTTTATTGTATGTCACCCAGAGTGACATCTGTGAGATGGACATCTATATAAATTTAATAAATTAATACATAATTAAATAAGATGCCTTGTGGTATTCATAAAAGAAGTCATTTATCTCCTCTTATTTATAATTATATATTGGAACCAGACAAATAGAAGACATTATGGATATAACTGTGGATAGAGTTCAACACAAAGTATTATATACCCAGGATACAATCGAGTTTTATTTCTCTACTTGAAAATACATCCATTGACACACATAATATCATGAAAACAATGTTTATGCAGAGGTATCTGTGCCAAACAGCAATGATGCCAAAATTACAGCATACACACAATGTATAATGATTATATCATTGTGCCCAATTTATCATTGATTGTCATTTTGGACTCATTATTGATTATGGCAGATGCCTGACTTTGCATTTGTTCATAACGTAGCATGACATTATTTACTTCCTTAAATTGTTGGAAATATTAATTTAAGAGTATATTTTTCTGATGTTTAGTCTTCAAATTACTGCAGTGTTTAACAATCCTGACCTATTAAAGGAGTATTTTAATTCTCACCCTTCTAACCCAGATCAATCTGGAATAACTTATTGAAAGTCTGAGTGAAACTAATGCCAGCCTTTATTTCCATGAAATAGTTTTTATGCCTTTAATGAAAGAATGACAGAAATTCAATAGCCACAGATTCAATTGTTGTCTCTTCTTTCTCTGCATCTTTTGAATTCTGCCTGCTAGATAACAACATAAAGGGGGGGGGGAAGTCTGCACAAGGAAAAAAAGTGACAGCTCACCATAGGTGTGGAGTGTTTAGTAACATTTTGTAAAAGAATATTCAGTTGTAATAAGTCATTTGGGTTAAATGCATGAGAGCAACTGCAGCAAAAACTTGAGCTAGATAATACGGTAGAAAAGTGAAAGAAATGTGGTGGGCCTATTCCCCCCCCCCACTATTTCTTACATGGGATGAACAAACAAACAAAGCCTGTTATTTGAGAGGAATCTTCATGGTAGTGGTGCAGTTGTGAGTTGTTGATTCTGATGACTTTGCTGTTGCATTTAGCTCAGCTAGCTTGAGAAGAGGAGTTCTTTCATGCTAGCAGATTTTTCGCATACAACTCAAGGACACCAAGTCAGTTAATCTGGTACTCTGCCATGCACCAGAAAAAAAGGCAATTAACCAAAGAACGTTATTGAAGAGCTGATCATTCCTGTGTAAGACACATTTAAGATCTTTTGTGGTCGGTTAAACTAGTCAAGGAGAGACCTACAAAGATAAAATAAGGTAGAATAAGCTTCAGAGAAGAATTCCAGGAAAACATATAGCAAGTGTCAAAGGGTTTGGGAGAATAAGAAAATTATTGAAAGGGAAAATTATTTATTTATTTTTCAGTTTTTCTTTGTCCCTTCTCACAAAATAGAGGTGCTACAGGACAAGGTAACACTTATGCTTCTGACGTCTCACTCTATTTTCTCTTTTCTGTTTTCAAATTTACTTCTAGCTTCCCATGATTTGTCTGTTGGAAATAGAGATAGTGTAACAAAATATTATGCAGATGATACCACTCTAATGGCAGAAAGTGAAGAGGAACTAAAGAGCCTCTTGATGCGGGTGAAGAAGGAGAGTGCAAAAAAGTTGACTTGAAACTCAACATTAAGAAAACTAAGATCATGGCATCCGGCCCTCCCAGTTCCTGGCAAATAGATGGAGAAGAAATGGAGGTAGTGACAGATTTTATTTTCCTGGGCTCCAAGATCACCGCAGATGGGGACTACAGCCAAGAAATTAAAAGACAGTTGCTCCTGGGGAGGAAAGCTATGGCAAATCTAGACAGCATACTAAAAAGCAGAGACATCACCCTGCCAACAAAAGTGCGTATAGTCAAGGCTATGGTTTTCCCAGTTGCAATGTATGGCTGTGAAAGTTGGACCATAAGGAAGGCTGAGTGCCAAAGAATTGAGGCCTTTGAACTATGATGCTGGAGAAGACTCCTGCGAGTCCCTTGGACTGCAAGGTGATCAAACCGGTCAGTCCTAGAGGAGATCAATCCTGACTGCTCTTTAGAAGGTCAGATCCTGAAGATGAAACTCAAATACTTTGGCCACCTAATGAGAAGGAAAGACTCACTGGAGAAGAGCCTAATGCTGGGAACGATTGAGGGCAAAAGGAGAAGGGGATGATAGAGAATGAGGTGGCTGGATGGAGTCACTGAAGCAGTCGGCATGAGCTTAAATGGACTCCGGGGGATGGTAGAGGACAGGAAGGCCTGGAGAAATGTTGTCCATGGGTCGGACACGACTCCGCGACTAACTAACAAAATATTGCACAATTTCCTCAATTTTTTTTGCAGAGAGGAGGAGATGACATAGCCTTATTTGTTTCTCAGCAAATGCATGAATCTTACATATGTCTTTTAGATGTCCATTTAAAGTGTTTAGTGAACTGCATGGTAAAAGTATAAGATTCTAGAGAGATTTGCTCTAAAATATTAAATGTCTAAACATGTCTTGAATTCTTCTGAGCATTAAAAAGGCAAATTAAAAGCTCACTGGTTCGTGCATACATACAAACAAACACACAAACACATACAGAGAGAATATTACATTTAAATTTGGGCATACACTTTATACAAACACCACTGGTGTAGTAGCCCTTAACCTGATAATAGTGCAAGCTAGGCACTACTGGTCTGGTCTGCATATACTTGCTTTATGTATTTTATCTGTTGAAAAGTACCTACAGAATAGCTTATAGAATGTGCTCTCATATATTTTAAAAAAATAGAATTAAACATCACATATATTTATTCATTTCTGAGCTATCAACAGCTAACATGCATTTTAACACTCACAGTTGTTGCACGTTAAGTCATATTAAGTTTAATTTTCACCATTATTTTATAAAAGAAAGAAGGAACATGAGTTATGGTGCTTTCACATCTTTTCCATTCAACCATGTTCTGTCTCTTCTGGATGTGGCTCTACCAGACTGTATTTTAATAGCCTATCTTTACATAGTCCAAAATGCTTTTGCAGATTAACATAATAAGCATATTCTGTAAATCTCGTATCTTGACAACATTCTCAGAATACTTTTTATTATGCAATCAATGCGAACAAATCTATTAAGCTATGCTGATTTGAAATAAAGCAATATCTAATGGTATGTGAGCAGTTTAAAAGAGTTTGAATTTTGGAATTATTAGCTCAGATGCCAAACATGATCTGAACTATAATAATAATACACAAAGATAATTATTTGCCATGCTGCCTGTCAAACTCACTGCTCTAGTAAGTGAAAGAACTACAAGTGAGAGCAACTTACATCCCACTGATTCAGTATGAAGAAATTGTATAAACATTGAATATAAAATGTAGTCCAGACATGCTAGAATACAACTTTCATTATTCCCAGCATACTTTTCAGCATACCGCTGAAAAGCTAGAAGCTGAATCTAATATAGGGAAGGTTGCTGTAATCTATGCAGCCATATAAAGATCTATTTTCTCTTCTATATTGCTTTCTTGTAGGATCAAGTGTTTTTATTTTTAAAGATTTGAAAATGTCAATAACAATTAGGAAATCTATTTTTAAGGATAACAGTTCACGACCTTTTTTCCCCTTTATTATCTGTCAACAGATGATTGTTTGGCTGGAGAAGGAAGCTAGACGAGTCTTTAGAGTAAAACCCTAAACAGACCTTTAGAGTGTGAAGGTAAGTTATGCTTTCTTAATTACATTTTAATGATTATTTAAATTATTGATTTATTAAATTATTTAAATTAATCATTAATTAACAATTAATTAAATTATTTAAATTGAATTTTAAGTTTACCCATAGGAGGGAGCAGTGGTGGGATTCAAATAATTTAACAACAGGTTCTGTGGGCGTGGCTAGGTGGGCGTGGCTAGATGGTGACTGGGTGGGCGTGGTTAGGTGGTCAGGTGACTGGGTGGCGGGGATAATTTAACAACCGGTTCTCTGCCCTAATGACTGCTGGGTGGGTGTGGCTGGGTGGTCATGTGACTAGATGGGCGTGGCCAACTCGATGTCACTCACATCGAGGGGTGCCTCGCCTGGTCCCTCCTCACCCCTCCCCTCCCAGCCAGTCCTCGCCTCGTCTTGCATGTTATGGTGAGAGAGGAAGCTTTTTCAAAGTCATCTTCCCCTTGATACTAGCCAATAAGATGAGATTTTGCTATTAGAAGACCTGATGTACATTTCCAAGTATTGTTTATCACCATTCTCTTGGTAAGTCTGAACAGTTGGAAGGGACCTTGGAGGTTTTCTAATCCAACCCCTGCTCAAGCATGAGACTCTATACTATTATGGATAAATTTCTTCTTAAAAACCTCCAGTGATGGTATACCTACAACTTCTGAAGGCATCCCATTCCTCTGATTAATTCTTCTCACAGTCAGGAAATTTCTTCTTATTTCTAGGTTGGATCTGTTTCATGTTCTACAGTGGCATTCATAATGAGTTTTGCAAAATGCACTAAAGCTTGAAGAACACATCTCTGCTTATACTGATAAAGATTATTCTTTTTGAACATTAAAGCATATAGTCAAGCAAATATTTCCAATCCATTGTAAATGAAAACACATTTGAAAGGCATTTTCAAAGCAGTCAGTTAGTGGATGTCTTACCATTCTTTCTTTTCTCTTTTAATTAAATCTGTCTGGTTTTTTTTTCTTGGGCCTTATTGCAACATTCCAAAACTTTCACAGATCCTTCACAAAGAATCACTTCTAATTTAACTGGAATACATTGTTTTCATTCTCAGTTCTTCTGGTTACAGAACTTCCCTTCTCCTTCACTCATCATTTCTTCCTTTAATTATGTTTGTACGTACTTGCAAGAAAAGGAAGCATTTAATTTTGGAGCCACACGGGCGAGAGCAGCCCGCCCTATCCAGGCCCGGCTTCATCCCGAGCGACGATCCCAGCACTGGTCCGGCGGCCACCACCACCTCGTCAGGCCAGTGGTGGGATTCAAATTTTTTTATTACCAGTTCTGTGGGTGTGGCTTGGTGGGCATGACTTGGTGGGCGTGGCAAGGGAAGGATACTGTAAAATCTCCATTCCCTCCCCACTCCAGGGGAAGGTTACTGCAAAATCCCCATTTCCTCCCGATCAGCTGGGACTCAGGAGGCAGAGAGGGGGAAGGATACCGCAAAATCTCCGTTCCCTCCCCACTCCGGGGAAAGGTTACTGCAAAATCCCCATTTCCTCCCACTCAGATGGGACTCGGGAGGCAGAGAATAGATGGGGGCAAGGCCAGTCAGAGGTTGTATCTACCGGTTCTCTGAACTACTCAAAATTTCCGCTACCGGTTCTCCGAACTACTCAAAATTTCCGCTACCGGTTCTCCAGAACTGGTCAGAACCTGCTGAAACCCACCTCTGCGTCAGGCGTTCCTGGCCAGTCTCCCAGGGATCGGGAGCGAAGGGTTTCCTTTCTCTCCTCAGCATGAATGCCATAGTTGGACAGAGAATTTTTTTTCCTAACAAAAACATCCACCTGCACAAATTACAGAGCAAAGTTGGATGCCAGGAAACCACCAGCATATGGCTTGGAACCACAAGTGATGGCATGTGTTGGCCAGTAATTTTTAGGGAGAGAGTTACAATTTGATCTGAATCACAATAAGTTCAGCTGTTTTAGCTTTAAATTACAGGTGACTAGACATCAGATTTAACCTGCACTCTTATTTGAATTCAGCATTATAAGGATAAACTTGGTGTGTGACTATGTTTCTGTGCCATTTAATGGAATCAACAGCCAGTAAGAGAGAGAGAAAAAGAGATTATTTCTGTTCTGTTTTTTTTAAATCTTACTATCTTTCAAAGGCTATACAATCTATTAAAACAAATAGCAATTATAGCTTTTTAAAAAGCAGATGATTAAATCATAATAACATGAAAGAACAATGGATGCAAGCATGTTTCAAAGTATAATCCTAAACAGCTAAAGTGCAGATCTATGGATTCGTTTAAAATATGACAAATATTTGAAAATATCATCTGTTAATTAGAAAAGAATTAAGCAACCTAGCAAGAAAAAGCAATAGTATAAATTCTACCTCTCTCAATATGGTGGAAAAGAGGAAAAGTAGATACCAACAGAAGCTTGGAAAGATCACCTGGTATCCTGAAACTCACTAGTGACTCTTAGCTCAATCTATCTCTCTTGGAATGAAGGGCAATCTGTATGTTAGCCATGATAAGTTCCTGGGCGAAGTATGGGATATACTGTACATCTGAAGAATAATGGATTCTTTCTGTAATGCATAAGAGTTGGCATCTTCACTTTTCCAACCTTTATTATCAATCCAGGATCAAGAGCCAATTAGCTGTCATCTTTGTTTACTCAGCCTTGCTGGATATGCTTTCTTATTTGTCAGCTGTACTGTATATATACTGAGGATGCTTGTCATACATTTCATCTTGGCACTGCCACATACAACCACTGATCTTTTCTTGATGTTGCCATTTTGACCTTTGATGTTCTCTAGAATGAAAACTGGCAGTGCCAGCTGTTTTCTGTTTGAGGCTGAGTAGAGAAAATAAAGTTGTGGTGCCAATTGTTTTGTTGGAATTGGCTGATTGAAATGCAGACATTTCTTTACTTCTTCTCATCAATGAAATGGTTAAGATGTTCACCCTCAAAGCATGGAAAGTTGTACCCGTCAAGGTGTGCCATGTTGTTTTTGTAATATATCAAAGGAATTAAGTGCTATCTCAGTTCTATTTTAATTACAGCGTTGCTGTGGTGCCAGCAAACTCAAGTAATCTTTACTTCTTTGTGGTAATTAAAGGACTGACCATAGTCCTTATGGTCAGTCCTTTAGCACAATAACTAATGATTTCCTCTTATCAATGCCTTATATGCCCTCTGACCTGTGCTGGATTGGAAGACACTTGTTTCGTTTATTTCAAAACACTCAGTGATAGCTGTGCACAGAATTAATATTTATATTGAGGAAGTAAGCAATATTTACATGTTACCATGCTTTTAAAACTGCAGAAGCAAGCATAAATTGAGGGACATTGTATATTGTAGAAAACAGGTTTTTTCCATGTTTACGATAGTTATAACTTTTTTCAAATTTAAAAATTCAAGATCTTCAAATATACTCAGTTAGAAAAAGAGGGGGTTGTGAATGGTGCTAGAGCACATGCAAAGAAAACAGAAATTGTTGCTATGCAAGCTTCCACATGTGAATCTTTAATGCAATGTACATTTAAAGCTTTAATGTGATTTGAGTGAAATCATGGGAACTGAGCTATGTACTTAAGTGGATTTCTGTCTGGGTGCCAAGACTAACTCACTAGTGAACTTCCTTTCTGTCTCTGAGGTATATCTTTGAGTCCAAGGAACCAGTGTAATTGTGGCTGTTAGATTTTTTTTTGTTTGGCGCTATAAATGCTAAATGATGCCCACTGAGATAATGATAAACACCTGCTTGCACAAAAGCTGAATGGAAGGCATCACTTCATATGGTGACAATAATGTTGTGGGCAAGATTTTGAACTAATTACCTAGAAACAAAAGCCTTATTAAAAAGTAACTAAGGCAGGGGTCTCCAATTTTGGTAATGGCAATCTCCCTGAAATCACAGGGAGGAAATCACCTGTAGGAACTTTACTTTTATTAAAACAAACATGCAGAACAACTACAAGATGATGTTTTTAGTCTTCAGACTCTTATCCTTCTAACTCAGGGCTGTCAAACTCCCGGCCCACGCCTGGTTTAGCGAAGGGGGAAAAAGTCCAGATACATCACGTGACACCGCCGTGACGATGTGAGTTTGACATCCCTGTTCTAACTGATTGATAAGCAAACTGTTTTCTTTAAATCCCGATCGTTTCAGGATATAAGCATACTCTTTAAAGTCAGTGCAAGGAAATGCATCAGAGCATCCAAATTAATAGCATATATGGGTAGCCCTAGTGTTTTTTCCCCAAGGGGAATATCCAAGCTTCTTGCTTTTCTCCTAGTTATTGTTTTGAATAAAACACGAGGAAACTTTTAGATCAGAGCTGAAGGCAAATCATGAGTTCCTTTATGGTGGCCCTTAGAACTTCCTGTGGTCATGATTGCTGAAAGTTGGGGACTTTCTGCAATCATTTCTAAATGACTTTCTGTCATTCAGAGGTGGAAAATGGCTGAGAAATATACTATAAAACAAGAATATCACTATTTTAAAACAACTTTTCCAATCTACAATTTTTGTCCACATGTGGACCATCCAATGTAGACCCACCCAGAAATATTTAAATGCAGATCTTGGTCACCAAAAGACTGTCCACCTCTTTCTCATACAAATGGTTTGCAAAGTTTCCATTCCCTTGGCCAGAAAAGATGAAGTGTATCATATTTGTTGTCTTCTTAATTGTATGTACATATTTGTTTGCATGGGAAAATATATGCATGCTATACCATATAATTATTTTAAATTATTGCTTCTCCAGGAACTACAGTAGTCCTCACTTAACAGTGGTAATTAGGACTGGAATTTCTATTGCTAAGTGATATAAGGTGACCGTACTACTTAGCAATGGCAATCACGGCAGTCCCCGTTGTTGTCTTTAAGTAAGGATTATGGGTTGTTAAGCAAGGACTTCACGTGACTCAGGACTTCCTGCCAGCTACCCACAAGCAACGTCATTGGAGAAACTGGTAGGAAATTACAAGTCCTGGGCATCTCATCAGTGCAAGTGGGTGGGAGATGGGTACTGTGGCACTGTGTGAGTGCAGGCATGGAGGGAGTTCTGCAGTGCTTCTTGGGAGAAAATTATGGAAACAACTTGCAACCTTCCCTGCCAGCTTCCCCATTGATTTTACTTGTGGGAAGCTGGCAGGGAAAGTTGTAAATGGTGATGTGACTTGAGATGCTGCAATGGTTGTAAGAGTAAACCAGTTGCTAAGTATCCCAATTGCAATTATGTGACTGGAGGAATGCTATAATGGCTAGAACTTTGAGCACTGGTTTCAAATATCACTTGTTCAGTGCCATCACAACTTTGAATGGTTGCTGAACATGTAGTCATTAACTGAGGACTAACTGTAGCATAAATAGCCTAGTAAAGAAATGACTAAAGACCAATATTCAAAAAGCCATCTCAAAGAAAATGGAAAATTCTTGCATATTACATTATAGTAAGGAGAATAGCTTTCAGCTCAATAGCAAAATAAACATCTTAGGAGATCAACAGTGAAAACAACCTGAGGATAGTGAAATCTTTAGATAGATGATAGATAGATAGATAGATAGATAGATAGATAGATAGATAGATAGATAGATAGATAGATAGATAGGAATTGAATATAATATAATAGAATAGAATAGAATAGAATAGAATAGAATAGAATAGAATAGAATAGAATAGAATAGAATAGAATAGAATAGAATAAAGCTGGAAGGGACCTTCAAGGTTTTTTAGCCCAATTCCCTGCTCAAGCAGGTGACCCTATACCATTTCAGACAAGTGACTGTCCAGTCTCTTCTTAAAAACCTCCAGTGATGAACCACCTACAACTTCTGAAGGTAAGCTGTTCCACTGGTTAATTGTTCTCACTGTTAGGAAGTTTCTCCTTAATTTCAGGTTGCTTCTTTCCTTGATTAGTTTCCAACCATTGTTTCTTGTCCTGCCCTCTGGTGCTTTGAAAAATAAGTTGATTCCCTCCTCTTTGTGGCAACCTCTTAAATACTGAAATACTGCTATCATGTACACCACCCCCAGTCCTTCTTTTCCCTAGATTAGCCAAACCCAAATCCTGCAGCCGTTCTTTATATGTTTTTGTTTCCCGGCCTTTAATCATCTTAGTTGCTCTTCTTTGCACTTTTTCCAAAGTCTCAACATCTTTTTTGTAACGTGGTGACCAAAACTGGATGCAGTATTCCAGGTGTATAACTATATTGGGGTATAGATCTGCTACTAATGGGCTGAAATCTATTACAAAGAAAGTTATACTTTACACAAGCAACTAATTTGAGAAACAACGTGGTCTGCAAGGACATCCTATACGCAAAAAGACATTTGATATTTGACATTCCTGTTTGCCAGTAGAGTCACTTTATACTACTTATTAAAGAATGTACATTATGACTTTCCATATTCATCCTGAATTCTTGTTGACAGGCTGGCCTTCCTTAAGGTTTAACTTAGCTTGTCTCTTTTATTTATTTCTATAGAGCTGGCTCATTTGATACATTTCTGCTTAATTCCAGAAAAATCAATTGAGCAATGCTGATGTATAGCAGCTGATGTATAGTGTGGTTCTTTTGTTTTTGGTTTTTATTACTCTGATGAAGATTGAATCTGAATGGAAGTTCAGATGCTGAAAATATCTAAGAATGGGGGAGGAGAGAACTGATTAAAGTTTTATTTGCTGATGCTCCTCACCAATTTATGTCCAAATGTTAGACTGCTAATTAATGACTGCTCATGAAATGCCATGTGTCAGCAATGAATCACTTACCTTTGTTGTACCTAAATAGTATACAGCTAATGAAGTAGGACAAGGCATATAATTAAAAACTAAATTAGCTTTATTGTAACATTCAGTTATGTCTACATCCAATTGGTAGCATAAATGAAACAACTTTCTTTCTTGGTATTTTAATTTAAAAGTAGGAAGAAAATTACGGATGGCTAAAACTAAAATTGATTGTTTTATAAGATGATGGAAAAAACCCATCAAAGTGGAAATAAACAATCTACTCTGATACTTTAAAAACACACCCAAAGGGAGTCCCAAAGGTGCTTTTCAAAAGGCAACTGGACTTTGTTTTTCCTTGAAGACATTTCGCTTCTCATCCAAGAAGCTTCTTCAGTTCACACAAAGAGAGTTTCTTCTGTGGTCTGAATTAAATTGATATAAATTATTATAAAAATTGAGATCTTTAAGTATGGAGCTAAGATCTTGATTTAGACATTTTTATTGATTTTGACAAATATTAATTATTCATAAATTAATGTATTAATGTTAACACATATGTACCTCAGTTACACATGTATAATATTAGGGTCTGTTCTTCTAGATTTAAGATAGTGTTAGGGTATAGTATGGAGATGACATTGGTCAACCTTGTGGATGACTTTTTGAGTGCTTGGGATGGAGAGGGTTCAATTGTCCTGGGCCTCCTGGATCTCTTAGTAGCTTTCAATACCATCAACCATGGTTTTCTTCTGAACTGGTTGTGGGGATTGGAGGTGGGAGGCACTGTTTTGCAGTGGTTCTCTTCCTTACACTGTGGCTAGTACCAGTTAGTGCTAATAGGAGGGAAGAATCCAGCCCTAGGCTCTTACAGTGGGGGTTCCCCAGGTTCTGATCTCTCACCACTCCCTTTTAATTAAACTGCTGGTTTAGGTTATTGAACAGCGTGAGGTGCAGTGTCCTTTGTATGCAATGATAGCCAATTGTACATCTCCATTCCTAGCCAGTCAGGTAGTACCATTTCAGTGGTGATCCAGTGTCTGGAGGCTGTGAAGCTCTGGATAAGGAGTAACTGGCTACAGTTCAACTCTAGCATAATGGAATGTCTTTTGGGGTTTTGGACCCCTGGGACTTTTGATGGATTATCTTTTACTCTCATTGGAGTAGCACTTATCCAGACAGAGCTGTGGTTGAATTTGGAAGTCCTCCTTGAGTCCTTAAAGAGCAGCTGGCAGCCATGGTTAGGGGAACCTTTGCGCAGATATCTTATGTGCCATTTGCACCCATTCCTGGATCAAAAGACCTTGCTTACATGCTTTGGTCACTTCCCAATTGGACTATTTCAATGCACTCTTCTTGGCATTATAAGAGCTGTGATGGCGCTGTGGTTAGAATGCAGTATTGCAGGCTAATTTTGCTGATTGCCAGCAGTTTGATTCTCACGCTCAAGGTTGGCTCAGCCTTCCATCCTTCCGAGGTTGGTAAAATGAGGACCCAGATTGTTGGGGAAAATATGCTGACTCTGTAAACTGCTTAGAGAGGGCTATAAAGCACTGTGAAGCGGTATATACCGTAAGTCTAAGTGCTATTGCTAAGTGCTATTGGGGCTGCCCTTGAAAAATTAAGAACCGCCTCTCAGTTTACCTATATTACACCACTGCTGTGGAAACTGACCTGGGTTCTAGTTTCTTTCTGAGTGCAATTCAAAGATCTTTAAATACTTATCGGGGGTGGGGTAAGATTATTTGAGAGACCATCTCCCCCTAAGGGTATCTGTCCATTCCACTAGATCTGATAGAGTTGGCACACTGCAGATACCTTCCCATAAATGTTGCATTCTAGTAGAATCTTTAAAACATGCCCTTTCTGTAGTAGCCCTTGCCCTATGGAATATCCTTCCCAGGCCCTCAACCTCTTAAATTTCGAGAAAATCATCTACAACTGGCTCCCACCCCCTTCCTGGCAGTACAAGGATAGAGTTTGGGAGACTGTATAGCTGGATGGATGTAGTTGGACTTGACGCCTGACTTCTCTTGTTTTTCTTGTTGCATTTTCATTATTGTTCTTAGCCACCATATAAAACTTTTTAAATAAGTAAAAAATAAAACTAAACATGGATTACATTTGCTGCTATGTAACCTTTAGTAAAAGACAAAATATTTTTGGGATATGGGATATATTTTGGGAAGTGCAGGATTGTTAAAGCCAATAACTACCATTGGTTAAAAACTTCCTAGCCTTAATGATGATGTGATTAAATACAAAAAAAAAATGTACAGTAGTTCACGTTAATTTCAATAGGAACAGTTTATGCATATTTACAATTCATCTGGAGAGATAGATATTCAGGTATTTTGTTCTGTTCCCCACTGCTATCCTTCCATTGTCTCTCCAATTACTTAGCTTTTGCATAATCTTTTACATGTACTTCTACTTCAAATCTTTGCTATACTGTGAAGTCTGAAATTTCCAAAGTGAGTACAACTAATTCTTGGTTCAACATTAAGCAAAATGCAAATAATTTCACAAACACTGCTATTAACTACTTTTACAGCCCACCTGCCTATTTTTTACATCAGTGGCCTGGGTAGGAAAGACAAAGAGAAAGCAAAATTATCCTCTCATTCTCCAGAGTGAATTTGAAGTTTCTACATGCAGTACAAGGCAAGACCGGCAAACGAAGTATATCCAAAAGCAAGTTCATATGGTATCAAGTTTTAATATGTTTCTGAGATGTTTGAACAACATTTTTCCTTTCAATAGAAGGATCTAACCTTCTCAGAACATAATTATGTGCATTTTGATTACAAGGTCAAGGAACTCTTGGATGCAGAGGACATATGGTATTCTATGTATTGCCTGCATTTTTCTACTGTTTATCAACAGGCCTAATCTGAACTCTAGCTGAGGTTTCAGATAAATGAGGTTTGTTTTCTCCTATTTTGCTTCAGGTTTTTTATCTTCTCAAAAAACTTTTCAATCAATCAGGGAACTATGCAGAGGCTATCTGTCCCCAACTATGGCTACAGCACTTTGTCACTTGTTTACCCTGTTGAAATTAAGCTTCCATAGCGATGTGCTGACTGCAGCTTCTTGTTTTTGTAATCCTTCTGTGTGATCTCTAATTACATTATGAGATTGGACAGTTCAGTAATGACGAACCAGAGAATAATTTCTCTTGTTGACATTTGCTATTCCATGGCATGGTTTTGTTATGTTTTGCTGGGTTTATGCCATTAAGTTAAATCAGTGGGGCCATGGATACCTATCTTTCATCCAAGCAATGAGAAGGTAACAGCCTACATTCAATAAATTCCTCTTTCAGTCACTCAGAATCAATTTGGGCTGCCCAGACATCCAGATTTAATGGAATATAAGAAGCAAGATGCAAGTTTAATATATTAAGAAAATAAAGATGGCAAGAAACAGACTTGATGCTATGAATTAACTTTGGTATTGTAGAGAAAATTCTCAAATTCCAAATCTAAATATACTCACTTAAAAAACCCACTGTAATGAACTCTAGAAATGCTTGTTAAGTACACTTTTTTTTTCAAATCAAGTAATTTGGTTTGTCCTAAAAATACTGCAGTAGTATGTTAGCTTTAGGATGGGAATCCAGCAACTCCAACTTTTGGCCATAGCCAACTTCTAATTTTCTAATCTTATATTTTCTTTCTGCCACATTTTATTTGTGTTGACATAAAATTAAACAATTTAAACCAATACTTTTGAATTAAAGTTACATAGAGCACCCAGCATGCCCTGATAGGTGACAAGACCTAGTGAACCATGACTGACCTTAAAAAATTTAAAAAGACAAATATAGTTGGGAAACATCTAGGATTAGCAGGACAGTAGGATAGATTGGGAAGTTGAAGTAACCTTCCAGAAGAAAATTACAAGCCATTTCCATGGTCTTGCTAAGAGAATTATAACAATACATGTATACACAACAATTGGGTTCAGTTTGGAGACCCAATGTTATCATCTAGTACCGTGATGGCGAACCTATGGCACGGGTGCCACAGGTGGCATGCAGAGCCCTCTCTGCGGGCACATGAGCCATCGCCCCAGCTCAGCTCCACTGGCCAGCTGGTTTTTGGGTCTCTGCCACGCATGCGCGTGGGGCGTGGCGCATGCGGGAGACACGCATGCATGCGTGGGGGGAGGGGTGCACATGGGGGGGTCGTGTGCACATGCAGGGGGTGGGTTGTGCACGGGGGTCACGTGCACATGTGCAGGAGGCGGGGCGCATGTGAGGGGTCATGTGCGCATGCGCGGGGCAGGGCACACGCGGGGATGGTGGTGTTGCACGCGCATTGCATTATGGGTGTATGTGCGCGCACGCTTTGGCCCCGAAAAGGTTAGCCATCACTGATCTAGTATATGATAAATTAATACTGAAAAATACTTTATAAATCATCTCCAAATGAAGTACATAGAATACCAACCATATTCCACTGTATATAGTTTATAATATAAACCATTCCTTTGGGGAATGGTTTATATTATATAGCTGATTATATGGATCCTCATCCACTGTGTGTTCTATGAATCCATCCATTGCAATTTATAAACTAAAACTGCATAGTAAACAATAACCATGTTTTAATTTATAAATTAAAATGGCTGCATTCATAGAACGCACTGCAACACTCCCACAATATTGGGGGTGGTGTTGGATGATACTGGTATTCTGTTCTATGAATTAGGTAATATCTGGAAGCCTATGTAAATAAGACTAGAAATATTACACCTTGATACAGCAAACACTCCTCTGTGAACATATGCCAGATGCCTCCCAGGTAGAAAAAAGATAACAGTATTTGATGTCTTGAGTCTTTAATCTTCATTCTTTGTGTCACTTGCTTTTCTGATTGCTCAGAACTCATCTTAGATTTTGTATATTTGGAGATGAGCTTTATTTATTCTTTGACTAGAGAAGGGAGAAAGGGTGCAGTATTCCATAATATGTGGGTTGACACAGAGAAACGTCTCCTGTGAATCCCAGCTCACTGCATGTACCCTCCTTGAGAGACTATTAAAATATTCTGGGAGGCCAATCTCTATACAAAATTGTGGTGGCATAAAATTGTATTTGTTTTTTTATTCTCATTTCTTTTAATTTACCTGTCTTCATAGAGATTCTGGATAGCTTATAGATAAAAAAATAAAACAAAATATAAAAAGAAGACAGGTGACCAGAAGCCAAAAATCCAAAAGACAAGCCACTCTCATTCTAACGCAGAGTCCAGGAGAACAACCAAGTCTTAGGCATTTTGTAAATAGTCAGAATGGAATGAATTTCCAGGGAATATAATTTCTCAGTGCAGGAGACATCACTGAGAAGGCATGTCCTATAAGGTGACATTGCTTAGTAGGTGGGACCTAGAGTGTGCTCTATGTTAGTTGACCTAATTGGAGGGTGGAAACATATGAAGGCAGATAGTCCCTCAGATAACCAGTCCCTATGCTATTTATGTGATAATCAAGTAAGTACGTAAGTAAGTACGTAAGTATGTAAGTAAGTAAGTAAGTAAGTAAGTAAGTAAATAAGTAAGTAAGTAAATAAATAAATAAATGTAATATGTATGTTCATGACTTTGATCCTACTTTAAAACTTTCTAAACTGGTGGGCACCATCATGCCTAGTGAAACAAATCCTGTTGTCTCAAACTTTATTTTGTAAAAAAAGTACTTTATTTAATCAGCTGTGAATTTCCTCACTTTTAACTTGATAATTCTGGCCTATCTTATATTCCCAAATACCTGTATCTGAAATAAAAGGCACTGAAGGGTATAATTGATTCACTTATTTTTATTTATTTGATATATCAATAAATTGCTTCACTATGCAATGGATATATGAGTTGATAATGCAAATTAAAAAACACTAGAGAAAGAGAATACAATGAATGCATCATAGCAGTACAATAAAAAAGGAATATCACTCATCAACATAAAAACAGAGGGCAACATTAAAAACACTTCCAAAAAGCAATTAATTGAACCATATATTCTTCACTGTCTTCAATTCACTATAGAAAAGAATTAGATTCATATTCCAAGAGAAGGAATTTCATGCCCAGTTTTTCCTAAGATAGTGGAATTTCCTGAAACTCAACAGGGAAACTAGCAACACTAAACTGCAAGGGATGATCTGTACTATTCAATTAAAGAAAGTACAAGAAGATTCCAAGTTGAAAATTGATGTGAAATTCCATCTGACAAAGCTGTAGTAACATTTAATTAGTTTATCAATTTAATAACTGAACATTTCGACCAGCACCCAAAAGTAGTCACTAAGCATAACCAACTAAGTAAATAAATCAAACATTTTGATCTTCAGATTTTATTTCCTAATTATATTCTGCAAGCTAATTGACAACACTTGATAAAAACAGTCAGCACAATAGAGCAGGTGAAACAATCTTCTTTTTACTAGCAAATTAATTTCTATTCTCCTCATCTTTCTTCCTCCCAACCTACACTGCTTCATGGCTCTCTGAAATCCCTCCTTAATCTTAGAGACAAAGGATATTTGTGATTATTAATTGTAAATTAATATGAAATATAAAATATATTTGGCATTGCATGATACATTCTGGTCCATGAGTTGTATGTTTCCCAGTTTGTATGTGTATGTTAATATTATATATAACTACATTCTGAATCTTATTCTGGAATTATTTCTAGAAATATTATTTGATTGGTTTGTACTGACAGATAAATAAACACATGAAGCACAGTCCATATGCTCCTTCTCTTCAAAATCATACCCAACTGACAATGATCTCCGAATTGCATCCCTGTATATTGTATGTCAAAATGATTTATGGCGACCCTTATGAGATGGATTGGAATGATTGAAGAAAGGAAAAGAAAGCATTTAATTTTTTTTCAGGCTGCTTCAACTTTGAATACTATTTTTATAAGGCTTTGTGTTTTCTTTTCAAGGTAAATTAGATGTTTCAGAAATGTTCTATCAGCTACTTTTTGGGAAATTACTGTGGGCAATTTCCAATTCAGTTTGCATTTAGCCCATTCCCAATCATATCTAAAATCCAGTTCAGAGGAAGCACAAATGCCATTCAGTTCAAATACAAAAAAAAAAAAAGAGCTTTATGTTTTTTTATTAAAAACCAGCAAACTAGTTAATTAACAGTGAAATAAAAAGATATTAACAGAAATAGTAATATTTTGGATTTATGGACTGTAACACATTAATGTGTTGGGAAGGGGGAAAAACAGTGACAAAAGTATTTGAACGCCAAGTAAATACTGCCAATATAATTGTTTGTGAATTCTAAGAAAACCCTAATAGATTTTCATGACAAGTGGAAAGTTGTTAACTGTAAGTCATATTCTTGGAATGGATATCACCATAATTGAAGTGACTTTTGTCTAAGCCCTCATTCCCCAGTCTTAAAAATGATGTGTGTCTAAAACCTTCCTACTAAATCTTTTCATTTTAAAATGAAAATTGCGAAAAAAATAACATAAAGAATTTCTGAGGAATACTTATGTTTAAAATTGGTAATTATAGTTTCTTAAGGTGCATAAAACACAGGATATCTTGGGAAAATTGCAATAGTGTTCAATAGCTGAAAAAAATATGGATGAATAACTTCCAGGAGGCATATTTTAATTTTCTCTTGTGAATATGCTTTGGCAAGTTTATGGAGAAAAATCCATATATTTCCATGCTTTCTGTGTTCTTATAATTAGGTTGCTTTAATGTACAGTATATTGTATAAAAATAATTAAAAAAAAATCTGAAATAAAAAAAAATCACTCTGGATGTCTTATATTGGTACATCACATCATGAAACTTTACTTATAAAATGGTAATAAATATGGACATTAATGTACACTGCATGATTCTCAGTGTTTGATGGCATCTATATCTATATCTATATCTATATCTATATCTATATCTATATCTATATCTATATCTATATCTATATCTATATCTATATCTATATCTATATCTATATCTATATCTATATCTATATCTATCATCTATCTATCTAAATCTATCATATCATATCATATCATATCATATCTATCATATCTATCATATCTATATCTATCATATCTATCAATCAATCTATCAATCTATCAATTTATCAAT
>QLTV01003665.1:165995-193986 GCA_003457575.1 Thermophis baileyi
ATCTATATATCTATATCTATCTATCTATCTATCTATCTATCTATCTATCTATCTATCTATCTATCTATCTATCTATCTATCTATCTATCTATCTATATTAGAGCATTTTCCTCTCCCACAGAATAATTTAGGCTCCTGTGGCCTGTTTACTTTGAAAGCATGGTTATTACTTTTTAACAAAACATCCATATTAGCTAGGATTTACTTTTCCAAGTAACAGCATATTCTGTCTGTTTGGAAAGATATATGCTATCTAATGTACTGTACTTTAAATCAATATATTTAGTTCATAATTTAACTCTGAACATATGAAGAAAAATAAAATGAATTGGAAAATGACTTTGTGTTGTTTACTATTTCATTGAGATTTTTTTTTTTGGTCAAACTAACCTTCCAGATATAAACTCTATGGCACAGTACAAAACAGTCTAATATTTTCTTTGCAGTGGAGAAATAAAAACCATTTGGATAAATAAGTCTGAGAATTGTAATTACAAACTCTATAAATGAAACAGTTGGTTACCTTTTTTCAATACATTTTATAATGTGTATTTGAGAAACTGAGCAACTGGAATCATATGTGCTTTAATTGAAACCTTTGTATCTTCAACTTTGCTGCTTGTTATTCTTGAACTGTTTTCATGATGTGTGTTTTGCACATTATAAGGGTCAGTAATAGCAGAAAATGTAATCTCTTTATCTTATATTTTAGGATGCAAAAGCAAGACAACATGAGATTAACTACACATTTTGAAAAAAAGTAAATGAAAGCCATGGAGAACTTTTAATAGTCTTGCAACTACGCTGAAATTACTGTTGCACTTCAAAAGGTTTTTCATGAGTTCTCGTGTTTGGATTTCAATTCTCTTTTTATATGGAACCTGTTTCTACAATGTCTTATATGGTATGTGACAAATGCAGGGGTGGGTTCTACTTACCTTCCCCACCGGTTCGCATCGCGACGGAAGTGCACGTTTTGGGCTTCGGAAGCAGAAATAAAGGTCAGTATAAACCAGGGGCGGGTGGGTGGGCCCACTTTCAGGGACACAGAGAACCGGTTCACTCTCGGCTTGGAGTCAGAGCTACCGGTTCTAAAGAGCCAGTCCGAACCGGCAGCAACCCACCACTGGACAAATGTTTCAAAGATAGCAACGAAGGGGAATATATTTAAAACTAAATGTATTTATGCTGAAATTATTTGTTGTCTTGAATGGGCTCTTGGTAGATTTTCCTCTGAAGAACCACTTCCTTCACTAATAGGGAGGAGTGACAGACTGCAGAGTAGCAGGTAAGAAATGGGCAGCAAGATCTGAACTACTCAGAGCAGGAGAGGGGAAAAAAATTATACCATGTGGCTGCATGCAGCTCCAAGTCCCATCTTTTGCAGTCCCATGCATCTTCCATGAATGTGATTGTGAATTTAGGGGCAAATTGTCTTATTTTTTAAAAAACAAGGGCCTTTTAGAAGGTTATCATTTTTAGTACAAATGAACAAAATCCCTGTGAAAGAGGTTTCCCATTCAAGGATGACAGGTAGAAAGAAAAGACTACTGTAACCTACAGATGCAATCAGTGAACTTTCATTTTTCTTTCCTTTCTTATTTTCCCACAAGATTGCTTGCAATTGTTGATTTTTTTAAAAATAAAAGCTACTCCACTATTGCATGGTTATATTGTGTGGTCAGATGAATATTTTTTCCAAGAGAAACAGGCAAGAATTCTCCTATGACAAGCCTACAGATACCTGTGGTTCTCACTTATGACCACAATTGAGCCCAACATTTCTGTTGCTAAGTGAGAGATTTGTTAAGTGAATTTTGCCCCATTTTATGACCTTTCTTGCCACAGTTGTTAAGTGAATCTGTTGTGAAGTTAGTGACACAGTTGTTAAGTGGATCTGACTTTGCTTATCAGAAGGTTGCAAAAGGTGATCACATGACCCTGAGACACTGCAGCCATCATAAATATGAGTCAATTGATCTAAATAATCTAAATGAACCCATTATTATTTTTTAATTTAATTTTCTGCTTTACGCTTTGTTTGAGAATGGGGTTTGGTTAGCTTTTCATGGGAGGAGAATGGGTAAAGAAGCTGGAAATTTTGACTAATAACTAAAGGTGTTATAATAGTTAAAACAGATTAAAGCTAATCAATATCCAGTAGCTATTGATGGTGGATTAGTCTACTCAGAGTAAGGATGATTGATAACACACACTGAATTGTTTTCATCAATTAGGAGAAAACTGGGAAACGTTTCACTGAAGCAGAACAAGGCACATCATGAGAAATGCAGCTAAATGACCAAAAGGTATCATGGGTTGAAGTTAAAAAGAAGAAAGAAGATAAAAGATTTAATTTCCAGAGAATTATGAGCTCTTCAGTTTGAAAGTGGGTGGTGTAATGTCAATTAATTTCCTAAGCCCTCTCCTTTGACCAAGCAGGGGTAGAACTAATCAGGCACACTTCATTTGAATTAAGATTTGCTTACTTAGAATGCTTTTAAAAACAAATGCAAATATAGAACAAAAAATAAGAAGGTGCAAAAAGGTTTTGCTCTGTTACACTTGGCTAGAGAACAAGGGAACTGTTCACTGAAGGATGCAAAACAATTAGCAAGGAAAACGAAACTGCTTGACTCTTCTGATAATGTTTAGCTGAAACTGCTTCTTTCTGTCTTGTTTCAGAATAAAATGGGGGAAAACACATGGAACTCTAGCCTACCTGCTCAATCACCTGTGTCCACTCATGGCACTTCCCTTTGCCACTGTGAGGAAGTGAGCAAGCTGTTGCAGATCCAGCTCAGGATATTTTCTTTCCCCATCTTTTCTCCATTTGAAAGCATTAGGAAGAGAGATGGCAAACAGGGTACTTCTTTTTTCTTTTTCTTTTATATACATCTTTGCCTTCTTTCTCTCAATTAGAATTCTGCTGCTCTTAGCTTCCCACTTTGGTCTGCTTTTGAGAAAAAACAAAAACCAAATATCTCCTATTCTTTCCCCCCTCATTATAGGGACATAAATTTTTTGACATTTTCTATGAAAGCTTGCATCTTGGTTAAAATATTCACTAACTTTTGAAAGCTTAAGGATTTGTCTTATCTGCATTCATATATGTTACACTCACCTAATTATGACCTCCAGATCATCTTCATTACATTCGACTTCAGCAACAGAGTGGTCAATGCCTGGAATACATTACCCGACTCTGTAGTTTCTTCCCCAAACCCCCAAATCTTTAACCTTAAACTGACTACCATTGACCTCACCCCCTTCCTAAGAGGTCTGTAAGGGGCGTGCATAAGTGCACCAGCGTGCCTACCATCCCTGTCCTAAAGTCCCCATGTATTCGAAAAATATGTACTCGAAAAATATGTACTCAAAACTATGTTTGTACTTATTATATCCCAGAGTCCCTTGGGAGTTGGGCGGCATACAAATTTAATAAATAATAATAATATATACACATATTAATATTTATACTTTACCTGTAATCATATACATGCTTGACAAAATAAATAAATAAAATAAAATAAATAAATCTCAGACAGCCCTGCTAAAGAATGAATTCCTGCCAGCAACTTAACAATGCTGCTTTTGGAGTTAAGTGTGAGTTGGTGCTATTAACGTGAGACAAACTAGCCATGACATTAATTGCACTGTTTGTTATATAAATGAGGAAAGATGAACATCTCCAAATCTGATATTTTCCCAGGGGAATTCCTACTGCATCCTATGTGATAAGTTCTAGTTCAAAACTCCTGTCATTTTTTTTTTGTGAGACAATGAGGGAATGTGAAATATGTTTCTGCTGTGCTTGATCACTTTTGATGAATGCTTTGAAATGCAGAACCTTGCTTGATGTTGCGATGGAGAATATAGCTTCAAAGTTGAAGTTACAATGACTAGTCAAGAATGTTGATTCAAACAATTGCCATTTTATAAAAACCCTGTTTTACAAAAAGACATGGAATTTTGGATGAGATTTTCACTAAAAGAAAATATTATTTTCAATATGCTTGCCATCCGTTCCTGGTCATCAGTAATGAATTTTCTTTCATCCTATTTGTGGTGTTCTTCTGGTTAATATTAATTTGTTCCATGCACAGAACAATGAAGTTATGGCTAAGAGCTTGAGTATGTCTTCCAGTTTCTCCTGTCTATACCTGTTCATGTTTATTATGATTTATTAATTAATTAAATTGGTATATGGCCATCTCATAAAACAGTCAAATAAAAGAAACAACAAAAAAAGAAAGAAATGTAAAATATATAAAATCCAGATTAAAGAATAAATATTACAAAAACAAATGAGCAAATCCTTGACAAAGGTAAGATAAGAATAGGCATCTAGCAATGGAACCATCTGAGCATATTTCCAGTTCCCTGGGAGTTGCTGGTCTTGAGGGATTTTCAGAATGGCAAAAGGATGGAGCTAATCTAATTGGAGGGGCAGGGAGAATGTTCACAGAAATGCAACTCCTGATACCAACAACATGTACATTCCTAGCTCATGGTATCTGCAACATGGCCTCTCTGCCAAATCTAATGGGATGGGCTGATATGGTCAGGAAGAGGTGGTGCCTATAATGGGGGGTGATAAGTTTACTGTAAATGTATTTAGCAGAGACAGTTTGGTGTAGTTAAGGAGTTCTAATCCCACTTTAGGCACAAAGCCAACTCTCTCTCTCTCTCTCAGCTCTAAGCAGGAGACAATGGCAAACCGCTTTTGAAATCTTGCCAAGAAAACTGCAAGGACTAGTCCAGGCAGTCGCCAGGAGTCAACGCTGATTTGAAGGCACATATACAGTACAAACATACATATTTTAAGACTGATTTTGCAGAAAGAAAATTTTCTCAAGGTACTTATTGGTTAGAACAATGAACAAATATGAAGAAAAACCAATCTCAATAAATAAAACAAGGAACTCACCTCATAGAAAAATAATGTACAGAAAATAGCTCAGGAGAAGGGTGCTGAAATCGAGTGACTCTCAGGAACTCTCCTGAAAGTCTACAGTTAGGAATCTTGATAAACTTCAGTGACTATTATTTTTTCTGAGATATGCAGCCACATTATAAAATGCCCTGTTCTACCAGGTCTAGCAAAAGAGGTTTCCTTGCAGATTTCAAAGTCTGGGCAGGCTAGTGGGCATAAAAACTGACTTTCAAGTAACCTGGTTTCAATTTTTAAAAAAATCATTTTACATTGGCTGGGCATCACATCAGCAATCACTTCAGCTACAAAATATTGATCTCACATAAACCTGCTGCCTTACTCCCAGCAATAGTGGACCACTGGGTTCTGCATCAGTTAACATTTCTGAATCATTTAAAGAAATCAGCAAATATTTGCTATTTCAAGTAAAAAAAATCATATGTAACAGCATTCTATTTTATTGATTAATTTAGTTATTAACATGTTCATTGCTGTTTTATTGTTAGTGCACTTAAACAACTGAGTATTCAAAAGTCAACAATGATCAAGTGGGCTTTATTATGGATCAGATAATATTTGGCTGGAATTAGATTTGATTGATTTGAACATAAACAGAAAAGATGACACTGCAATTCTATTGCTTGATGCAGAAAAAGCTGTTAATAAAGTTTATTTGTGTCTCATCTTCACCAAATGTGGATTTCCCAAAGGATTTATAAAATAGGTCCACAAAATTAAATATGCAGTCCCCAAATATAAGATGAAGGTCTTTTTTTCATCTCCCTTTTTCATTCTATGTGTATTAGAACAGATATCACTTTCCCTTTAATTTTTTATATTTATTTAGAATCGTTATTTTTTCATAATTTGTTAAAGTAAATGGATATAAACTGAAGATATTTTATTATTTACTTCCGACCCTCATACTTTGATTCTGGCTCTGATACTCTTAATTAGCATTTGAGTGGATTATGGGAAGCTTTGTTATGTGCTTGAAGTTGGAACTGATGCCAATAGGCAAAGATTTGTTTATGCATATATTAAAAAATATAATTTTGTATGCATTAATTTAATAATTATTTAGATATTCTTATCTCACATGGCATTTCTTAAATAATTATAGTAAATATGAGTTCAATATTTAAGAAGGCTTCTTTGAATATTGACAGATGGCAGTTTTTACGTTCACATTTGATAAATGTAAACAATTTCAGAATAAATATAATTCTCAGGATACTTTGCATTTTGTGTGGAATTCCTACAAGCATACCTAGAAAATAATTACAAAAACTCAGTAAATTTCTGTGAAGTTTTTCAATTCTGAAGTTATCTTTGAAAAATATGCAGTTGTCATAATGTACAGAGGTTTCAGTTTCCTGAACCTTGAATTACACTATTATACATGCCTTTTAATTAATACAAAATTTTGGATGCCTTCGCTGCATGTAAATTCTCTTTCCTGGGCCCTTTGGAATACTCATGTACAATATAACATTTTTAGTTAATTGGCTGTTTGGGATTCAAAATATAATAGATTGAATGTACCTCTTTTAATGATTATATCATTTAAAAAACTGTAGTATAATGTTTCTGGAAAATAGCATTTTGGGTTGTTTTTTTCTTGTGCCAAATTAAGAGTATGAAATAATCTAGACCCTAAATCTGATTTAAAAACTGTTATATGAAATATTTTGATGGATGTTGACACTTTTAAATGGAAAATGATGAGTTTTTAATTTTTTTATATTAAAGATAAATACTATTCGTTTGTTGTCAGCTCCTGGCAATATTTACAACTACAACATCTACTAAGTGCATCCACTTTATTGCTAGTCATTCTCTTCTATTTCCTTCTATTGCATAGAAAAGAAATGTGAAAACCATATAATGTTCCAATAAGAGAATATATTTAGCTCAAGGTGCACTGTGAAGTCCTTGGTGCTTTCTGAGCTTGGTTGTTTACTTGCAGATGTTTCATTACCTGACTAGCAGGGGTGGGTTCCTCCTGGTTCGGACTGGTTCGCCCGAACCAGTAGCAACCCCCTGGTGATGTCACGATCATGTCATGGAACCGGTTCGGTCAGTGCCGGTCCGTGGGTGCCGCCATCTTTTTTTTAAAAAAAATTTTTTTTTAAATTTAATTTATTTTTTTCTTCTGAGCATTCTCAGAAGCCGAGTTTCCGGCACTGTACATACAGTCGCCATCTTGTTTTTGGCTTTTTTTTTTTTGCATTTTTTCCGGATTTTTCGGCACTGTGCATGCACGCACGCGCAAAGCGTGCCCACGCGGCGCGGGAGGAAGCGAACCGGCAGCGAGGTAAGTAGGAACCCACCCCTGCTGACTAGGTATCATCATCATTGTTGCTGAGTGTGGGGTTAGTGCCCTGATTACATTACACTGACCTGCTAGTTCATTGCTGGAGAGATGTGTTCTGGCTTTTTTGTTTCCTTCTTACATTTCCTATTTTTTTGAATGGTGTGGTTTGTCTCTATGTGTCTACTGATGACTGATTTGCACATGGACAGACTGAACCACAGTTTCAACTGGGAAACTGTGAGCATCCTAGACCAAACTAAAATCAGAAATTCTAGGGAATTCTTGGTATCCATAGAAGAGGTACAAGAAGATTCACCCTGCCAAGGCATAATATTAGTTATTATTTGTTCAATGCTTTCCAGTATTCAGAATGCCTCATAAGATGATCTAACTACAAACCATATAATAACTTGAGCTGATACATCAACAATGCAAAGATGATAATCACTTTTACCTCCTATTTACATATTTTGATATTGAGGAAAGTTCTGAAACTCTTGGAACAGATACTTGAAGACAGATTTGTGGTAAGAGAGAACAAGCAACTTGAAAGGTGTAGAAAAAAATAGGGCTGCTGACCTCTTTGAACATTTATGAGAAACATATATTCATGCTTCATCTTTATGCCATTTACTCTGATGTCTGAAAAAGAACTTGCATGGAGAAGAATGATAGTTAGAATTTAATTTGAAATTAATAATAAATCACCCCTTCTATTATAGTAAAAAGTATAATTTGGAAATCAAATTTGGCCACACTCAAAGGTTTCAAAAGCTACTTATAACCCTATAAATTATTTTTAAGACATTCCTATAAGTAAGTGTTCTGGCCAGGGAAATAAGGAAGTAATGGAAGAGTTTGAGAATCAGCATTTCATTCTGATTCAACTGCACTTACGATTTTGATTATGGGAAAATTTAGTAATAGCAGATGCTTTACTGCTACTCAGAGTACTGTATCTTTGATGCAGCCAAGGTATTGCTATTAGTAAAGAAAGAATACAGCATGGGCCCAGGTTACCTAAGAAACCGTCTCATCCCAATTATATCAGCCTGTTCCTTATGGAAAGGCAGGTTAAGTGTCCCATTGGCTAAAGAATTTTGCCTGGTGGGGTCTAGGAAGAGAGGCTTTTCTGCCATTGTCCCCACCCTAAGGAACATCTTGCGCCCAAAGAAGGACCTGGCTCTGCTAACTGGCATGGAAATCCAAGTGGTGGTACACAACCCCGGGAATGTTTGATGGGTTTGAAGAGGCTCTCTACATCTTTTTAACTTTGTATATATTTGTAAGGATGTTTATGGTCTTCTTTTTACTGATTAGCCACTTGGAATCATTTATACAGTGATATAAGCCGCATATAAATTTGATAAATTAATCACTCTATCAATCAATAGAGAGATGTGTGAAAAATAGCTGGCCAATGAAATGGAAATAACCACTGGAGGAGTGCATTAGCACAATTGCTCTTGATATATTATTGTGTAACTTTTAAATATTGATAATGTAGCAATAGCAATAGCACTTAGACTTATATACCGCTTTACAGTGCTTTACAGCCCTCTCTAAGTAGTTTTACAGAGTCAGCATATTGCCTCCAACAATTTGGGTCCTCATTTTACCAACCTCGGAAGGATGGAAGGCTGAGTCAACCTTGAGCCTGGTGGGATTTGAACTGCCAAATTGCAGTCAGCCGGCAGTCAGCAGAAGTAGCCTGCAGTACTGCACTCTAACCACTGCGCCACCAAGGCTGTAATTAGGGTTATTAGTACTAGGTGACCTTATATTTAAAAGCAGGTCCTGATCAATAGTTTGCTATTTCTGTTGGTATATAGCTGATAAACATCACCCATTTGGGTCAAGATCATGGAGATTTTCCCCAGTGAGAATCTTTGTGAAGGCAGAACAGTATATATATTTAGAACCAAATTCTAATCCGAAACTAGCTGAATCAGAGAGCTTCCAAAATGCTCTGAGCTGAACTGAGATTCTTTCCAGACTTCAGAAAGCAAGGGGTTTGTGACTAGAGCACTTCTTAAATAGGGGTACCTATCCATTATTGTTCCTCAGAATAACTCAGTTCTGTGCTTTAGTATCAACAGCAGTTCATAAGATCATATAGGTATTTTTATTAGGCAGGTTATATTTAAGGGTGTGTTTAGTCCTGATTTCCTTTAATCTGTATTTTGTCAAGAAAGATTATTTTAAATAATGCCAGTTTTATATTCATGGGGCAATGAAAAAAATGGGTTTGTTCTGTTAATCTAATCAAGATTTTTAAAAGTTGCTTTTTCTTCTAAAAGTAAATCAACATTTTGTAGCAATAATTCCAAATTTTCATGCCCATTCTGACATATTCCATGTAGCTCAGTTCCAATAACTACAAGTTAAATTTTACATTATCTTATTCTCCATCAGTGTCGCAAAATATATCAATACTGAAGTGTTGTATTATATCACTAAACTGTAATTTATTCATGGCGGTATTAAGACAAATATTTGTTTATCTAATAATTATTTAATTATCTGTCATTTTTTTTAATTTTCTTTTATCTCACTGTGGAACAGTTAAGTACTGCATATGTAGGGTTATAGGGCCCTATCATGGGGTTAAGATGCAGCTACCAGTTCTACTCAACAAATCTTCAAAAGTCAATATTATAGTAACCAAAGAGCAACTTGAAAGCTACCCCACTACTGTTTTGAAATTGTGTGTGATATCAAGGTCTTTCAATATTGCATGTGGCAAGGTAAGTGAAGCAGGGTGAGAAATTGTGTGTGATATCAAGGTCTTTCAATATTGCATGTGGCAAGGTAAGTGAAGCAGGGTGAGAAATTGTGAGTGATATCAAGGTCTTTCAATATTGCATGTGGCAAGGTAAGTGAAGCAGGGTGAGAAATTGTGAGAAATTGTGAGATGAGATGCAATGGGAATTCTTGCCTATGGGAATGGTCCACCCACCAGCTTTCAGTGATTGTGATTCAGACCTGTGACAACCACTGTGGAGATGCAAGTTGATCAACACTGCTGTCCAGCATCATTGTTGGCATGCTGCATTGTCAAAGAATAGTGCAGCAACATTGATCAGAATAAGATAAATAAGATTTCAGTTCAGCTAAGCATACTGTCAGGCCGAAGCCATTTTCTTTGGATCTTTGGCCTGCCACACTTTATATTAGTTTAAAATGTATTCTTTGCTGTGGGAATTTGGGAGGGGCAGTTGCATGAGGGATGTCTGCATGTAGCCACAACAAATTCCTTCTAGATTGTCAAGGTCATCCTTTGTCCTGCACCTGCACAGAAGAAGGTGGAGTTCCAACCAAGCTACCAGAGGATGAAGCAATGAAGATTGGTTCATGTGATGAACTTGGGGGTGTGGGGACAAAGGCTTGAACTTTCAACTGGGTGGAGAAACCCCGAAGGCTTCAGATTCGGGATTTCTCCCAGCCGTGCTGACATGGCTCTGTTAATAAATTGGAATTTAGAGGAATGCTTTGCCTCGGACTCTGATTTAATTCCAGATGCTATTCGGAACCCTGACACATACATATGCAGTATCAGAGCAATAGCTTAATTAGAAACAAATACACAAAGAATAATGACCCTACATGTTTCTATCTTGATCCCTCTCTGAGTGATACATATGCAGATATCATCTGTTGTGTAGAACTATTACCAGCTCTCAGATTAAGAGTAAGTGTGTGCTATTAGATTGAATCCTGTGACTCTATGTTTTCATCTAACTGTAAAATAATGTGTTGTGTTTGTAATAGGGTAATATCCATTTTAATCTTATCTCTCTATGAGTGACCTGTTTTCTAGAAAATGCTCATCCATGGGGTATCCACTTTTATGCTTTTATGTATTTCTTAATGTAGATTTTCCATGACTATATGTTAAGGATCAGTGATTCACTTTTGTATTTTTTCATTTCTCTTTCCTCTCTTTGTAATGAATATTTTAAAAGTAAATATTGTAATTTAGTATTGTACGTACTATAACTCTTTTGATATATGAATACATAGGAAATAGGATCTCTAAATACCACAAAGGTCCAAAAGCCTGGTTCTGTCTATTCTAGCAACATCGCTTCATCATTGCTATATTAACTGAGACTTCGGCAGGTTGAAAAAAATAGTAAGTATAAGTCTTGGCATCAAAAGCCATCTATCCATCTGTCTATCCATCTATCCGTCTATCCACCCATCCGTCTATCCATCGTCCATCCATCCATCCAGTATTCTAAGAATGTTAGTACATTATATGAATCTCCTAGATCATGAAGTTTGGCAATAGTATATTGAATTTCAAGGCAATCTCTAGATTAGAGTTCTTAGTTTGCATAGAATAGCATAACCACATGTGGAGTAAAAACATACCAGGCAAAACTGAGTGGTATTGTGTGTGTCCTTACCTTTAGCATAGAACAGGGGTGGGTTCTTACTTACCTCGCTGCCAGTTCGCTCCCTCCCGCGCCTCATGCGCGCGCCTCGTGCGTGTGCGCATGCGCAGTAGGAAAAAATCCCCCCAAAATCCCCCCAAAATAAAAAAAAAGCCAAAAAAAAAGATGGCGACCGCATGCACAGTGCCAGAAGTCGGCTTCTGCGCATGCTCAGAAGGGAAAATTTAAAAAATAAAATAAAAAAAAATCATTTAAAAAAAAAAGATGGCGGCCCCCACAGACCGGCACCGACCGATCCGGTTCGGTGACGTCATCGTGACATCACCAGCGGGCAGCTACCAGTTCGGGAGAACCAGTCCGAACCGGGAGGAACCCACCCCTGGCATAGAATGGTGTATATCATATGGTACAAATGAAACTGATTACTCTTTTTTTTATCTAACTAAAAAGTATTATCCAAATGCTTGTGTTGACCAAAACCATGATATCCATTTTGCCTTTTCTACTGGACTATATGATTAAGCTAAAATTTCAGTAAGGGTTGGATAGGAAAGCTTTTTGTTTTTATTATTGTTTTGTATTTTGCTAAAGTAGCAAAGTGCCATGCCACTGGTTGTAGTTCTATACAATTTAAGGATTATTTTAATCTGGGACTCATAATAACTATAAGCATTGAGATGTGATGTGACACAGGAGTGCAGTTGCTAGAAACTATTGACAGTGAAGTAGAAGAATACCCTTTTTGCAGCATTTATGCAAGATGAGATTAGAAGTTACACTTGAGAATATGGAACTAAGGAAAACAGCTGCGGGTAGTAAGTGGATGTGAATTACAACTATGCTATTGTCTATTCCACAGCTCTCCTCCATATTTCTGGATGAGATTCGAAATGGTTGTGAAACATTACAAAACCTGTAAACTATAGATTGCCAGAAAGTGGTTGGCAACAGTACTTTATCTTATTTATAACCCCCACCCCCAAGAGACAATAATAAACAATATATTTTAGAAAGTGAGCCCTGATTATGTATTTTACGACATTGCAGGTATAGGGTGGGAAAATGTATGTTAATTCATATATTATTACCATGTATGAAGTGTAACAGTTTCGTTTTGTTTATATTTTGCTGATATTTACCTTGTGATAAGATGGGCGGCCAATAACAAATAAATAAAATAAATAAATATTTTATCATGGTGGTCTTAAAAAGCAACAAACTAGAGATTGCTCTAGACTTAAAAGAATTTCACTTTTTTGTCTCTCTCCATTCTGGCATGCCTTCTGGCTTGAGAATTTGGAAACTGGCAAACTGGTCTAGCAGTCTTACTTCCTCTACAGCTTCCTCTACCAAATTTAATCTTTTCCCCTCTTAATATTTAGCAACAATGGTGCTAGTAGAGCTAGACTCTCAGGAAAGGTCCCTTGGACTGGAAGACATCCAAATGCATTATAAGCAAAAATAGATTCTGTTATGTCCGCGAAGGCGCGAGCAGAGGCTTATCCTCCTGCCGCGCAAGTGCGGGATGTATTTTAAAGATTCTGTCCTGCCTCCTTCCTCTAAAGACCTAAAAGAAGGTACTCTCTCTATACTGAAAGGAACTTGCTGGGCACAAGAATTGTTTTCCCTGCAGTGCTTCCAAACTCTTTTTGATTAAAGGAAAGAAAGTAAGTGTTTTACAATTGGCCGGTAAGAGGTATAGTAAGGGGGAAAAAAGAACAGAGAGAAAAAAAGACATGTTCTGATGTCTCTTTTGGCAATAGCTATTTATTTATAGATCACATCTGAAAAATACTTTGTTGTATTTCTATTACATGTATGTACATCATATTACAAAACATATGCCTATCAAGTTGGTTGAATATAAAACATGACATCATACATGTTAAGCATTGGAATCATTTATTAGGACATGCTTACCGCACAATAGCTCTCAGTGCTCATGCTAGCAAAATTCTCCTGAAAATCATATATCAACATCTGGTGTCAACCATCAAAAGGTAATTTCCAGATGTTCAAGCTTCAGAAGGGGTCACGGCGCTTGTGACCATTATTGAAAATCTGTGCTGGATCATGGAAAAATGTCAGGAATATCAAAAGAACACCTACATCTGCTTTATTGACTAAAAGAAAGCTTTCAATTATGTTGATCATGATAAGCTATGGAGAATATTAGAACACCTGTGTGTGCCAACATTTCAATTTCCATTAATAAATTTCTTACTGTAGACAGATGGAAGAAACAGAAAAGAGAAATAAATTGTATAAAACAGGACATTATTATATTACAGGAATATCATATAACATATATCATACCATATATCATATATCATACATCATAGCAATAGCACTTAGACTTATATACTGCCCCACATTGATATAGCACTCTGGATGGTTTACAAATATCAACAAATTGCCCCCAAAATTTGGATCCCAACCTTGGAAGGATGGAAGGCTGAGTCAACCTTGAGCTGGTCAGTATTGAACTCCAGGCTTTGGGCAGAGTTAGCCTGAAATACTGCATTCTAACTACTGTGCCACCAGGGCTCCTCAATGTCAGTATATGATATGGCAATATACCTAAAATGGCATCCACCAGAGCCCAAGAGCATTTTATATAACTTCTGCATTATTTGATGAAATTTTGAAGGTAATATTACATAAATCTCATGAGATTTTGGTCATTTTAAATTTTCTTTGCATTTGGAGAGCATCTAGGGTCTGAAAAGATTTTTAACACCTGGTGTAATCGGATCCACTAGATTAGGGTGGATAGGATAAATAAATAAATAAATAAATAGATAGATAGATAAATCCCTTTCTAAGGAACATTAACTCTGTACTTTTCATTGTAAGCTTATAAACTCCCTTTTTAGGAAGAAAAAAAGGTGTAGACAATTTGTATTTATTTATTTATTATAAAATTTATATTGCTGCCTATTCGCACATGGCGACTCAAGGTGGCTTACAGGGGTATAAAAACATCATATATACAATATAAAAAATAAAACTAATAAAAAAATAGTCAAATAAGAAATTAATAAAATAATATAATAGTCCCCCCCCCCAATTCTTCCTAAAAGACAATTAAAATCTCTTGGTTAAATCATGTTCCTTCAACCATAGAAAGTAGATTACTTTTGGGCTTCATGATAGTTAAGATTGATCCCATGGAACTTTTCCAGTGAATCTTACTACACTGATCATGTTTCATACTATCTCACTGCAAATGACTTATCCCAGCTGGCAGGGAACTCTATAATCCTAATTCCAAAATTCTTGATTCTTATTGCTATGTCTCTTAAATAAATAACACAGCTTTCTTCAGAAACAAACTCTTATTTTTGCTACCCACACACTACTGGAATTTCCCCAAAGCAATGCTTAAATGCCCAATAGAAATCATATCAGAATATTGCCAGCAAATAATGCTGAAAATATAGTTATATAGCCCCTGGCATGTGCTTTAGGACTAGAACAAAATACATTCAGCTTTATGGATTTTATCACTGTGCTTTATTTTTCATTTAAAAAAACATTAGTACCTTTGGGAAACTCAGCAACGTTGCTTGTTTAGAAGTGTGATCCTTTTCTTATGTAGTGTCTGTCTCACCCCATCTTCCAGACATATTAATGATTCCTTAAGTGAAGCTATTTTTACTTATGGTTTGATTTATTAGTTACTAATACAATGCTGTTAACATTTGTTATATTAAATGGTAATGTAATTGCACTGTTGTAAAGGGAAAACAGTATCAGTGACTTGAAAATTGTTTTTTTGTGGAGAACTCTGTCTTCTCTATTGCAATGGTATGAGATTGGGTGATTCATTCATTAATTTCCCACTAGGCCCATCCCAAACAGCTTTTTCCCCACATAAGAATTCAGTAATACGAATACAAGGATATTAAGGTGTTTTGTAATTCTCCGTTCAGTTAGCTTTGTAGAAAAACATGATTTCGAAATCTCTTTTTGTTTCTCTCCATCTTTGTCTACCATCTGTCCTTTGCACAATGGGAGATCTCATCAACTTTGTGTAGAGAAAATTTTCCACCAAAATAAAGTTTGCCAGTCAATTGCAGTATTCCTGAATACGCTATCCTGTTCAAATTTTCTATCTGACAACAATATTGAAAAATGTAGAATCAGCTGCACAGTCTAAAGCAGGGGTCTCCAACCTTGGCAACTTTAAGCCTGGAGGATTTCAACTCCCAGAATTCACCAGCTGGTGAATTCTGGGAGTTGAAGTCCTCCAGGCTTAAAGTTGCCAAGGTTGGAGACCCCTGGTCTAAAGATTCTGGCAATATATAACTCCTGTCACTTTTATAAGTCATAGGTGTGAAAATGTCTTTAGTTCAGTGATACAGCTCATGGTATACATAGAAGGCTGCAATTAAAAAGTAGCAGATGGTAGTAAACATTTCTGCCTGAAGTCTGGAAACTTTCAAAATAAACATTATTGGAAGAAACCGGAAGCGTCGCGGTGAGACAGGCTGGAAAATAGCAGAGCTCTGATGAGCTTCGCGAAATCCAGCCTGACAAACCGCTGTCGGGGGGTCTTTGGACCGGAACCATCCTGAAGGGATGGTGAAGGAGAGGCATCTCAGATGACCTAGAGGAGCAGGCAAGTTCCTCAAACGGTCAGAGACAGATCTTCGAACCGGCGGCGGGGGCAGCGGTCATTTTTGAATGACCACTACACAGCTGGGGCAACCGGACCAAGTTTATGTGCAGGAGCAGTGTTTGGATAAAGTGCTGATACCGGGTGAGCAAGTTACCAACTCACAGGTAAAAGGCAATTTTTAACTTGGAATTTAAAAGGATTTCCCAAGCTGAAATAGCGGCTAATTGGCACTGGGGAACTGTACAGAGGAAGAGGGGGGGGGGGAAACGGAGGCTAAATTTTTAAAGCCCAAGAAGATTATTTGTATGTTGTATATAATTTTAATTGGAGAAATATAAAAGAATAGAAGGAAGAAATGTGAGAGAAAATCCTTTTTTTTGGTGTGGATTTAAAGTTATTTTTTTACAGCTTTGACAACCAGCTGGTATGAACATATTGCGGAGTGAAGAGTGCCATCTACTGGAGAAAAGAAAATATTGAAACAATTTGTAGATTGCAAGAAGATTACTTGTATTTTGGATATAATTTTAATTGGAGAAATATAAAAGAACAGAAAGAAGAAATTTGCGAGAAAATCTCTTTTTTTGTGGATTTAAAGTTACTTTTTGACAGCTTTGACAACCAGCTGTTGTGAAGATATTGCAGAGTGAAGAGTGCCATCTACTGGAGAAAAGAAAATATTGCAACAGTTTGTGGATTGTAAGAAAGAAAGTGCAGCTGTCTGACCTTGGCTGTAAGAAGTTAAGGTGGAAAGGCTGAGAATTTTTAAGGAGTGTTTGTTTTGCCTATACTGCTTGGCTTTGTGTTTCTACAGCTGTGGAGGACAATAAATTTTGGAATTGGATTTACTGGACTATTATTTGAACTGGACAGAATAGAATTTGGAAAAAAAAGGAAAAAAAAGAGACTATATGGACCTTAAGTTTTAATTTTAATATAATATAAAAAGCTTAAATTGGCAATATGGAGATTTGGATGTATGAGGAATTATTTGTTATGCTAAAAATGTGTGTGAAAGGGTTAAAATCAGAAATTTTGTTGGAATACATAGACGAAATAGGAGAAGAGTCAGAAATTTTGTGGGAAGATACAGAGCAAAAAATAGGAGAGGAGGTAATAAAAGAGAAAAACGAAGAACAAGAAAACAACATAGAAGAAGGGACTGAAAGTGAAAAACAATGTGATGATTTCACTGGGATTTACAGTGGTAAGAAAAGAGTTGAGAGAGGGGAACATCCCTTAAAAAAGAATCAATCAAAGGGTAAAATGGGAAATAGTGGGAAAAGATCAGAGAGAAAAATAAACACAAAAGAAAGAAAAAGGACAAAAGAGAAAAAATATAAGATAGAAAAAAATAAAAAAAAGAAAAAAAAAAAAAAAAAGAAAAAGAAGAAATCAAGGGAATGGGATAAAAGGAGAAAATTAATAAGAAATGGAATTTTTGAGAGACCAAAGGAAAATGGTTAAAAAGGGAAGGAAACAAGGTTCATATTAATAGATTTAAGAAAACTGTAATAGTATTATTAATGGTAGATAGTTAATTAAGTTAAAGGTATATGGTAAAATAGCTTAGAAGTAATTAAGATATGTGATGATGTATATTATTTTTGGCAAAACAGATTTAGCAGGGAAAAAAAGGATGGGAAACTTGATACATTTTTAATTGTGCACTGTTAATTAAATTAAAGGGTTTTCTGTCTAAGATTTGAGGATGACGATGTATATTGATTATAGTAAAACAGAACAGTAGATGGAATGTGAAAGGGTAATTTGTTTTATTTGCAAAGACAATTTAAATTAAATTAGATTAATGAAACCATGAGAAGGAGTTGAAATATAGTGGGACAGAAAATATGAGAAATGTATGTAGTAAATAGGATAGTTAATTGATGTTATTGTAAGGGATTAGGAATCTAGGGCGATTAGTAATATTATGTATGTATTAAAGAAAATAAATAAAGCTAAAGAAATATGTAAGGAGAATATTATGGGTTGGAAATGAAACGGAGAGATGATAATGAAATGGATTGTGTATTTGGAAAGCTATGTATGATTGATCCGGACAACACTTTGTTCATAAAATATGTAATGTTTGTTGGAAAAAAGAAAAAACTTTTTATAAAAAACAAAATAAACATTATTGGACTACATCAAGAATGCATAAGATTGCACAATGGTTCCAGGAATTCATGGGGAATATTTATATTTCCATTGTATTCTTCTTGCTGCATGTGGCTGCATTTAATATTAGATACATTCTTGTGAATAAATTCTCATAGCAAGATTGGGAGGTACTATCATTTGTGCCCCTTACGCTGTACACTAGGTTGATGTGCATGTAATTATGTGCTTTCTTAAAACAGATAAAAGTAATCTTTAGATATCAGAGAAGAGGATTCTGGCGGAGCTTTCTCCATTTTTCAAAGGAAAGTAGCCTTTTCCTATGATTCAGGACTGTATTACTATTTTCAGTTTGGGAAAACCTTCAGTCATTTTAGTGCCCATCTGTAATGTAAAGTAGTGAAATATGTGGATATATTGTAATGTCCAAAACATTTATCAAAATACTATAAATGAAGCTGACAGCAATTTTTCCACTACAATATCTTTTATCTTGGGGATAAAAGATGGCAGATTTGAAAGATTTGGAGTAGCTTTGAGTACTCTAAACCAAGCACATTTGGCAATTTGATACCTGCCATGAGGATATTGCCCAACAAGGAAATTTCTAATATGATGGAATTGGCTAATCACAAAATGGCATCTATCAGAAACCCAAGAGGTAAAATTTACTCTTCCATATAGTTTTTAGCCTTTCAAACTGACCTTTGTCTATTTTCTAAGCATGATGAACAACACATAGAAAATTCAACATACAGTAGAATTCATAAATCCTTTATAGTACAGTATATCAGATAGCAGTAAGAAACTGCATGGTCTTGTACAAAAAAAGAAATGGTAACAGCAATCCAAACCCTGCATGCAGACAAGTAGAGTGAATAAAGACGAAAGAGTCTCCTTGACATATTTTTCCAAAAATAGGAAGTTACTTTTATGGAGAGTTACTTTTATGTAATTCTTCTATTTGCTTCTGAAGTGTTACTCCCAAAACAGTAGTATAGTCATTGTTTATCTTATTACATCTATCATCTTGTCTTACCAAATATAAATTGAAGACTATTATATGCATTATTTCTATTACATTTGCCTATTTATTCCTGTATTTAAGAAATCAGATAGTTAAAAACAAAATAAAACAGAACACCTAATATGTCTGAGGAGAATAAAAAAAGTTATCATTCTTCATCTCTCTCGTGTTAGAACAGAGTGGATTTGCTACTTGAATTAATTCATATATATTGATCAATGGCAAAGTAGCAAATACACTAATCCTATTTATGTTAAAATAATTTCCCCTCAGATTCAGTTCACTTTTTACTTTTTTCTAGGAGATTCACTATAAATTACTTACAAATGTTAGAAATTCATACATCATAGCCAAAGTATACTGAATACATGGCAGCATTCTGAAACAGCTTGGAACCAGTTGTATAGTGTAACTCAGTGTAATTGAAATGAATGTAGGCCTCACAATGTTCCTCTACCACTTACTCCATCGTGCCTACTCAAGAAGAAAGTTATAATTTCTAACACTGTGGAAACTTTGTCATATTGGATGAAATGGGAATCGTTAAACACTGTTTTGTAGGTAGGCAGAAAAGGAGTTACACCAATCTCATTTTTTTATCCTGGCTGGCTCCCCAATACATAGTATATCTGATAGTGGCCCAGACTAAAGGATTTTTCCTTCCATTGGTCAACCCCTGATTAAGGGTTAGTTTAACATCTGACTGGGACACCTTCTCCCACTTTTAATGCCTCTCTAGTAAAACCTACTCTAATTACAGTAGGTTGCCAATAGTCAAGCTAGATCTCCTGGTGCAATCTAGTCTGTCTAGCTGGACAATTCTGAGCCATTCTATCAAAGATCTGCCGTTTAAACCCAACACTACATAAAATAGAAAAGAAGGTGAGAATTTATCAAATCTGCATTGTTGGCTTGGGAAAATAGGATCCACTGGTCATCAGTGTAACCATGCAGCCTTGAGGTTTTTAATGAGAAATTCCACTGTTAAAGCAATGGAGTAAAATCTTTCTGAATAAAATAGCCTTTTATTGCAATAGGTGAATACAGCGAAAAGAAGGGAAGGCAAAAAGAAAGGAATTACACTCAGAATTCTGGTAAAATAAAGGCAGTCAATCTAATTGAACAACCTGCATAAAATCTTGGCTTTCAATACACATTAAATGTAGAAAAATATGGAAAGAGATAATTTGGACTCCCTGGTGGAATACTGTTAAGCAGACAGCTTTGCTATTTTTTCTTCATTTTCTCTCTGAGCACTATCCTTTGTTTTGTAAAGCATAGAGGATAAGTGAACAGCAGCCTTTTAGGGAAATTAATGATTCGCCAGTCAAGGAAAATGGTCCATTTCTGATGTCATAGAACCCATTTTACTAATGATTATCTGATTTAATTTATGCCCTACAAAGTTTATATTCCATCTTTTTCCAGTAGTTCAAAGTAGCATACAACACAATTCACCTTGCAGTTTTCCTTTATTTTACTAATAATTTTATTAAAGATGATATTATACAAATAAAATTAATACACTCTATATTATAAATTTATACTCTATATTATAAAAGTGTATAAAATGAATAATAAAAAATAAAAAATGCAGAAAAAAAGGAAAGAAAAGAAAAATCCCCACCTCCCCCCCCAGCAAGTATAATCAACATTAACTTATCACCATCTCTTAAAAGAAAAAAACAAAAACAATTTCCTCTTTGTTCCATATACCACACATTCTCTACAATCCAGGGGTGGGTTCCACTTACCTTCCCCACCAGTTCGCATCGTGATGTTTTGCGCGCGCGCGCTCCCTCCGCTCGCGCCTACACGCGCGTTCCCTCGGGCAATTTGGCTTCCACACATGCTCAGTAGCTTCAATCAGCCCGAAACACAGCTGAGGAGCTGATCAGCTGTGCTTCGGGCGAAGGAATAAAGGTCAGTTTAAACGCAGGGGCGGGCGGGAGGGCCCTTTTTCAAGCGGAAAAACCTTCCACACAGTAAAAAAATTCACTAAAAATTCCCAAAAAAAGATGGCGGCGCCCACGGACCGGCACCGACCGAACCGGATCCATGACATCACCAGCGGGTCGCTAACGGTTCGGGCGATCCAGTCCAAACCGGGAGGAACCCACCCCTGCTACAATCACATCTTTAAGGTTTTATCACTCGATTTTAATGAGCAAATATGTTTTAATGATTTGATTGAAGCATGTTTTATCTAGATGAGTCATGCCCTTCTGCCGGCATGGTCCTTGGCCATCCCTCTCAGCTGTTCAAGGCTGATCTGCGGGCCCACTGAACAGCTGATCATCAGCTCATCGCTGTTGCCTCGAATCCCAGCAGGCTGCTGGCCTCACGGTGCCCCGCCTCCCCGCTGAACAGCTGATCCTCGGCTTTCATCTCGGCATGGATGCACGCTGCTTCAGCTTCCAGACTCCCACCACCCATCACCAGTGTAGGGGCTTCTTTCTCCCCCAGGTATGGCAAACCCCAGGGATTTGGGGTTTGACAATAAGTTTCAGTTTTGTCCAGAGAACTTGCTCCCCATAAATATTATCTTCCAATAATAGCAGATAACTTTATAATTACATCTTTAGCTCATTTGTCAAGAATTTCCTTTAAAGTAGAAATCATTTATTTCCTTTATGTATCCCTAGCATTCAACCTTCAAAGTCATCTTATCAGTTATTTTGTTATAAACAAAAGCATTTCCTGTGAAAAAAGAATATTTCAATTAACTTCAAATATTTCTTTAATTGGAATCTACCAGAGCCCTTAATCAATTTAAAACTTCCTAAAATCAATACTGTAATCACGCTTTTGCTATATATCACTGCCCCCTCCAAAAATAACCTTAGAAAAATTTAAATTTAAATTCTTTCTTATTGGATTGAAGAAGAATTCACCCAGCAAACCAGATTTTCAGTTCTGAAGCCTTTCAATCTTTTCTTTTCTTTCCATTCAACCACACTCAATTCTTGGACTTCTTGGACAAGAGCCTGTAATTTTCTTAGCAAAGTTTTTCAGAAGTAGCTTGCCACCGTCTCCTTCTAGGGGTGAAAGTGATCTGTCCAAAGTCAGCTGGCTGGCTTTGTGCCTAAAAGAGGGCTAGAAGCAGGGGTGGGTTCTGACTTACCTTGCTGCCGGTTCGCTTCCTCCTGTGCCGTGTGGGCGGCGCGCTTCGTGGGCACGTGTGTGCTTCATGGGCGCGCGTGTGCTTCGTGGGCATGCACACGCATGTGCAGTGCTGAAAATCCAGCTTCTGTGCATGCACAGAAGCAAAAAACAGCTTCTGCACGTGTGCAGAAGCGAAAAACAAGATGGCGCCGCCTATGGCACCGCCGAGAGAGCTGGTTCAGGGGCATGTCCAGCCGGCCATTGCTGCCAGTTCGGCGAGTGGGGGGAAATTCCCGCTACCGGTTCTAAAGAACCGGTCCGAACCGGCAGGAACCCACCTCTGGCTAGAAGTCATGGTCTCCCTGTTTCTACCCTGATTCCTTAACCACTACACCAAACTAGCTCTCATTTTCTATCTTTAGCAAGCATTAAAAGAAAAATTAATAAATTCCAAAGTGATTAAAAAGATGAAGTTTGGTTGAACCTTAAGTCCATAAAAGGCTACATTAATGCTTCTGAACACAGTGGAATTCCAGCTGTTTGCACACGACAAAAAAAGTCAGTTTCTGCCATCTACTCTCACACACAAAACAATGTGTGTGTGAGTAGATATGTGTGATCTCAAGATCTCTTCTTGCGCCTGAGAGAGATTTTGGCAGTCTGGATCCTGCATCCAGCTGCTGTCAGGGTTCCAGGAAAACACCCCCAACGAAATAAAACTCTGAGGCTTCCACAACTGACAGCTGCCTTTTGGGTACAAGGTCTCCTGCTGTGTGTGGGATATCAGTTTGTCATTCTTCACAGGAAATTTCTCCCACCTGCAATTTTTCCCCACAAAGACAACCTTTGGAGATAGATTGGGCTAATAGAAGATGATTGGCCTAAAGTCACCAAGTGAGCTTCCATGGTGGAAGATACCATGGAATCTAGGTTCCCTCATCCTTTAAAAAATTATGTGGGAGAAGCATTTTGGGAAAATAAGAGATGAATTCTGACTATTCAGACGTCTTATTAGGAGGTCAATATATTAAACGCTTTAGGTGGCACAATTGTGCTATATCCATGACCACAGATTTGTCATCTGTTCTTTCTGCTTTCTGAAAATATAGAACAGGGTTTCTAACTTGGGTCAAAATTAAATTAATATTTCCCGAAAGTCAAACAGCTGGTTTCTGTATAGCTATATTTTAAAACTATACTAGCACAGCAAGATCAGAGTCAATAGAGAAAAAAGAAATAAATCACCCAGTGAGCCATAATTGTTCACTTTACATGAGGCAAAAAATAAATATTGCGGTCATTTTCTGACATTCACCACAGATAAATTGGAAATGTATATCATTCTATAACACAGTGTAAAAACAACAACAAAACACTGCCTATTACTCTCTGATGCATACTGCTTTTGTATATAGATTATGAAGAGAATACCAAATTGGTTCCCTTGGTTTTAAGAAGGTTGAAAGACTAGCTTATCATGTTCCCCAAATCATAAAAGACTTATTTGGAAGAAAAATAAGTGGAAAAAATTTCAATTAAGGGGAGAATAAAATAAATGACAATTGTCTCAGTTTCCTTTTATTCCTACTCTGTTGAAGAAAAGTGAGCAGAGTAGCCATTGGATTCTTGATAATATTGCAATTCACTTGAGAAATTAGTTCACAGAATATTGAATGGCTGTTCAGCACTGGAACAAAGTCTTTGCATACAGAAATTCCCTGCTGGCACTGGGAGAGGCTATTACCTTCTGAAATCTGTGAAGGTTACTGCAAGTCTGGAGAGAGTCAGTTTGATGTCGTAGTTAAGGCATCAGACTAGAAAGCAGGAAACTGTGAGTTCTACCGTGTTTCCCCGAAAATAAGACCCTGTCTTATATTTTTTTGAACCCTGAAATAAGTGCTTGGCCTTATTGCCATGCACTGAAAAGCCCGATTGGGCTTATTATCAGGGGATGTCTTATTTTGGGGGAAACAGGGTAATATAGCCCTAGGCATGACACCAGCTGCGCAGAGGGTAAAAGAACCCAAATGGCGGCGTCCGGGCAGGTGGGCGACGCCTCACGCTACCGTCGCTATCGGCTCTCTGACGACTGACAGGCACACCCGAACCGGGAGCATTTCACCCCTGATTGTACCATGTCGTTTATATAGAAGTTGAAAAGCAAGGGGACCAAAATGCACCCATTTAACCCCCTTTTGAGTTTTGATTGAGTTTGAGAGGGACCCTTGCATATTACACCTCACCTTGAGGGATGTTTTAGTACGTAATAGATGAAGAAGCCTGTGGTCAATTGAGGCAGCTTCCAGCTTCTCCCATAGCTTAGTCCTGGTAACCTTATCAAAGGCTGCCTTGAGATCTATAAAGCCGGCGTATAATGATACAGATCTATTTGATACGTATTTTTCAATCAGATGATGGAGAACTATGCACAGTTGCCAGAATCAACACTGACTTGAAGGCACATTGCCCTTCCCCCCACTTCCTCTACAAGTCTGGAGGGATAATATTGAAACAGACAGGTAAGACTGTCTGAACTGGATCCAAATCACAATAGCTTGAATTTATACTGAATTTAGTATAGGATAGTAATTTTGTTGATTAGTCAATTGAGCATATTAAAAGACAATGAATATCAGTTTCAAAAACTAGAGTAAATTTTAGAGATAAAATGAAGTAATACAAGATAAAGTAGAGTAAGAAAAAAATGAAAAATTAAATTGGGTGAGATAAAGTAATGTAAGATAAACTAGAAAACAAAAGTATAGATGAGAGCGAAAATACAAAATAGTTTGTATTTAGATGAAACCATAACATGGTACCTCAGTTTGTTCTATGAAATGCGTTCTCCTAACTATAAGTTTAGCAGTTCTATTAAACACAAGTGGATTTTTTTTTTTGCCCTGAAGAAAATAAGAGAGGTTTTTTTAATTGCGGTCCCAATGTGTAGTTCTGCCAAGTAATATCTGTACATACAGGGTCCTTGCTGGGCCATATAGTTGGCTATTAAATAAGAAAAGTGCAATATCTTTTATGTCTGGTGATCCAAATATACTCATTTTCTCTGAGTATGGCTCAGAGAAAATGACTTGGTAGAAACTGTGGGATCCAGCTACTCAAATTTTTTTCTGCTAATACCATTGCTTTCAATGGGAAAAAGGCTGGTAGCTTTGCCTGTATCAATACAGTGCTGTATATTTCCTTCATCAGATATTTTACAACATGGCAAATTCACATACAAGATAAATTCTCTTCAGACTGATATACTTTTTTTTTTGTAAATAAAAAAAGAAAAACAAGCAAAAAACTCTAAAACAACTCAATCCTTTGGTCCCTTAAAAATGTCAAATGTATTATTGCAGAAGCTTTTGTGGATCACAATCTTCTTTGATCAGATATATATTTCTAGTGCTGTAGCAAAAGAGAAAGAGAGAATTAAAGATAATTAAATGATGAAAGGAAAGATGAGAGACATAATATTCTGCTGATGATTAACAAATATATGTGATATAGCGATCCTGGAATTGTTTAAACACATGCAATAAGAAACCCTTTCTCAATTTCATCCATAAATGATATTAACTCATGTTTGGGTTGAAAGAACTACTTGTAATCACTTTTCTTAGGATGCCCTCTTTGAGATCCCCAGTGGGTTTTTTGGTTACAGACATTTCATTTTTTGTTGTTGTTTTGCACAGCAATATACCAGGTTGTCTAATGCAGTGTTTCTCAACCCAGGCAAATTTAAGATGTGTGGACGACAACTTCCAGAATTTTGTCTGGCTAGGGAATTCTGGGATTTGAGGTCGTGTGTGTGTGTGTGCGTGTGTGTGTGAAATCCAAAGTGAACTAATTTTTCCATCTTAAAAAATATTTATTTCAGTTAGCCTTATTTAGTTAATGATGTATGCTGTGTGTACATTTGACTACAATGTGAAAAAATGTATTTAATCTAATTCTTAAAATTTAACTATCAGAAAATTCACATTCAGAGAATTCTCATATGTAGAAAATTGAAAGGTATAACATAATGATGGGAAGGAATCTACAACCAGGTCATATAGTGATCCATTAAATTCCATGACGTCTACAAAATAAGAAGAGATGTTTTCTATATATCCACATGCTACTACCAAGACTGTTTGCACCTTATCAATTTACATTGATTTAAAACACATTCTTTTGTTTAAATGGTTTTGATTTTCTGCCTAGAAGACAAAAAAGAAAATTAGTAGCTATCGGTTACTGAATTCACAGAATTGTATGCTTGCCTACTGTTGAAAGGATTTATTTTTCTGTTTATTCACAGGGTAATATTGACTTGAGAGGTAGCCATGTTAATTGCATTACCAACAGGGTATTGGATCATTTGTATGGAAGTGGCCACCTGACATGGATTGATCCTTCCACAGTGGTAAAATAAGGCAGCCAGACTGAGAATAGCTGAAGCTTCACTTCTTTTACTTCTTATGCTTGGAACAAAAACTCTTTCATGATAAAGCTCAAGTTCACCAAGCTCTCCAGCTTTATAGAAAGCTTTATGCAACATACATTAGCTTCACTGCATTATTCCTAATCATGCATAAGTTCTGTCATTAAGTCATCTGCATGTATAGACTGTATATCAAGTATATCAAGGTCTTTTGAGTATCAGTACTGGCTTATCTCACTTCTTCAAACCTGTCTAAAATTGGTTTGAGGCACTTTCCATTTTACTGTATCATACAACTGACTGCTTATTAAGAATTCATCTTAAATAGGTTATTGACTATGTTTCACTCTGGCTCGGCTTTCAGTAGTGCAATAGTGTGAAGTGGAAACTTAATATTATTGCGACTGCTTTCTCACACACACACACACACACACACACACACACACAAATATATATACACCCCACTTTTTACAAATGACTTTAACTACTTCTCTCTCACTCTTTCCAGATGCCATTGTAAAACATGTTCATTCTGCATTTGGGGAGCAGTGTGAAGTGGAAACTCTTTATGCTCCCGCTCCCCGTCTCACACACACACACACACACACACACACACACACACAAATATATATATATATATGACACATTTTTGCTGATAAATAAATAAAGGGAGACTAGTATAGATCTATTTCAAGCTATTTAGCTCTCATCAGCTAGCCATACCCTTACTGGGATTCAAACCTGGGCAACTTGCCTTGTTGTTGTACATAGAAAAATAATGGTCTGTCGTGTAAGCAACTGCCCGGATGGCCCCTGGATCAGGGGGGGGGAGGCAAAAGGAAGCAGTATGCTCCCTCCCATATTTGGGTATACCAGGTGATTCGACAGAAAACACACACACACACACACACACACACACACACACATATATATATATATATATGTTTTTTTCTCTGTTAAATCACCTGGTATACCCAAATATGGGAGAAAGCATACTGCTACCTTTTTTGCCTTTCGGCCCCTCCAGGGGCC